>VZRU01003895.1:0-36199 GCA_013398155.1 Pedionomus torquatus | reverse complement strand
GCCGGTAGAGAGTGAGGCTCATTACTTCGTTAAGTGGAGGTGCTGCAATTACTCCTGAGAGCCCAGGTTTAATTTAGTGCAGCAAACACATCATTGATTAACTGCATCTCGAACGAGGTTTAGCCGCAGAGGACGCTGAAGTGCCCACGAAGTCTAGCTGCCACTCGTGGATATTCACACCCGGAATGTGAAACACTGGGGAGGCTTAGAAAGCGTTTTTAAACATTTTTTAAAAAGCTCCCAGCCGCACGTGTTCCCTTTTGCTCTTCTGGCCATGGTTTGGCAACTCCCACATGTATGGATAGTCAGGGCTGGCAAAGACTGACGGCAAAGGAGGACACGATCCAACCCTTTATAGGGCAGCCCTTGTCTGAATACAGAAGCGTTTAAGGACAGAAACAGAGGAGTGGTAATTTTATGTAGGTCAAGTTCTGGGAACAGGATGAAGGCCTTTCAACGACTCAAAAGAAACCCTGCCTCAAAAGATGGCTGCTTGTTTCCTGTGTTCAGGGGTGGTGACGTGCTGAAGTGTGTGTCCTGCCAAATTTATTTTTAAAAGCGCTTTAGCTCATTTCCACTGATCCTCCTTGAACTTGTGAAAGTGGTATGCTGCCGCTGCGCCAGACATAACCAAAGTTAAGAGAATTCTGGCTGTTCTCCACGCATTTCGGCTAGCGCCAGCCCTCAGTCTGGCACTCCTGCTTTTGTGGAACACAGCATGGCATTTTAATCTTTGCTCAATTTTACCCATAACCTATCTCCTGACTGCCATTCAAATATCTAACCCTTTACCATACACCTTAATTTTAGTATTTTGGCCAATAGAGAATGTAATAATAACCTGGGATTTTATTCCAAAATTCAAGCTTGATGGTAGCCTTAAAAGCACCTCAGCATCTTGTAGCTACATAAAAACATATGCTTCTGCTTATTTCAAAGTGCCAACTAAGAAATTGTGGGATACAACGATACGTCTGGTGGATAGTTTAGTTCCTGGCTGTTGTATAAGCCTCAGTGTAAAGAGAAAACAACAATATGTGTATCTTTAGACAAACCTTAATTTCTTTTTGCCTGTAAGTAGTGAGTCCTCATGTTACATCTGTGGAACCATGTGGAACAATAGAAAAATTGTGCCACGTACTACCTTTAAAAATAATTAAATCCATTTCTTCTCCAGACTCTGTCTTAATCCATTTTGTGTCTGTCAATATCAGGTGTTAGATTAAGGTTAAAGATGACAGAAAGTGACAAGCTTGACTTCTTGCCCTTTCCTCAAAAACCCTAGTTGATATTAGAGTTATCATTGAGAGATCAAGCAAGAAAGGTTGAAAAACTGGATTTATTGTTGGATCCTGCAAGAGTGGGATAAAAGCTAGAACTGGAGATTGGCCTGGGGAAAGTGGGAATAGAAGAACAGTTGTTACTGATGAATACTACCATGCTGTGGACTGAGGGCTGCAGACAGGATAAAATGGATTCTCGCTAGATCTTAGACTGGTGAGCTATAGGTACCATAAGGTTTGGGTATAAGCTAAGAAGAGAAGGCAAATGTGTATTTTTTTCCATTGCTAGATTTGCACGGTCTATGAATTTGTTATTTGTTATCTCTAAACTGACCCCTTATTCTAGTACTGGCTGACCAGTGCATTTCCCCTGCAGTTCTCAACACTATTCTCAAACCTAAAAGCCTCCCTTATAATCGAGTCATTTTTTTACAGCCACAATATTAAACATGAGTGTTTCCTTCCCCCCCCTCCCCTGTATTAAATCCTCTGTCCAACTTGGCAAGCCTCACGGGTCCCATGAAAAAGCTTTGGTATGAAGCGACCAAAACCCTAATAATCAAGTTGCTTTTAACTGTCTCAGAAACATTCCTGTGGGAACAAACTACCATCTCAATGGTCTGTCTGAATTATTATAATAAATGTTGTGTCTTTTTATTCTTAACAGCTGTTTAGGATCTAGCAATATACTTAACCTACAGCATCTACTGTGGGCGGAAGCCTTAGCCTACTCCACATCTAACTAGCAACATGGTGATACTTAGTGCCAAATTTATTTTAAAGCCTCAGTTTATAGTCACTGGTAGCATCCCAGGTGTTAGTGCTGACTGTGTTTCTAACTGACTAGATGAGAATTGTATGAAAAAGATGGATTATTTTTCTACACCTTGGTTATCCAAGAAGGGGTTCTAGAGATCACAGTCTTTGCAAGAATCAATTGCTTCATGGGATTTCTCTTAAATAGCACTCATAGTTCTAGCCTTATGTAATTTCCAGCTAATTAACATTTATGTCTGGTTTGTTATCCAAAATTTGTGCAGGTGGTGGAGATTTCAGAGGAGGAATCACTGAGGCTCTGTACCAGCTTTAGAGTTGTATCTTCAATTTCTGCCTAATTGCTGTAGCTAAAAGGGTTCTAAGGAAAAGTTTCAATGTCCAGAAATTGGAGCTGTGATTGTATTTATGTACATGTAAAACATGTTTAAAGGTGTTTTCTGTTGCCATGCACTAAACTTTTGCAGAATCACAAATCTAAATTTCTACATAGGGCACTACTGAAATGCTAATGCTGAGAGTGTGTGTTCATACAAATCCTATTGCTCTGGAAGATTAACCAGTCAGGAAAGATACGTCTGTGGTTTTCTTATGCTACGCAAGTTCCTCTCATTTCTTATGCTGTCTCTTCCTGGCATAAAATTGTTCTGGTAATTTTTTGGACTCAGACTTTTGAAGCATTCATTACATTCGGGAAACTTGGACAAAGTATTGCTGCCTGAAATTAGAATGAAGACACTAATCAAGAAGTTTGACAGTATACAGCAGTCCAAAATTCCATTTTCCAAGTGGAAAGACATATTATTCTTCACAATTTTCTTCTTTGAAAAGTGTCTACTAGGTATAGAAATAGCACACAGCTATCTGAACACTACTAAAATGACAGATGAACTTAATACTACCACTGGGGTAGGCTGTGTCTGTAGTGTACATGTTCTTTACTGATTACAAACTTTTATACCACAGGCCAGTTTGCTGCTTGGCACAGCTTTATCTGTTGTTGCTGTAGGATGATCTCAAATGATAATATTTCCAAATAGGGAAATCTGTAGTGAAGACAGCGTTTGAAAAACAAAACCAAAACACAAGTACTAAAAGGATCTGGTTGGAGAAGGGAGCAGGGGGTGGCTGTGTGTCCCCGATTGCAAATTGTGGGCGCTGTTTAGATTAGCTGTGCTCCTTCCTGGGCTAGCCTTCCTTCCCATTTTAGGTCATTTTCTTTCTTGTAAAGATAGGGAGAAAGTGTTATTGCAATTTCCAAATGCTTGTGCTAATTATAGAAAAGAGAAAGGCAGCACACTGTACAGTCTTGCTTGTAAAGGGAAAACATTTATATTATATGGTAAGCTGACATAGATGTATTAGTAATTTGGGTAAAATGTTCATTGCTGAAAAATTCAGCCAGGCTATGTTTCTTCAAAGAGATTGAAGTAAATATAAAAATAAGTAGTCTAATGCAAAGAATTTAAGACCACTGTTTTAAATGAATGTTGATTAATAATCTAATCAGTGATCTGTGAATCCGAAGCTTCTAGTTGAGTCTAACTGTCCTTGTGATAGTTCTTATAGAAGTAGGAACTAACACTTTCACTGTTGGTTCTAACTTGGCGGTACGGCCGCAAAGAAAAGAAAAGCTGAGCTTCTACCTTCATAGTCTGAAAGAAGACTAAGCAATGTAAGAACCTGATACCAGATAAGCACTGCTATCATCGTTTTTTTTTAGTTTCAGGTGCTGTGTCAGAGCAGTGGTAAGTGCATGAACTATTGCAGCTGCTCAGTGCTAGTAGCAGCCTTTAATGCAGACTAAGCTACAGAAATTCTGGCATGACTGACCATTTTAGGAATTGTGTTGGACAATTATATTGTAATAATAGGCATGATACTACAGGAGATTACTTTCACTTTTGTACAGGGTTTTGTATAGCATATTTCCTTAGCTTAAAAAAAAATAAAATAGTTTGAATAGTTTGTTATTTTTAGGAGTAACTAGGCAGCGTAAATATGCAATAACATTACAGCAAACATTACAGGAACACATACAGGAATAACTGTTCTAGTAGGTTTGTTTTTTCAAAATCTGAAGCTGCATCCTCCCCAGCCTTCGGGAGCTGGAAAAAGTCCCAACATGTTTCCACAGAGCACCTTGTCACTGTGCCCTATCAGCCTCATCAGTGCCCAGGTGTCGACTAATATCGCAGACAAGCCCAGCACACAGCTCCTTTCCTGCTTCAAGCAGAGCAAGCCATACAGTTCTTGGAAGGACACTCCAGGCCAGCCTCATACCTGTGGAGTGTCTGCACCGGGGCAATGTGTCCCCAGGCAAACCCGGAGTTCTGGTAGCACTAACAGCAGCCTGGCTCTGGCTCTTCTGCCTGGCACAACAGGACAGAAGACAGGCCAAGGATTCACTCGTAGGGCTGGTGTAAACTCCTATAGGAGAGTAAAGAATTGATGATTGAGAAGTAACTTGACCTTTTTGAGTGAAAAATAGTACATAACAGTAAGTGGTTGCAAGGCCAACTTATTGTAAGGTACATTCTTTGAAACAAGCCTTTTACCACCAATGCTATGTCAATTTTCTCATTAAAATGGCTACTTTGGGGAAGAAAAGTCTTTCAGCCCTTTTGAAACAAGACACAGTATAAAACCAAACACTCATGACTGTATGGAATACCAGAAATTCATTCCATTAGTTAGGAGAGTGCAGTCTGACCCCAAATTGATGTGCAATGTGACAAAAGATTTTTCAAGTAGTAAAATGTACCTTTCTTGTGGAGACTTAGATAATCCTTCCACTTTCAGAAGCAGAGGCACACACACCCTAGTAACCACGCTCTGGTCTAATGCACCTTCTGTAATTGAGTGTGATTTCCGTGTTATTAGGACACCCAAGAAACAATTGGTTGATAGAAAGTACCTGTATGTTATATTCCTCTGACAATTTTAAGAAAAAGTTACCATTTACTTTTCACTATTCAGACTTTTTTCTTGCAACTTAAAATACTTAAGTGATGCATAATTTGCTACCTTCAGAACATGAATGACTAAATTACTGATCCTGAATTTGGAACAGTAAAATTCCAGTTGCTGTTGCATTTGTTGGTTTGTGAAACAGCCATAGGAAAGGAAGCTAAACAAGAAAAGCTTCTTCTCAGTATGCGCTCACACAGTACATTTCTGGCTCCAAAAAAAATGGAGCTCTTGCAGAAAAGTCTTCTGACTAGATTTTGAGGAAGTTAGAACCATTTTATTGTATAATAATTAAACAGCTTTGCTCCTCTTCCATTAAAAAAAAAAAAAAGTGAGCAAACACAGGCTGAGTGATGCTGTCTCTAAAGTCATGACCCATATAACAGAAAAAGGAGCAGAGGATGAAATGGAGAGAGATGGTTGTCCATGTAAGTGTAATTCTCAGTAATTATTCTATGCTTCTCATAATACAAGAAATCCAACTTACTGGTGCCTGACCTTACCAATCAATTCCCCTCTCCGATATATTAAAAAGTAATAACAAATTAAATCCTTTTTCTTAAACTGCAACTGGATAAAAAAAAAATAATCCAGAAGTTATCCTTAGATCAACAAGTAATCTTTAAAGTCCAAGTAAAGTGGTAACTTAAAAAAATAAGCCAGAAATGACCCTGCTTCCTACCTGACAGCCCCAGCATCCACCAAAAAAGAAGTAATTGTATCATCAGCCAAATCTTACAAAGAAGCAGAGTTAATGCTCAGTGCAGGGTTCTCAAGTACCTACTCTGTTATCTTCCTTCCTTGTATAAATATGTTTCTGTATCACCGTACGAATCCAATGCGTTGCTGCTGCTCCCTCTTCTTGGTTTCACGTATTTACCAATTTTTCAACTACGCATCTCTTATTTCTCTTTTAAAGCAACTTTATTTCTACTGATTTGGCAAGCTTCACTGAATTTGCTTACCTGACCCACAAACAATCCTTACTGAGGGAAAAACCTGCTGTTTTCATCCAGGCGTAAAAGAAATCTTCGAAAATAGGAATTGCAGTCTAGAAAGAGTGTGTGTAAACAGCTTGCAGCTTAGCAACCTTCCACAGGTCATGGCAACAGCTTGCAGCCAAGAACCAGAATATGTGTATGACATACTTTGGAGACTAGATCATAGACAGGGGACTCCTACTACTTAATTTGGTGTGTGTATGTTGCTGTGTACCATAGTGACCCGTTTCCACTTGAGCTTGAGTTCTCCCACAGATGCCTTTCCATTAGCACAGCCAGTCCCCCAAGGTAGTCCCAACACAGAAGCCACAGCTGGCTACTCAGCTACCAGCTGTACCTGGCCTGTAAGTCACCAGCTGGCCACTTCTTGGTGGTTTCTTCACCTGTTTTGAAGGAATAATGGAGTTTGGAGATCAGTTTCAAAATGGATCTGTCAAAGTGAACAAATATGTACTTCATTGTAAGCACATGAATCGTCTCCTTGTAGAGTTACAACCCGTATTACACATACTTGCTACATTGGCTTGAACAGCTGTGAGCACACTTCCATTTGCAAATGTCACCATCTTTCTCAATACTTACGTTTTGCTCCTTAATGCATGAAAACATAAACATACAAGCTGTCTGAAATGTCTTATGTCTTCTCCCTCTCCTCCCGGACCTGTGATTTTAAGTTTACTGGAAAATAGTACCTGGACCTAATTGTCCTACTTAGATTTCTTCTTCCTTTACTTGTATACTTTAAGTCATCTGCACACTTACGTAGGCACAATATTCTCAAACTAAGATCATTATTGAAGGCTCAGTGCTATAACAAAATTTGTTGCCAAAAGCCTTTCCTATTCTGACATAAACCTAAACAGAAAAATTATAGATTCACAGATTAGTAACAGGCTCTAATTTGGAACAGAACTGAATAGTTCTTTAGTACGCCCATCATGACCTCAAATTCCAGGTAAGTAGAATTATTTTCTTAAATTATCAGCTTTTTGCTTAATAGCAAATTCCTTGTCTGGGAAACTTGTAGAATAAATTCTGATTTGATCTCTCACTTTCCAGGTTTCTACCCGTGAAACGATGAAAGAGAGTTTTTAAAAATATATATGTATGTGAATTGGTGGAACTAGTTTGCATAGAAATAGTTGCACGCAAACTTCAAGTTCTCTCTGAGCTCCTGCCACCCAGTCACACATTATTTGTAGCACAGAGTGGTTCTTTAATAAACATGTAGTAGAATATTGCAGTCCAAGCTCTCAAGAGCTTAATCCTATTTAGGAAACATTTCCTTACACTTACATTTATGAGTATCTTTAATTTATTACTTATCAGCTATCCCAGTGTGTAAAATATTTTTAAGGAGAAAAAGGGGAAGGGAATAGAGCTATTAGCCTGGCGTGCTGGCCAGTCTGGATTGACAGTGGCCACACAGTGAATCATCCGAGGAGCAGTTACTAGATTTCCTTTGTAAGCATCCACATTTCAAATGACTTAAAGCGACAACTGAGCTCTGTATTTCCAGTTCTATTTATACTGCAAGTATAAACATGCAAATAAAGTGACCTTATTGATCAATGATACTGATATTATAAATATTCACTACCCTGACTGCATTAAATGGCACACAAAATAAACCCATATCCCTCAGCATTTCAAAAAGATGTAGATTGTTTCCATAATCAGAACTCCTGAGAGTATTGGGCCTGCTCTAGTGAATGTGACCGGTGCTATTGCATAGTTCCTCCTCACCAGGTCCAGCACTCCATTGGGAGGTACTGACTCTGTTCCAACTATAACAAATCACTTATTTTACCTTTGCTCTCTGAATTACCTCATTTTCAACTGTACACCCATTTCAAACTGCAAAGATTCTATCAATATATAATAATAAAGAAGCTAAAACAATTGACGGTGTTTTCTTTAACATTTCTTATTTCTAAGGGATTAAGCACACGAAAGGCACATTCAGTATTTTCATGTTGACCTACACGTTCCCTTAGTCTACAGGGAACAGTTAGGTCTACAGGGACTACAGGGAACTGTAGTCTACAGTGGTCTATGGTCTGCTTGTTTGCTGCATCTACCATTCTGCTGTGGGATGGAAGTAAAGAGTCTGGCAATGTTATCCATGTCAGTACCTTTAAAAATAAACCCAAGTCTGTTGCCACATGTGATCAGTTGAACAATCCCTGCCACAGGACGCTCAAGGCCAAGCACTGCAGGTGCAATGGCAATCACAGACCTCTCTGCATTCATACACGAACAGCCATCTGAAGGAGAACAACTTCAAGTATTAATTTATTCACGTTCAACCAAGCCAAGTGCAGGGTCCTGCACCTGAGACATGGCAATCCTGGGCACAAGTACAGGTTGGGCAGAGAACAGCTGGAGAGCAGCCCTGAGGAGAAGGACTTAGGAGTGCTCATGGATGAGAAGCTCAACGTGAGCCGGCAGTGTGTGCTGGCAGCCCAGAAAGCCAACCATATCCTGGGCTGCATGAAAAGAAGTGTGACCAGCAGGTCACGGGAGGTGATTCGGCCCCTCTACTCTGCACTCATGAGACCCCACCTGGAGTCCTGTGTCCAGCTCTGGAGTCCTCAACAGAGAAAGGACATAGAACTGTTGGAACGGGTGCAGCAGAGGGCCACAAAGATGATTAGAGGGATGGAGCACCTCTCCTGTGAGGACAGGCTGAGGGAGCTGGGGCTGTTCAGCCTGGAGAAGAGAAGGCTCCAGGCAGACCTTATAGCAGCCTTCAAGTATCTGAAGGGAGCTACGGGAGAGCTGGAGAGGGAATCTTTGTCAGGAAGTGGAGTGATAGGACAAGGGGTAATGGTTTTGAATGGAAAGAGGGGAGATCTAGATTGGCTCTTAGGAAGAAATTCTTTGCTGTGAGGGTGGTGAGGCACTGGAACAGGTTGCCCAGAGAAGCTGTGGATGCCCCATCACTGGAGGTGTTTAAGGCCAGGCTGGATGGGGCTTTAAGCAACCTGGTCTAGTGGGAGGTGTCCCTGCCCATGGCAGGGGGGTTGGAACTCGATGATCTTTTAGATCCCTTCCAACTCTAACCATTCTATTATTCTGTTGGAACAAATAAGTTAGGTTTATTTTCTAATTGTTATCCCTATTTTCAAGGAGAGAGCACAAATCAGTATTCATATCACTCTGTGTTCTTCATAGGGGAAGTTAAGCCAGTATCTGTCTTACCAAATGAGGTTTTCTGATGCTTTTAAGCAATAAACCTTAGAACGTAGGTGTTTTTTTTCTTTGGATTTAAAAAGTGCAAAATGCAGAACACTGACTGCAAGTGCCTTCACTCACCAGTAGAAAGATTCAAAGTGACTCTAGCCAAAGCATTTGGATTTGGAAGCTTAAAGCTAAGACTTTAATTACTAACTTTATTGGTTTTATCAGCACATAAAGGATTGAGTCCCTCTGCAAATACACCTTTCAATTTATATGCTTTTAAGCTATTTATTTGGGTATTTAACATTGGTGCAAGTTTCCACTTAAGTCTTTATGAAAATAAAACTAATTGCTGTTTAATAATCTATTGAACAATGCTCTTTTACATATGTAATTTAGGCTAGCATCATTGCAAATTAAGAGTCTCACTGCCAGTGGGATACTATTTTTAGAACAATACAAGGAAAATAACAGATATTAAGAAAAAGAGGGAACAGTGCAAAGAGAGCGTTCACTGTCTGGACTCTAAAGAGTTGCTAATAATTTTTCTGCTGCTGTTCCCAGCCATGCTTTTTGCAAAGCTCTCTGGATTTCATTAAAGTTCATAAACAATCAGCTCAAAATTCAAAGGGGCTAATTAAACTTTAGCTACTGATTTGGATCTTACATAATTTTTTTTGAACATTGCCATTCTCCTTTGCCTTTCAGAAATGTTTGCAAGTGCGACAACTTTTTCTTTAGGGACATGTCATCAACCAGAGAACTATAAAAAGGAAAGTTACAGAACTGTTACTTGGCAGCTGACTACAGTGATGGATGAATTCCACATTATCACTCAGAAGAGCTTACTTCAGACTTGCAGAACTTTGTTCTAGAATTGGGATGTATTTTAAGCAGCAACCAGTATGACCTGGATTAGAAGTCTGAAAATTGCATGGAAGTCAACTGAATCCACTCATTTCTGCACAAACAATTCTTTTTTATGTAAATTTAATAAGAGTGTTATCATATGCCAGAACATGAATATGTATAACACCAATATCCCTGTAGCTAACAAACTTAAGACTGTTCTGTTGAGGCCAAAAATACTCAAAAATATGTTAAAAGTTGTATTTATGTAACAAATCCAGCTGGCATCTCTTTTCACTGGAGTGCTTCTAAGTCAGATAAACAAATTGCTGGCAATCCTTCGTAAGCAAACAAGTTGTTAAGGCTTCTGCCTATACCTCTAGAGAGTGAGTGGGTTTGCATTACATTTATTATTATGTATTTATTAATACTTGTTTTGCTGTAGCACAGCTTTGTTCAAACATTACTACCAGCATAAATTCAAGGAAATAGAAACTGACATGTTTGATATATTGATTCAACTAAGCATAAAATGAACCCTTCATGAATTTCACAGAGTAGTCATAGCTTTAGCATCTCACTTCATTTCAGTGTGATTACATCTATATGATCCATAGGGAGCAATAAATAAAAAGTGATGGTTGCGGTTTTTTTTCCTCACCAAAATTACGTTATGGATGAGTTTGTCAGAACATCCCCTTGAAGCCTAACAGCTACTTTAAAGGACAGTAATATCTGCGTTAACTATTGTTTTGGAAAAAAAAAAAAAAAATCATTACTTCTATTGTTACCCAGTTACAGGGATGTAAAACAACAATGGACTTGCATTTAATGGCACAGAGGGAAACAGAAGTGACGGTCGATCTGCTGGGAGAGTGCGTTTGGCAATGCTGGGATCACTGACAGTACAGGCTAGTTTTTGGCTGCTGTCACATCTCATGGCAATTCCTCAATCAAATTCTTTGCTGAGTAACTCATCAATTAGCCAAGTTGTGGTAAATGACCAGATAAATTCTCTCACTCTGCTCCAGCTGCAAAGTATAACACATCTGCGAGCACTACCATGATGACTCAGCTGATTAATGGTACTGAGGTAGCTTGCAATTATAAGCTCTGTGGTCACATGTCTGGGAGCAGGTAACTCCCTTATGATGGGTGACTCCCCAGATAATGGTGTGTGGCTGGTAACATCCTCTGTACTTTCTTCATTCTCTGCTCAGGTTAGTTTCAGCTTGAGCACAACTCTAAAATTTTACCCCCATGGATGCATGTAGTCACTCTGACCTGAAATGCTGCATCAAGCATTGTAGAAAACATTCCTGTATGATCTTCACATAACCATCAGGTAACTTGCTCAAGATCCAAAGCAGCACAGCCCACTTCAGTTGGCCACTGCTTAACTCTGTTAGGTCACCACAACTGTGTGTGGTTCTCAGTAACTACCACCGTTAACACTATGCTGCTCATTCAACTTCTGTCAATAAAGAGGGGCTTAAAGGTCCAACAGGACATTCAAAAGGCAGCTGTGCCCTAACTCCCTCTAGAGTAGCACTTCTCAAACCCACTTTTGCTGAGAGTGTACCTGCGGTCAGAGCAAAGTTAAAGACCAGTTACCATCCCATCTTCCTTTGTCAGGAACTGTAGCGATAAGACAGTTTTAAATTGGAAGGGGGGAGATTTAGATTAGATATTAGGAAGAAATTCTTTCCTATGAGGGTGGTGAGGCACTGGAATAGGTTGCCCAGAGAAGCTGTGGATGCCCCATCCCTGGGAGTGTTTCAGGCCAGGCTGGATGGGGCCTTGAGGAACCTGCTGTAGTGGGAGGTGTCCTTGCCCATGGCAGGGGGCTTGGAACTCGATGATCTTTAAGGTCCCTTCCAACCTAAACCATTCTATGATTTATCTTGGATGATTGTCAACATACGAATTATTCCATATCTTTGCCTACTTTGAAAATTTCTTACTGACATCTTACTTACGGATATACTGTTCAACTTTGCTCAACAAACCTATATGCAAGGTAAATACTTCATATGGCTTTCTCTGTGTTATTCTGGGACTATGTAATGTAGTGGAATAATTTAACATCATTCATTCTACAAGGAGAGAAAGCTGAAAGCTAGAGAGAACTCAGAAGCAGCTCTCGCAGTGATTATGATGTGAGAAGCAGTGCCTTACTAGTGGATGTTCATTCTCTGCCTGATTTGGAGACAAGACAAACTGAATCTTCCACATAGAAAACATAGAAGCCATACCAAAAAGTTTGTGTTCAATTCAAAGCAGAAGGAAAATATAGAAAAAAAACTAAAACTTTTTTTTTTTTTCTGCAAAACAGTTACAGCTTCCCAGTGGAATGATATTGCTGAGTAACTTTAAACTACACAGCCCACTTTACTCCATCATTAACACTGCAACCCTGATGACAAATCTAATTAAGGATTCAACACCTACTCTGGATCAAAACCCTGAGTCAAAACCATTCAACCACTTGAGTAAGAAGAAACCAGAAAGTTGGTTATTAAGAACTGAAATCTTTTGAGTGGTGCTATTGTTGCCAATTCATGCCATGCATATGTGTGCATTCAATAATTTAAATCCAACTACTTTTTAGTCTGAGCTAGGACCTTCATGACATTATCCTCTCATATGAGGAAAGGCTGACACCTGTGTCTGTTTAGTCTGGAGAAGACTGAGAGGGGAGCTCATCAATGCTCATAAATATCTAGAAAGTGAGTGTCAAGAGGAGGGGGTCAGGCTCTTCTCAGTAGTGCCTGGTGACAGGACAAGGGGTAACAGGCACAAGCTGGAACACAGAAAATTCCATCTCAACATGAGGAAAAGTTTCTTTACTTTGAGGGTGGTAAAGCACTGGAACAGGCTGCCCAGAGAGGCTGTAGAGCCTCTAGCAACATTCAAAACCCACCTAGACACGTTCATGTGCGACCTGCTGTGGGTGAACCTGCTTTGGCAGGGGGGGTTGGACTACATGCTCTCTAGAGGTCCCTTCCAACATCTACCATTCTGTCATTCTCTGATACAGTCAGGCCCTTCCATCTCACATGTAGCAGGGGTGGTACTCACCTGTCTTGTGGAGTCACAGGACCTCATCATGTCATATATGGTCAAATCAACATTTGACATATATATGTCAAATCAACACAGTAAGCCTTGTATCTCGGCTTCCCAAGCCCCATCGGAAATGGCATAAAAACACACATAGATGATACACCTCAAATAGCTTTCCAGTGTCTACAGAACAGTCCTTTTTCTACACACATACAATTTCTTCTTTTGAGTGCAGACAGCCATACCCAAGAAACAAATTGCCACAAAGACAAAAAAGGTCAAGTGCTTTCTAATGGGTTTTTGTCCTTGGGCTTGATCTCGATAAGCTGCCAGACACTCACCCAGCCCCTCTTTAATTCCCCCTCTTCAACAGGATGAAGAGAAAATAAGATGGAAGAGGTTGTGGGTTGGGATAAGGACAGGGAGACTGCTCACCTATTACCATCACAGGTAAAAAAGAATTTACTTGGGGAAAATGAAATTTATTGCCAATTAAAAGTAGAGTAGAATGGTGAGAAACAAATATTAAACTAGAGGCACCTTCCCCCTACCTGACTCCTTTTCCCAGGCTCAACTTCACTCCTGACTCATCAATCTCCTTTCCCCCACAAACAGCACAGAGGGATGGAGAATGGAGGTTTTGGTCAGTTGATAACAGCTCCTCCCTTCCACATCTTCCTCCATGCACTTTTGCCCTTCTCCAGAGTGGGAGCCCTCCCACAGAATACAGGCCTTCCCAAGGGCTGCAGTTCAAGATCTGCTCCTGCAAGTGTCCTTTCCATGGAGTACAGTCCTTCAGGAATGGACCGCTTCATCATGATTCCCCCACAGGGTTACTAGTCCTGCCAGAGAACCTGCTTCTTCATGGGCTCCTTTCCACAGACTTCACCTTCCTTCAAGGTACATACACCTGCTCTCTGCCACAGGGTCCTCCATGGGCTGCAGAGCTGATACCTACTCCTGTATGGTCCTCCATGGGCTGCAGAGGGACAACCTGAGTAATCATGGTCTTCTCCACAGGTTGCAGGGGAATCTCTGATCCAGCAGCTAAAGCACCTCCTTCTTCACTGACCTTTGGTGTCTTTAGGGCTTTTCCTGCCACATTTTTGTCACTCTTCTCTCAAAGTTGCTTTGCATGGATTTTTACCCTCTTAAACAGGTTTTTACAGAGGCACCACCAGCTTCATGGATGGGCTTAGCTTTGGCCAGTGGTGGGTCCATTGCAAAACCACGTAGAACCAACTGCGTTCAGCATGGGGAACCTCAAGCCTCTTCTTGCAGAAATTCCCTCCTTCCCCCCTACTACCAAACCCTTGCCACATAAATCCAGCACATTCCTGTTCTAAGATAAATCCTACTTTACACCCTCAAGGAGGAAGACCTCAGTCTTGGATATGTATACCTTAAGAGTGAATCAGGTAATCATCTCATGATTTCAGGGCAGCAAAACAGTATCCCAGGGAATAATCTGAAGTACGCACACAGGGCAACGTTTACTCAGGGGGGAGGAAAGGTATCACACATAATCTGCCATAAAGGCTGAATCTTATAAAATCACTCAGTCGTGATCATAGCCACCGAAAAGGCTGTTAGCTTCAACAGGAGGTAGGTGCCACCTGCCAAAAAAATGTCCTCTTGAAGAGACAAGATTGTATTAACCGGGTGATAATGAACAGTTTGCAAGAAGCAGCACATTAAGTCCTTGAGTAAATTTTCCTGGGATATGACTGCAAAAACAGAGAATGGCACTTACTGGTGCATAAAGGGCTACTAAATGCACTTATACTAAACTTTGGAGAGCTTCCCGTTCTCAGACCACAATCAATAACCAAGGATCACAGGGACTGTGTCATAATACCTAAGCATTGAAGAGAAACTTTGCAATTTAACTGAAGTAGACCAAGTTTCTTGTCTTTTGCCTCCATTTAATTATTTTGGAGGACCACAGGTGTGCTTAACACTTTGAACATGAGTTTACCAGCCATCACTTACTTTCCAAAGGGGATGAGTTTAAGGAGTACCCACAGAACTTCTCATGGACTAAACTGAGGAGCAGAACTCCAGGAAGTTCTAAAAATAAGGCAGGTTTTTGTCACCTCAGCCAGAATGAGAACCATTTTTTTGGTTACGATCTGCCCCGTACCACTCTGAAGAAAAAAAACAGGCTTTCTTCAGGTGTCCTAATCAGATGATCAGAAGCAAATTTAATGATCCAGAGATTTGCACTGCCTTGGATGGAAAAGAGAATGATTTCAATATTGGTTAACATTAGTTTGTGATACCCATCTGGCCCGAGTCCCAAATTACTTGAAATGTAAACACTCAAGCATCAAGACAATTAAGTGGTCTGAAGTTTTGTGTCAACTTCCCTGCTAAGTATTAAAAGCCATTTTTCCTATGAACCTGGAAAGTACCCAAAATAAAAGACATCCAGTGCAAAACATTAAACAGAGAAACACTGAGATGAGGGGAGACTCTTCTAGGTTCAGTGTGACTCCTAGGAAACTGAAAAGTCTCAAGCTGGTACAGAGGATTCATAGCTGTGTATAAGAATTGCCCTCCTCCCTGATCTTCAATACAGGGTTGAAAAGATCATCTCCTTGCATCTGAGTTATGTAATAACTACCACAATCTTAGCAAAGACTCCCTACAACCATGACAAAAATTAATGATAGAATCTTTTTGAAACTGTCTTGACCCCTTACATACCTGTATAAATACCCTACTTTTTTTTTCAGTTATTTACATACTTAACAAGTTGAAGAGAATAAAAAATATCTGTGTGATAAAACAAAATTCATAAATCTGGTATCATTTAAGCTCCACTTGAAGATCAAAAGAACAGCAAAAATGTGACACTGCCAAACACCTGCTCTTTGTAAATGCACTTTGTTTTGTCTGTTTTGTTTTTTTTTTTTTCCATCAAACTAATGCACTTTCTTATCTCTACACAGTAGATTTCATTTGAACAAAATATAGAGCTTGCCATATACTTGCCAGGGTCTGCTGTCAAACATTAATGAACACTGTGTATACAAAAAGGACAGAAATCCATCAGTGAGAATTTTTCTAGCTGTTAGAGTGTTCTTCTGCTTTTGTTTTTCTGGTTGGTTGTTATTGAATCTTTAACATAAACGCTTCTGTGTTTATCCAAAATGGCATCAGCTAAAAACCATAATTACAAGTTGCAGCTCAAGTGAACTGAAGTCAAAGTCACATGTCACTTAGACCGAACCTGTTTGACCACAAAATATTGAACCGATTTGGTGTTATGTGCAGTCCCAGCGTTGAGAAGTTGGTCTTGCTGCACTCTTAAGAACATCCTACTCTGCATATCAAAACCCATGTGCACAGTGAGATACCACACACAACTCCTCTCGCTTAGAAGTAAAGCCCCCTTCCTTAGCCACGAGGTCCCACTCATCCCTTGCTCTTGAAACACACGATGACGCGAGACTCTGAACAGCTGATGCTCCTAAACAGCTGCCACAGTCCATAACACTCATATTTTACCTTAACCAAGGTTCAAGTCTCATTAAGCAGCACATTATTTCCTGTTTGCTGCAAAGGCCTCCAGAATCACATGTGGAACCCAACTCTCCAGTTACAATACTATCAAGTACACAACAACATCCAGATGATTACACGTGTAATGATCAAACATTAACACTCCTGACCAAAGTCCAACGTAGGCTGATGCTGGGTTCTTGACTGTTTACTGACCAGCCACATACTCAGATGAGTTTTGTTCCGCAGCCTATCCCTTTGTTGCCATGTTCCTGTGAAAATACTAATGCAACACAACTTTCACTTTTCGAGCACAATTCTCTCTATTTAAATAACAATAAGCTTGAAGACAGCTCCTTGTCACATGCTTGAAAACTTACCTCAGGGGGTAAAAAAAAAGGCCAATCTTGAAAGAAAACCATGTATTAGAATTTATTTCTTGTGTTCAGCCCTCAGCTTTATACTGTATCATCACACCATCAAACTGAAATAACGTTGTAAGGTCATTACAATTTTTCCTACTGCTATTTTTCTGCAGTTCGTTCATATTATGATTTTAAATAAATAAACTTCAGCACAGGTTAGTGTGAAACTAATAGACACTGAAATATCCTCAAGGCAGAAATCACATTTTTCTGCAGATACTACAAATCTAGCCTTAAGTGAATTCATACCATAAGAAATTCTAGCTTTTTTTCCTTCTGTATTTTGCAGTCAAAATAATACATCCTGATTTTGTACACTATTTTTGCCTACCCGAGGTTATAACCAGTGCACATACCTACTACAGCATGTGGTGCAGAATTTGGTTCGTCAAAATGGCAAAGGTGTGGCCTTTTGCTGCCACATTTCACAGTGCATCTAATGATGATTCATAATGTTTTCTTGACTACCAGGCCATTAGCAACCTATAGAGAATGCTATCAGTATTCTTATTTTGCTCCTTGCATTCCCTAACACATTTTTATTCCCTTTTTCTGGCCAAATACTGATGGAAACAAAGCAGATGAATTTTTCTATTACTCTTACCAAATATCACCCCTGGCACCACCAGCACGAAGAATCTACACCAAATACATACCTTGCATTCAGTAGAGAGGACTGCAGTCAACTAATACAGAAATACAGGCAGCACAACGAAGGCACACTAGAGCTCAAGTAGCAGCAGGGTAATTCCTGCTCTCAGGGAAAGATGCGTAAATAATCAGTAAAATACAGCTTCTACATGCACAAGTTGGAAACTCCCAGCACCTTCACAGTCCCTGTGACAGAGTGTCTATGCTGGGACTGGATGCCTTCGTTATTTTACTACTTCTCCATTCAGTTTTCCTCTCCAGTTTAGATTACTGCTACAATATTCACCACATGCTGAACAGTCACACTATGAGAATCCCATTCTTCAAACGGCCTCTGCTTTACATGCTGTAACTTTTTATATACACTATCTGAATGCTATTTTTTCCTCTGTGCTGTAAACAGCCACTAGATTTTGCTCATCTGGAGATGATCAAAGATGCCTGAACAGACATTCTGATGGAAAGAATTTCAATCAGCTTTCTGATATTACAGCAAGCATTGAATTCTTCACTGGTATTAATAATAACTCATTTTAGGAAAGCACATTCAGCAGGTAAGAGCCTATGAAGATGGTGTGAGCAGTACTAGTCTCAGAAAAAAACCCAAGCTAAACCATACAGGCAAATTCTCTAGAATACTTTAGGCATCAAGAAAGTTAAAGTGAAACACAAAATATTTCCTTACACAGCAAAATATCTAATCCACTTGCAGAGAGAGAAAAACAAAATGCTAATGTGGCCTGTCTAAAAAGTGCAATAGCCACAGGTTTGTAATGGCTGAAATTAAACCATGAGTCACATCAAGTTACTCGACACAGTTTAGATAAATTTATTATCAGACTTAAGTAGTATAGGTACATTTTTATTTGTAACAAATATTAGCATACTCATATTAGCAAATGGCAGGGCAAAAGGTCAATTTCTGGAAAGTCTTCTATTTTCATGAGGTTTTATGTTTTGCCATTCTGTAAACAGTCTGAACTACAACTGTCATCTAAAAACCACCCTAAATTTTTTCTTCTGTACCATTTTAAGCAACAACTTCCTACAGAAAACTTTACTAATGAGACAATATACTGAAAGTGTTCTTTGCAAATTGCTAGCCTTAGTGTGCATCATATTAATGGGATAATCTTTCAAGTTTATTATTCAGAAAAAGCAATTAAAACAAACCTATGAGGTACAATATGAATCTGCAACGTTGTGTAGTGAAATCTTTAATTGTGGAAGGAAATCTATGCTGCATAATAGACCAAAGCAATAGAAACAGATTTATATCTAAAAAGGAATGACTGACCTTCAGACCTAAATGAATGTGTATACAGACTAACCACTTCCAAATTTTGTGATGTTTAAATGTAAGTAGAGATTTTCTGGGTACTTACTGGAATTCTATAGGCAGACACTGAGCACCATGTTTGAATGTTGGAAGGCTGGTGATAAGCTTTAATAAAAGTACAATCATACTAAAAGAGAAACTCCCAAAGTTTTATTAGGATTTAAACAGACATTGCAAAAAAAATATTGCATAATGATTGAAAACATGATATTTTAAACAAAGTAGCAACGTGGTATCGAGTAAAAGAACAACTGGAACAGCTGTCTATATACGCTGCAAGGAAGATATACCAGGAAAGGATATGACATTTTTAAAATTCAAGGGAAAATGTGAACAAGCCACATTTTGATAGACTGACTGTACACCACAGATGTTTTACAAACTGCATAGCAGTGTAAAAAAAAGTTTTAATTCTAACTATATTATAGTACTGCATTTGGAGCAGTTTACAAGGCAGAGATTTTGTTTACAACATTGATATTTTAATAGCTCTGGATTCTCATAAAAAATAAACTAATTTAACAAAAAAGCCTGTATCTACATTTGAAAACAAAAGTGCATGTATTGAGAAATAGTGTTATTTCGTAAAGAAGAACACCAAGTACTTAAAAAGTTCATTTTAATAGATCAACAACTGATGATGCTTTAAGATGTAGATCTGCACTGTGCTACAAGCGAGATTCTACCAACACCAACTCCTCTAACTGAACACCCTCTTTCCCTAAGTGGCTGAGACACATGCCTGCCTACCATTCTTGTCAGGGTTCTGGGTAGTTACAGAC
The DNA here is from genome assembly GCA_013398155.1 of Pedionomus torquatus. Taxonomy (NCBI): domain Eukaryota; kingdom Metazoa; phylum Chordata; class Aves; order Charadriiformes; family Pedionomidae; genus Pedionomus; species Pedionomus torquatus. The sequence continues at coordinate 16,369 of VZRU01003895.1, read as the reverse complement.
AACGCCAAGTACCAAAACCACCACAATGCTGACTAAAAAAAAATACCAGTAACCCAAGACAGATGTTTTAAAGTAGATTTAGCCACGAATGCAAGCATATACTCCTCAACAATCAGGATTCTTTTCAGTCATACAACTATTTTTGAACACTGGAGAGCAGCAGCAAGCAGCCATTAGAGCTAAAAGTCTAGAACAGATGAGAGTCTGTCTCCTGCCTCGCACTGAAGAATTTCTGGGTAATAACTATTTCAATGCACTCACAAAATGGTGGGCAGGATATCTGTGTGTTAAAATCCCTACCTAAAACCCAGTTGGTATAGTCAGATTTGTACACGAATCTGGATTCTCCTTTCCACGTAACTGTGGTAACAGCTAAGAATTACTGCAAATAAACTTCTCTAGAAGGTTTACTCCTTTTCTCTTCAAACAACAACAAAAAAAACCCCAACCAACCAACAACAAAAAAAATCAACAAAAAATAAACCAACAACCCAGCAAACAAACCAAACAACCAAAACCCATCCGTCAAACAAAACACCAAACCGAACCCCAAAGTTTTTTTAGTTTTGGGGCATTACGGTCGTTCCCNAAAAAAAAGAGAAATTGTGGAAAGAGAACATGTAGTTTGATGATCCAGGCAGAACTTCTGTCTGAGCTCTTGTAATTTCAACTCATGGCACTGAAGAACTAGATTTAATATTTTTCTGGGCACCTGTAGCACTCTGGATAGAAAAAGGCAGTGAATGTTTAGCTGGACTGGACCCAGAGTGGGAAATGCACAGATACCAAAGTTGTGAACTGCAGCCAGACGAGCCATAAACAAGTGTCCAGTGCAGAAATTACGAGTAATAAATTTAGCCATTTTTGTAAACATCTCCTTCTTACTAATCTCTTATTTTTTCCTATAATGGAAACGCGTACTGTATTTCTTTGTTCCAAGCTCTGGTTTGTTTCTGTTTTAGCTTTGTGGCACAGTTGCTAAGTGCAACAGGCTAGAGACACCAACACTAATACAAACAAGTTGGAAAGCCAGCTCAAGTTATTACAGTTTTGCTATACTAGGCCATTTTTCATAGCGTATAGTCTCTGTTCACAAATGCTTTGTAAGATCTTTTATTATGGAAGACTGGAAGCAAATTGGAGTTGGTAATTTAACAGATGTGGTTGAGCATACATTTCTGATATGCCTTATGCAATTAACAAATCATGTCTCATCTTATGAAGATGATACATTTGCTATACATGCCAGTAATTTAAAATGCTCCTCAAAAAGGCAGCATTTTTATAGACAAATTAACAGAAAAGGAGACAATACATCTCACAATACCATAAAACAAGTAAAGCCCTTTCATTAGCTGCATTATAAATTCAAAACTGTTCATCACATACTTCAAATTTCTGACTGCTCAAGCAATTTAATCCTCAGCCAACTGCAGGACAAGGAAAAACATTTTAAATATTTTATATAGATGTCATCATAGGTGTGAAAGTAAAAACTAGTATTCCATGTTTTTAGCTCTAAAAGTTTTGCTCCCAAAAGTGAAATAACTGTTAATAGTTCAAAAGAAAAATAATCATTGTTGACATGTCAAAAGGAAGTTGTACTAAAAATTAAGCTGCTGTAAATGAGTTTACTTAGATTGTTCCTAAAAATTTTTTTTTAAAAAGCTGATCCTAGATCACCTGTTAACTAGGAAGAGCACTAGCACATCAACTTCATGAGAAAAGATATGCTTGCAAGCTCTGCTCAAGACATTTACCATAAAGTTTTGGATTTTTTCTTATATTTCAAGTATTTGGATTATAATTTGTTAAAAAAAATAGACCAAATACAGAAAGTACATTTGGTCAAGATTTTGTCTCACTACAATTGTTTCCTATCTAAATGTGCATACCATTTAGAGGCCATTTTTGAAATGTTATCAGTCAACAGCAACATGGGCACCAGTGAATCAGAAAACACACCTCAGGATTTTGCTCTTAAATTATATAAGTTAGATAAAACTACCCTGTCCAGCAAGTTCCAAATTTTTCAAACGTTAAGGCAACTTTCATTACTTTCCAGCTAAACAGTATTATAAAAAATAAATGTCACTTCAAACCTTATATACACAGTGACAGAGTAGATTTAGCCAGAAAGTATCTTTAGTACATTAATAAAGTGTCACGTAATATTACTGAGGTTATATCAGGTGCTTGAGTGTAGGTGCAATTGGAGTGGCCGCAGTATTTAAAGTACTGGTTTCAAAACAGAGCGCAGTGAACGTCCTTCTTTAGTGAGTTCTCGTGTTACACACATACATGGCAGCGGAACAGCCTCCTCTCTTCTCTCCACGGCATTATAGCTACATTTCTTCAAGTGGTCAGCCATGCTTACGATGTCAGCAAACTTCCACTCCTTCACAGTACAGAAGGCTGTACTGAAGCGCCAAACCTAGAAAATAGGTTGCACTTAGCCTCAAAACATTTTAAGATATCTGAACTCAGAGCAGGACATCAAACACGTGCTATAATACTTTCAGGCAATGTTTTGTGGCTACTATAAATCATACTAAAAATCAACACGACAAAAACATACAATCCTAAACTTTGTAGGGCCAGTCCCAGGCTGATTCAGATTCCAAGTCAATTCTGAACACTAGGAAGAAAGGCAGGCAATACTTCTTCTATCTACAAAGTAGATGCAATCAGAAGTTAAATGAAGTATTGCATGACCAGGCACAATGATCCATTTCTGAAATGATCACTTCTTCAATTCCAGATGATTGGTGCAGATACTCTGCACTTCTGGGGGATGCGGGGAATGGTGAAAACTATACTATGCAAAGGTGAGCCAAAGGCTGTAAGAAATATTTACACACTTAAGGCTCTAAATATCACAGTAAAGGGACAGGATCTCAACAAATGAGCAAAAATTAAAACTGCTGTAAACAGTATAAAGGCATCAAAAGCAAACTTTGTAGGTAACTTTGCCCCTTTCATGAAATAGTGATGTTAAACAAAATAATGAAGTAATCACTTAATATTTTAAAATCTTGGGAAAATCAGCGGTTAATTTATTGACATCAAGTGAAAATTAGATAGATGCTACTTTAACTTCTGCGTCCTTTAAGAGTGGAGAAGACTGAACCAACCTACTGGAAATTTTGAATAATTGTGGTTCAATATGGTAATTTTTTTATTAAAGGGATATTATAGCAAAAACCTGTAATAACAATAGTGATCAAAGAAAAAAAATAAGGGAAAAAGTCAAAGATACGACCACTTTAATATGTTCTGTTTCACCTTCCAGATAAAAAATGACTTACCTTTTCTTTTATCTGCCAAGAAGAACTTCCATCTGGGGACTTTCTCTTCTCCCAAAGCAGTATCACCATTCCACGTGCTTGAAGCAAGCTTCCACACACATCTCTCATTAAACGTGACACTCTTGAAAGCTGACATAAACTAAAGCCATCTAGAAAACTAGCAATGTGCTGCAGAACTTCAAAAGGTAGACTACTCAGATGGTCATTGTGTAGTCCAATTAAGCAGCTTTTTGCTGGTTCTACTAATACCGTGGATATACAAGGCTGAACTCCAAATGACCGTAAATGGCGGTCATGAATAATTTTTGCCCCTTGCGTTGAAGGGCAAAACCTTCGTTGAGAATATGTACACCCATAATACGCCAAAGGACACCTCTGCTCCATCCAGCCATTAAGGCCAGCATGAATGTCACCATGCACATTCTTAAAATGCGATGAAAATTCATTCCTCCTAAACAACTGTCCACAAACAAATGTAAACATTGAACGTTGTTTTGTTTGGTATCTAGCCACATATTCCAATACCAAATCCAGTCCAAGCGTCTGAAATGGACTTGGATTTGAGAGCTGTGGGTTGGCATGATCACATGCAGAAGCTGAAGCTATTTCCCCCACCATTGTATTTGTGGCCAATATAGCAGATGGGAGAGAAAATGTCTGGGTCCCAAAGTCAACGCGATACACATCGACAGCGCGGCTTTCTGATATCCCCCTGCCTCCGGGAGAGTCTCCTAGGCAGAACAACAGAGCTGCAGTGATTAGATCAATTCCCTGAAGACCCATAGGATCTTCTGTTATCTCCAAATCTGACGTATCAACAGCTTTGTCTTCTTTTGGTGTAGACCAAAAGTGGTTAACAAGGAATTTGTATGATCGATGCCGTAAAAGTGAAAACGCATCTACATTTCTCAACCTTTCTTGCTCCGCTTGTCTCTCTAACATTTCTTCTTCGTTAGCATTACGGGGAAGTAGCACATGATCAACATTGCCATTAACTAAGTGATCAGCTGATATTACTTCTTTAAGTTGAGCTGTTACAGGGAAGGAGCTGCAAGACTGTAATGCTTCATCATCATGAGATGCAGTACATTCACCATTTGCTACACTGGATGGTTTTGAATTAGATACACCAAGATCTTCGCTCTGGTCCAACACCTTTGAACACTCATTGTCTACATGAAAGCCATTACACAAAAGTGAAGAGTTACTGAGGTTTAGATTTAAGTCATGTTTCTGCACTACATCATAACAAATATCACTAGAACCATTTTGCTCCGTTTGAGAATTTTGACTCAGGCTATCAAAGTTAATTCCCCCAACTGCTCCTATGTTATCTTCATCTGGATATTCATGGTCAGAGTTTTTATCCTGAATAATGCCATTAGAAGCTTGTTCTTTAATCTCAGTATCTTCTTTCATCTCATGTGGTGAAATGGAGAGTCTTGAATTTAACATATTAATGTCCCTTGTTGCAGTGTTCAGGATATCCAGAGCAGCAGCTAAACTCCTCGTTGTTTCTACAGTAGCTTGATAAAGTGCGCCATAGGACTCTTCATCTACAGGCATCAAACCATTTGAATGCACTGTATCTGGGGCACTTGATTTGACAGAGGTTGTCTCTCTAGATTCTGGTATTTGATCGCCTGCTTTTGACATCATAGTTGCTACTTTAAGGGATTCTAATAACATGCGCTGGTCTTGAAGGGCTAACGCCATATCTAGCTGCTCCACTTCATCAACATCTTTACTCAGATTTTCGTAAGATTTTCGGTCTGCGTAACTGACTGGCCATCTATTCCACTCCATGGTACAACATACCACACTGGCAGGACAAACTTCTAGATGATCAGCAATTTTATTTCGGGCTACTATGAAGGGACATCCAAAGCCACTATTCAAACAAGGCACTCTTTCAAGTGGACATAACATGCGATGCTCCTCAGCTTTACAGGAGTGAAAAACTGCTCCACAAACCAACGGGCAGCCAATCAAATCACAGGAAATGCCAGGCTCTGGTCTCATCATACAACGACGGCTGACACAGTTCACACAGTGTAAATGTTGTTGATGTTCCTCCATGACTGTAAATACAATTCTGAGGGAAGAGAAAGGAAATAAAACCAGAGAATATTAAACTCAATATTATTTACTAACAATTACTGGCAGTTCTGCATCCTCTATGTGTACAGAAAGATATATGTTAACACAATGTGAACTAATCAGTAGCCGTTTTAAGAGAATAGGTATGTGACATATTATCTCAAAGGAACGGTGTTTAAAAGTTCACCTGAAAATTAAAGATATACTTGTGTATCAGAGTTCAAGACATAGTCTATGCATTTATTTACCAGGTATAGCATACGCAACTTTGGTAAAAATGTTGTATAATCCTTCCCTCTGGAACAGCTCTTTTCCTCTGCGCATTGCAAACAGATGATTCGATGCAAAACAACACATGATCATTGACTATGGCCTACTACCTAAAGTCACAAACCACACAAAGAAAGCTAGATTCATTCTCATCACCAGTTCTCTAAATTAAATGAAGGCAACCTATTCCCTGGGCTGCCTGCTACCATCTAAGCTTCTGACACCCTCTTCATGCAGTTCTGTTGAAGGCAACCTGCAGCTCTCGGCGCGTATCTCAATGCTCTAACAGACCCCATTCCTCCTCCTCCATCTTTCTGACAGACAGCACTACTTTACAACATCTCTTTGTGCTTTGTTTTTTCTTCATCTATAGTCTATAGCTCCTCCCTTATTTTTATAATAGCTGTTGCATAAGAGTAGCAATTATAATACACATTAAATAAGCCATTTTATTACATCGAAAACTTTTACATAAAACTTTATTACCCAGTATGGTCCTACTTACACCTCCATTTCAACCCACAAAAGTTAATTTTTTTAATGCATCATATGACCATCCTAATTATAATACCAACAACTCAAAGTGCAAGGGTAACAGAACAACTTTACATAACAAGGCCAAACAAATCAAAATAAAATCAATTGCATAATCTATTATAACATGTTGACAGAAAGAAAAAAAAAGAAACAAACCAGTTCTTTGTTGTGGTATGGGTAAGGAAAAAAAAAAAAAAGAGTACAATTTGCATCTTTGTACGATACTTAAGTCGAGAAGCTCTGGAACTGCTCACTATCTGGAGCAGTGACCAAGCTCTCCTCTATGCTCTAGCAAACTCCCTCTCAGAAGTGATGCCATAAGGGATTACAGTTCATAGATACCACAGAATGACTTGCACAAAGTCAAATCCCAAAAGGCTGCGTCAAAAATACATTGGTCAGTTCTATATCTTCTTCACTCCCCACCCTCCAGCAATTTTCTGGAAAAATAAAGTACTTCTATAGAATTTACAATTAATAAAAATGGTTCCTTATTCTGCCAGTTAACAAGTGCTCTCATACATTGTCTTCAGACTAAACACTTCAGGTTTAATACATTAAAACTTCCTAAATTAAAAATACTGTGAAACTGCTTAATATCATTCCTTTTGTTCAAACTGAAGGTAAAAGGAAACAAAACTGCCTTACAGACACTCCACTTTAAAGGATTTAAATAGAAATCTGTGACACTTCTCTCACTTGTATTCTTCTAATACTGTGAAATTCATGCCAACTTTAAGTAGTGATCAGTCCTCATCTCCCCATCCATCGTATTCTGGATAACTCAAATATTTTAGCCACCCACTCTCCTGAGCACTTCTAACAAAGAAGCATATGTGCTACACTTAGCAGGCAAAACACAGCTGAGTTTTCCCCACCATACTTCAGTATTTATATACTGAGCAACAAGGAAGTTTCGAAGAAATTGTCAAGTGCATCAGTCACTGAACTCGGTGACTGACTGGCTAAACATTTTAGCAAACCCTTCTAGCACACAACCTGCTTTCAACTTGCATATCAAGTCAGATCACGTTTACCACAAAGAGCTGAAACATGTTCAGTAACAAATGAGAAAGAGAAAATATGACTTCCCTGAGATATTTTTAGTTCTTCCAGCAAAGCTCTCCCTAAGTATATTCCCACCAAATACAGCAGCCTACTTGTTGTTAGACCAAAGTAAATTTCAGTATTGCATCAATTTGGAAAACAAACTCTACTTTTCCTCAAGGCGCAAGTAAACTTAAGAGCTTCCTTTTGATCTTTGCTATGTGTGTATTTTAAAGTGGTTAATACAAAATGGAAACAGCTCAGAAAAAGACAATTGCTAGTTTATACTCCAAGTGCCCTCACAGAGCCCAGCCCTTGCTTCAACATACCTAAACACAGCCCTGCTCCCACAAATCAAGCACTCTGGTAGCAGCAAGGCTGAATGTAATCAGTTACCCACAATTATGGTTGTTTTTTTTTTTTTTTTTTTTAAAAAAAAAAAAATCATTTACCTAATTTGCCAAAAGCTATGCAACCTGCTCACTTTAAGATGGCCAGAAGAGAGCCACTGCTAGGAGTAGAGGGCAAGCGTGTTAGGTAGCCCACAGTGCTGTGGTAGGCTGGTTCTATTGCTTCTAGGCCAAAGCTGGCTTACATGCAGATAGCTCAGAAGGCACTCAAACTGGGCTCATGTTTGCCTGCACTGTTTGTGTAGACATACCCTATATTAGTCAGCCATCATTAAATACTATCTTTAAATAGCCTATGTGAGCTTACACAGAAGACCATTCTATTAAGACAGTAAAACATCCTCCTCCCTAGCACACTATCTTGGTCTTTAAAAGTCAGATTGTGAAACCAAACACAAGCCACAGCAGACACTAAAATACCTAGCATCTACCTATTGGTAAAACTTATTTAGTTCTACAGCAGATGCTTGCAATAGCTTTTATAAAGAAGCGGCTATGCACATGATCAATTAAAGAACTGAAGTAACCTATTCTCTCAGATTCTGTAAATAAGAAATTTTTGCTCACTAAGAAGTTTTATATTAATTGCCATTTCCCTTAAAATACAAATCTTTTGGTTCCTTAACTAAATATATAATTTAAAATCTCTTTGGACAACAGCAGACCATCAGCAGGACATTTACTACAATTTTGTCCCCTCCTTACAAGCTTTAACTTCACAGCACCTGCTGCAGAACTTCAATTTAGTCAGAATGTCACTGATGTCACTAAATAAAATAAATATAAATAAAATGTCACTATTTTATTTATAGCTTACTACAAAGTCCTTTTATATATATCTTAAATGCCCTTTTCTGCATTTTTAATTTTAATACCTGGACTTCAAGCTCAACAACTGGTTTGGGCAGTGACGAGTTCCTGGCTTGCTTAAATTAGTTAAGGCTTTTTGATATAATTCAATTATTAAATTGCAAATCAAGTCCGAAGGCAAAAAAACAAATGATCCTATCAAACTGGTGAAACAAATGGATAAGACCTCAAGAATTAGTGCATTCATTAATCAACAAATGGTCACAACTCACATCATTTTGCAAGCTAATCTTGTGAACCACAGAACTTAGCACCTCGTTGATTCATTAAGAGCATCCACATGTGAATCATTTTCCTTTGAAGAACCATAATTAATATATCACTAGTACTACACTGAGAACAAGAACCACCACCCTCCCAAACACTGCCTTGTAAAGGAAAAAAACTGTTAGATAAAAGGGACATAAAGAAAATTCTTGGTGGAGTGCTTTCATTTATTCTGTTACAGAAAACTAAAGGGGTCAGCAAAGACTGTCATTGCTGACCTGAAGAAAATTACCTGTCATTAAAACATGTACCAACAGTATTTACAGTGTTTATACCCCATTGTGTTCCTTGTCACAATCTGGTGAGAAGATAGAGTGCCAGATCAATGACTACAGCAAGAACAAACAGCTGTCCTTTTCTGATAGCGCAGCGTCAGCAACTAGCTTCAGTTCATATGAGATGCTGAAGTACACACACTTGACTGTTACTAGCAGAGAAACCTAAAAATACATCCCGTTCCAGTGAGGTGACCAGTGCTTTCAGAATCTGTGCAATCACTTGATGTTATTGTACATACTATGCAGTCAGCTGACTAAATCAGCCAGAACATGCTTTGAAAATCTGTCATAATTAAAAGGATTAAAATTCCAGCTGCTACAGCCACATGATTTTCAGTTGCTGTTGTAACACAAACATTAAAATAGCATAATAGAGGTTTCAGTCACCACACAACACTTCAGCTGCAAGTGAGAGCTCTCACTTTCTTCTGCATCAGAGTAGAAGCAACTGTATGTACTCAGTATTGTCAAACCCAAAGTCTGCTTACTTACTCTCCCGTGCATGAATCCTCTGGTGCAGTAAGACAGGAAATCACAGCAACCATTATGGCTATTGGAACCCTCCATTACTCAGCCACCTTGTATTCACCAAACCTATAAAGCCCAACTATCTTTGAGACTCTTCCCTCTATCAAATGTGACTAAATAGGCCAACAGGTTCTTAAATTACTAGTTCAAGGAAGTAGAAGGATAGAGAGACACAAGCAGTACTACAGGTTTAAACTCCCAAGAGCATCCAAAACCACCCACAAGCAGCCAAATATATGCAAATCATTCTAAAAACTTTCCCTTTTGTTTTCTAGATTGTAGAAGAGACTGCCTTATTACTGAATCTTCAATCTGTTACCCAGGTCTCTGGCTAAGAGTGTGTAACAAGTCTGGTAAGATGCAAAAGCTTTCAGAGAGGAAATGACCAAGTGAGAGAGAGATTTAAGTGACAGGCATTTAAAAAAACATGGTAAGGAAAAATAGTGCAAGAGGTAGAGAGCAGCATAAAAAAAATAAATTAAAAAAAAACAAACAAAAAACCAACCAAACAAACAAATACTTTAAACAACCTTTACAGCCTTNATTCTGCCAAAATAGAATTGGCAATACAGATAATTATTGAACAAATTTTTATTTTTCTATATCCTACCACGCATGGGAGAGTAACTATCACTCACCCTGACTAACAATTCTAGCTATCAAATACTTTAAACAACCTTTACAGCCTTCTAGAAGGTAAGCTTTTCTTGTCTTGTCATCCCTATCCTGCACAAAAAGTATAGCAATTTTTGTATCTAAAAACCAGCACCGTAGTCTGGTGCATTAACTTTCTATATCATGCAGGTTATGCTCCCTTTTGGGGTTTGTGGGTGGTGGTGTTTGAGTTGATTGGTTAGCGGGAATAGAGTAGTACACGTTGCTATATTTTGATATCTTACTGTTCTTTTTTACACGATTTTTCTGAAACACACACAGTTTGAAAGAAGGTCCTGACAGTAACTTTGGGAAGCCTTGTATTTCTTCACATTAGTTTACATCACACATACTTTTAGGAAGTAGAATCCTTTCTGATGCCACACTTAAGATCTCAGCCTTATGGGATGCAAATTACTCCCGCCTGCTCCATCCCCAGGTTCATCAGGACAAGCCTGGATTCTATTACAACTAGACAGATGAGCAAAGTTAAAAACAGATTCAAAACATTTGGATAGACACATTTTCACTACATTCTCAAACATAAATTTAACCACAACAAAGAAGAGAGCATCTTCCCTGCCTGGCAGTGAGTGCACATATTTGAAATATCTAGAATTATTTATAATTATTATTATTATTTATAATATCTACATTATCTTTTTGTTAATCACTGAACGCATGAGAAAGAGCTTCAATTATGAAAGCCCAAACTACTATAAAGTAGTATGCTACTTCTACCACTATCATCATAGTCCACAGCAATTTATATGTATTACACAAAAGAGGCAGTAAAAGTCAGACTCAAAACATGACTTCTTACTGCAAGAGGAAAAAAACCCAACAATTCAGGGCAATATATATATTTCTGGAAAGTACATATACTTATGTAAAGTATGCGTACGTACTTCTGAAAAGATTCTAGTTTTACCAGTGATCTAGCTTCAAGAGAATATATACTAATTGCTTTCTGAAGCATAAACTGAACTTATCCATCTACCTCAAAATCAAATCAGATCAAAACAAAAAGAAATTATACCTACAGCAAAAATAGTGAGCGTTAGAATTATAAGGAAGTATAACTTTTTTATGTCAACCTTGCAAAGAAAAGCTTTTCCATGTCTACTCCTGCCCTAAACATCTTATTACAGGAGTTGACCTGTATTTTGCATTATTTTGAATAACACTTCAGGAGTTCCTTTCCTCCTAAAGGCAAACAATTGTCCTCCCATTCAGAGAATTCAGTGAGATATTTCCTTCCAAATCATTGCAGCCAAAAATAACCAAACCAGAATTCAAGACGAAAATAACACAAAGCAAAACACTGCTTTGACTGAAGTGGACCCTCCACTGAATACCCACATTTCTGGCTTTATCCCATTTTAGAATACAAGCTCTGATGGAATGACAGAACACTGTCTGCTATCACAATTAAACTATGAGGGTTAAAAATCAAAACCAGAACTATGAGGCTTTTCCTTAGAGTACTTTGGTGACAGACCTGCCATGCATTCTTGTCTCCTTGACACATTCCCCAGAGAAGCCCAAAGGCCTCAATGTGCATTAGGCCACACATTGTCACAGGACAACCACACCAGGAACAGTTACACTTGCTGCTCAGCTCGAGCACGAAAAGCACTCTACCTGTTGAGAAGGTAACAGGGCAGAATCAGCTAGAGAGCCAGTAGATTTCATGTGTAAAGCACTTCTGAACTTGAACACAGTGTGACTCCTCAATTGCTGCAGACTCTGCAAGAAATAAGATCAGAAGTAAGGTGCCATTTCAGGTGTACAGTTTGCTTCCCATATGTACAATGCTCTGAAAAGGTCACATGCTTACACTATATAGAACTACAAATGTTGAGATATTTTGTAGGTTTCATGAAAAAATAAACAAGTTTTTAACAGACTTTGCAAGCACAATCTATATTCTGTCATTTTAGCTTACTGCTAGCTGTTAGTCACACAAAATGTTTTCTTATTTAGATTTAAGGCTAGAAGACATCTATATTAAAACGTATTATTCTGACCTACTTTACTCAATTCTTTGGTTTGGCCCATCAGGAACCACTTCTCAAAAAAAGTACAAAAATGAATTAAAGACTGCAACAGCTGGAGAACAAAAGAAAATAGTTAACATTTGACTCTTTTACAGACTGCATTTTAGTCTAGTTAAAGTTTGTTCAGCTTCAGACGTAAGAATTTATTAAGCAGTTGCAATATTAAAAAGCTCTTCACTATACGAAGCAGCTTCTTCTTCCACATGTTCGTACCCATAGGCTTATCACTGAAACTTAACAGAGGCAGAACTGAGGTGAACAATGATAACCTTGTCCCCAGATATTGTCTCAGAAATACTTTAGAAAAGCCAAAAAAAAAAACCCCAAACCATTTCACAGAAATCATAAACAGAACTACTGGAAAAAAATAATGCATCCTCTATTACAGTAGGTAGTTTTAGCCACTCCAAAAAAAAGTAAAAAATAAATCCTCTTACATAATATTTTAATTCATAAATGTTGCTGAAGAATTCCTGACCTTTGTATATTTAGAGAGACCAGGCCAAAAACCTTGCTAATATACTGGTTTAGGTCTTACTACACAAGCTTAACCAGTTCCCATAACAAAACAAGAAAACAAGTAAACAGAATGTCAACACAACTGCTCTCCAAGATCCCAGACTGAAATGCAGATGTTACGTACTCTGTACATATAAGGTTATTTTTTCTACTAAAAGTACACCTTTGTTACTAGAAGATGGCCTGACAAGGGTACTGCAAAAGTAGATAGTACACAAAAAATAAAACATTTAACTGAGCATCCCCACTCCCCACTGCACCAGATAATATTAAAGTAGAAAAGATGGAGTTTCTCCTAAGATATTTTGAAAAACTAAAAAGTAGAACAAAAAGAGCATGAAAACAAGAACAGAGATGGTATTAACAAATTTAACCTATTCTATTTTCAGATCTCACATTCTTACCAAATCAAAAGTGTTTTTGCAGCACCTGTTAGGCTTTTTCCTCCTTTAAGCTGCTTGGTTTTAAAAGCAATGGAAAAAGTAAAAAATACCACTTTCAAAAAACCTGGTTTCCAAACAAAAACTCACCTATCTCAAATAACTGAAGACAGGAAGCTGGGAATCTCTCTCATAAGGAGCATGTTATACCAGCTATTTCAGTATTTCTTTTAACCCAAATGAAGAATTGGAAAACACAAAGATCTACACTACACAGGGACATATGTGCAGGACATACAATGAGTCATCAGTTTCTGTTCTCTAGTATCAGTTCGACTGCCTTTTCCAAACATCAACAGGCTTCATGCTATTATTTTTCCCGCAAAGACTCCAGCTGAAAATTCCCATCCAAAGACATTCCACAGCCGGTGACAATAGTGACTCAGCTAAAAGAAGGTTTTGTAAGAGCACTGCAGCTATGCCAATAAAACACACTCCTAAAAAAACCCTACTCGCAATGAATCTGCCACTCCAACAAATTACTCTGTCTCACAGGAATTCTGGAAAACTACAGTTTCTACTATATCTGCCTCTAAACATGCAAATAAATACAAAGCTTAAACTTCAACAAACTAAACACAGCAACCTCATGGCACCTATGCAATCAAGTCTGAACCAGGTATCAACCTGAACTCAACCATCAACCTGAACCACTACCTTAAGTTTTATATGAAGAGCTGTAACGATACCAATTAGAATTTTACCTCACCATGCCTCTGGGTTTCATACCTTAAGTTTTCATCATAATTTCACATTAAGAGCTTAGATCAATGTTTGGCATTTGGTAAACAACAGCACAGTTTACTCAATTAGACGTTCTACAAGACTGTAGGGGTTTGCAGGGTATTTTAGATTCAAGTAGCATTATAACAGATCACAATAAAATTATAACAAGGCATCAGCTGTCACCTCAAAAGCTATTAAAAACAGTAGCTTGCGAAGTAAGTCAGAATCTAGAGCTCCACTGCGACTTTTACTCTCTTGGCCTGTTTTAGACCAGTTTATATTACAAGATTTTTTCAGTCTTTTTCCTTCATTGAGTATTGAGACTAGATAGCGCCCAGACACTCAGAACAGCTTACACAGGATTTCACTGTAACCTTTACTTAATAATGTAACTTTTTTTTTTTTTTTTTTGTGTGGTCTGCTCAGGAATACTTACTCTTTATACAATCTAACCAAATACTCAACAACTCAACCCAGTCAACAAATACTGAATCGTCTCTATTCTTATTGTGCAGAAAGAAAACTGAAAGAGAACTGTCACTGGTACAATGATCCCTAGATAAATGATTCCCTGCTCCCATCTCTACAGCACTGGATCTCACTGCAGCGGGGCAAACAGCATTTGCCTCATTTGAGACAGAGCTCACCAAAGAAACAGGTCTATAAATAAGAAGGTAATTTTATTTTTTCTTCTTGGTTCAATTGGACTGAATACAAAGCTTAGGTTTGTATTCAAATTGGACTGAATACAAAGCTTAGGTCAGTAACTAAGCTGAAATCCACAGTAACTACAGGACCTCACATGAAGACTAACAGCTATACGCATTCTTCTTCATAAAGGTACTATGAGACTCTTTAAGACCTAGGTCAAAAACCTGGTTGTCCAAAAACATGTGTAAGTCTTGAACAGAAAGTTTCCAACCAGATATTGAGTAAACTCAGCACTTATTTTGCCTAGTGGCCTTCTAATATCAAAGTAAGAGGCAAGGGATATATAATCCAAATTTAAGAACTGAGTAAAAGAAGAATTTAGTGCAAAAGAAATAACATTGATGAAGCAAAGTAAAACCACTGCTTTTGCATAGCCTTTACCCATTCTGCTGGGATTCTCCTGTTCTCCAACACCTCCTAGCTTTGGAAAGGAACGAGACAAAGACCCCACAAAAGTCTCAGCTTGCAATACAACCCCAACTCACCCTCTAAATTTCTTTATTCTCTGGACAAAATTGGACCACTATAGAGAAATTATGTACAGGTATTTACATGCATATAAAGTGGAAGATGGAATAAAGTTGCCAGCGTATATTTCAGTCTTCCAAGACTTTAACTTGCTTGCCAACCAAAGTTCTTTTAATAGTATTTTTGTACTTTTGAGAGAGGTAGAGGGGAATATCGTAAATAAGCAAAACTAACATCCTCAGCCACAGGCATACATGGACCTTAACTCTTCAGATCACAGTACAAGTTAAGATGTATGACATTAACACACAACAGAAGGCAGCAGCTGTCTAGAGAAAGGACTTAGCCATCGAGTATTACACACCAATCCTAGAGAAAGCAGAGGGAGATGTCTTGCCCAAAGTGCTAGCACAAGCAAGGTGATCCTGTTGCTACAACAGCACAAGTCCAGTTTTGGATTAGTATGCTGAAATACACTTATTTTGGCACATTAACAACATAATCAGCAAAAGGGAAACAAGGATTATGAAAAGCTCCTCAGCCAAATCCGAGTAGAACTTTACAGAACAAAAGAAAGGCATCTGTCCAGCCCACGGGTTTTCTCCCTGGAGAATTCAGAAGACCTGCTGCAAACAACAGCGGCGCTACAACTTTTGGAAGTGAGGCCACACAACTGTTTCGATGTGTGTGCTGTTCAACAGCCGCTGTCATCGCCCTATACACTTCCGATCGCCAGCCTGTGGCGTTACACGAGTACAACTACACACCTTTCTTCACCTTCATAAAGGAGGAAAACAAAAGGTTCCAAGCCACGCCAACAACAGCCATCAAAAAAGGAATTGAGAAGAGACAAACCACCACCTCTTGCCTGATCTGAGCACAGCTACTCGAAACACTTGAACACAGAGGGCTAGAGAAGGATTTCAGCAATACCTCCGGATTATTTGTTCTCTTCTCCTCTCCTTCCATGCAGAAAAGAGACTCTCCGACTGCAGTCTCGCCTGCACCAAGCAGACCCCAGCCCTGCTCCTTTCCCAGGTGCTGTCGCGACACCCCGGGCAGCGCTGGCAGCACCCCGGGACAGGAGGAAGCGGCAGCGCCAGGGCTCGCCCCGCCACCGCCACCCGCTCCCGGCGGCGGCGAGCCCGCAGAGGGGCCAGGCGCGGGGGCGGGGCG
>VZRU01003894.1:0-10571 GCA_013398155.1 Pedionomus torquatus | reverse complement strand
CCAGGAAAACTGGAGAGGGACTCTTGATCAGGTAGGGGAGCACAAGATGAGGGGAGAAGGGTTTGATACTGAGAGGGGAGAGATTGTGGTGAGATCTCAAGCAGAACTGATGAGACCCTGACACAAGTTGTCCAGAGAAGCTGTGGCTGCCTCATCCCTGGAGGGGTTTAAGGCCAGGTTGGATGGGGCTTGGAGTAACCTGGTGTGGTGGGAGGTGTCCCTGCCCAGGGCAGGGGTTAGAACAGGATGGTCTTTAAGGTCCCTTCCCACCCAAACCATTCTTTGGTTCTGTGAGCTGACCACTAGAGCCCCACTGGTTATTTAATTTTCATCTGTGGAAATATCCCCTCAAAGTTCCTCCAAACTGAGGGATGGTGGAGCAGGTATCCTGTAATGAATGTGTACTGGAAATGCCTACAGACAGCTTTTGGCCACACCCCTATTTCTTACAGATTTTGGGCTGGTACCTGCAGGACCATTTGTTTTGATTTTGTCCTTTTTTGAGGGGTTAAAACTCTTCAGTCTGACAGCTGAGTTATTCGCTCTGGAGGCAACGCAGCTTTCTTTCAAAGGAGACACTCTCTGAATCGCTTTTAAATCTTGTGTTCTAATTCATTGTCTTTGCAAAACGGTTTATTTTCCAGCCGCTGAGACGTTGGCAGCTCGGGCATCGAGGGATTATCTTCTTGGGATAGTCACAGTTCCAACCAGAGACCTGCTGAGAAGAAGATCAGGTACCATTGCCATCAACAAGTGTTGACGTTGTGGAGAAATGCTACAGTAATTGCTTAAAACAATTTTCATTCCCTTTTCTGTGGGGTTTGTTTTGATTTATATTTATTTTTTAGACCAAAATTCTCTCAGATATTGCACGTGCCTTCGTTAAAAATCCTGTATTGGCAAACTCATTTAAGGGTTGTTGTTTGAAGGTCCGTTTTTAGGGTGTAGGATATGTAGTAGCTGAATGAACACCTAGAAATACTTCAAGGGTGGGTGTCAGGAGGATGGGGCCAGGCTTTTTCCAGTGGTGCCCAGTGGCAGGACAAGAGGGAACCGGCACAAACTTCAACATAGAAGGTTCCATCTCAACATGAGGAGGAACTTCTTCCCTTTGAGCGTGGCAGAGGCTGCCCTGGGAGGTCGTGGAGTCTCCATCTCTGGAGACATTCGAACCCCACCAGGACACATTCCTGTGGGACCTGCTCTGGGTGGACCTGCTTTGGGATGGGGTTGGACTGGATGATCTCCAGAGGTCCCTTCCAACCTCCTATCATTCTGTGATTCTGGAAATGGATATTAATCTCCTTAGTATTTTATTAAATGCCATTTATTTTCTGCCTTAAGATGGAAAGTCCAACAGTCGAAGTGTTCAGTGGAGGACCAATGATTGCTGTTGAGATGGCAAACCTGGAAACAAAGGCTATAATAGTTTAGAAAGCAGTTGCTGTTCAGCCTGGAGAAGAGAAGGCTCCGGGGAGACCTTCTAGCAGCCTTCCAGGATCTCAAGGGAGCTCCAGGAGAGCTGGAGAGGGACTCTTGGTCACGAAGTGTAGTGACAGGACAAGGGATAATGGTTTTAAATTGGAAGAGGGGAGATTTAGATTGGATATCAGGAAGAACTTGTTTGCTGTGAGGGTGGTGAGGCACTGGAAGAGGTTGCCCAGAGAAGCTGTGGCTGCCCCATCCCTGGAGGGGTTCAAGGCCAGGTTGGATGGGGCTTGGAGCAACCTGGTGTGGTGGGAGGTGTCCCTGACCAGGGCAGGGAGGTTGGAACTGGGTGATCTTGAAGGTCTCTTCCAACTCTAACCATTCTAGGATTCTATGATTCTAAATGTAAAATATCTCTTTTATCTCACGTTAGTTTGTGATGATAATACTTTGAAATGATAACGTTTTCCTTATCATCCTGGTTATTTCTGCCTCTAATCTCAGTACAGTGCTAGTTTTCTCCAACATGAAGTTTTGGGTTTATTTTCAATGGGAATAGAGGAGGAGGGAAAAAATGAGAATGCTTGATTTTGTAACTGGAGATTCACGGAATGTAATTTTGTTGTAAAATGGGCATCATTAATGAAATGAAAACTAAAATGCCTCTGGGATCCCAGCTACCGGTGAGTTTTTCTGAGGTCTTTTAATTTGCTGCTTTTTCAGGTTAGAAATCATTTGACAAATTCCAAACTTTCGCAAGAAATTAACACTTCGAGTCCTGACCAGAGAGCAGAAAATTCTCTACCGATCTTTTTTAAAGGTAGAAAAAGTCAAATTATGACTTTTTTTTTTTTCCCTGAAGGTATTACAGGCTGGTACCCGGTTACGCTATCTGAAGATTTAATGCCTTCACGCTGCACGAACATCATGCCGGCCATCGTGGGAGGACTGGAACTTTCTGTCACCTTTGCTCATCAGGAGGACAGGGAACGTGTTCTGGAGGCCGCAAAGCTCTTAGGATGGAACAGCCAGGAAGCCAGCCTGGATGAGAGCGACGAATGGGAGCAAAATCCCAATCCAGCGACCGTGACCATCTCAGCTCCGAGAGTGTGGCTGCCAGTCCACTGTGTGCTGCTCGCAGGCCAGACCCACCTCAATAAAAGTACTTATTGCTACCTCAGGTATAAGCTTTATAACCAGGAAGCCACGTGGACTTTGCTTCGGAGGCCCAAATTGAGTCAAGACACCAAGAACGTTACAGTGAATTTTAAGAACGCAAACAAGGTGACTCTGAGAAGGAGCCAAGGACTTCTTTGGTTCTTCAGAGAGGAGAAATTAGAAATCCAGGTGTGGTGGGCGTACGGTAAAGAAAATGATGTGGAAAGACCACTTGACACAGATCGTCTTATTGGCTCTGCCTACGTCGACCTTGCAGCATTAGCAGAGGGGTCAAGGACAACGCTAAGTGTTAGTGGTGAGTTCCTAAGGAACGGTGTCCTGTTTCCTTCCTCTTTATGATTTAGTTTGGTAACTTGGGTCTTCTTAGTCTGGAGAACTGAAAACTGAGGGGGGAATCTGATTAACACCTAGAAATACTTCAAGGGTGGGTGTCAGGAGGATGGGGCCAGGCTTTCTTCAGTGGTGCCCAGTGACAGGACAAGAGGGAACGGGGACAAACGTGAATTTAAGAAGTTCCATCTGAACATGAGGAGGAACTTGTTGACTTTGAGGGTGGCAGAGCCCTGGGAGAGGCTGCCCAGAGAGATGGTGGAGTCTCTGTCTCTGGAGACATTCAAACCCTTCCTGGACACTTTCCTGCAGGACCTGCTTTGGGAGTGGGTTAGATGATCGCCAGAGTTTCCTTCCAACCCCGTGTCATTTTCTGATTCTGTGTGATTTTGTGATTCGCAGCTTTGTTTTGGCCTGTGTGCAACACGCACCTGACTCCTCCTTTCACTGAAGATAAACAAGGTTCAAATTCTCTGCCTTCAAAACTTAGCAAGTTCAAATGGGTGAAAAATTGCTGGTGATGATCAGTAACAGGGAGGCACTTGGCCTACATGGGGTGATAAAGAGTATTTCTTCAGAATTACGGATTGGACATTACAACAGAGTGAGAAACAATAACGTCTCCCCAGGAGGCTGAATGCTGGCAGTCAGAACAAAGGATTAAACACTGAGAAGGTTGTGGAAACTTCTGCTTTATTCAGTTATTTAGGCTGTATCCATCAGCCACCAGCTTGCAGTTCGGTTTTTGGACAGGACATTGGCTTTTCTTTTGAGGAAATGAAGAGTTAAAGCAATTTTTTTTGTTGTATGTGTTGTATTTTCCATACCTGTCTATAAAATTATGCAGAGGCATTATTCCCAGGGCTCTCGGGGAGTTGATGCAATTTAAAATAGTTACCTGAGCTACAAGTGAAGGTGTACCTTATTTACAGAATCACGGAGTGATATGGGGTTTGAAGGGAACTCTGGACAATATCCAGTCCAACCCCTTGCCCAAGGAGGTTCACCCAAAGCAGGGTGCACAGGAGCCTGTCCAGGCAGGGTTTGAATGTCTCCAGAGATGGAGACTCCACCACCTCTTCAGGCAGCCTCTTATAGGACTCTACCACCCTCACAGGAAAGAAGTTCTGCCTCATGTTGAGATGGAACTTCCAATCTTCAAGTTTGTGCCCAGTTCCCTCTTATCCTCTCACTGGGCACCACTGAAAATAGACTGACCCCAACCTCCTGACACCCACCCTTGAAGTTGATCAGATCCCCCCTCAGCCTTCTCTTCCCCAAACTAAAAAGAGCCAAGTTCCTCAGCCTTTCNAACTAAAAAGAGCCAAGTTCCTCAGCCTTTCCTCAAAAGAGAGATGCTCTAGGCCCCTCATCATCTTTGTAGCCCTCTGCTGTCCCCTCTCCAGCAGTTCTCTCTGCTTTTTGAACTAGAGAGCCTAGAACTGGTCCCTCTGCTCCAGATGGGACCTCCCCAGGGCAGAGCAGAGGAGGAGGATGACCTCCCTCCACTTGCTGGCCACGGACTTTCTGATGCCCCCCAGGATGCCATTGGCCTTCTTGGCCACAAGGGCACTTTGCTGGCTTATTTTTGTCCACCAGGACTCCCAGGTCTTTTTCCTCAGAGCTGCTCTCCAGCAGGTCCACCCCAACCTGTCCTGGTGCAGGGGGTTCTTCCTCGCCGGGTGCAGGACCTGGTACTTTTCCTTGTTGAACTTCATCAGGTTCCTCTCTGCCCAACTCTCCAGCCTGTCCAGGTCTCACTGGATGGTGGCACAGCCTCTGGGGTGTCACCTTCCCTTCCCAGTTTTGTGTCATGAAAACTTTGGGGGGTCGTTAACCTCTTTTTAACCTTCTTTTACTTCTACCTGCATGCTGGCTGATATCTTGCATAAAAATTACGTTGAAAATCAAAATTAATTCTGCTGGTCCAATGGGAGGTCATTACGGTAACGATCTGGACCAACCAGTTTCCCAGATCCTAGATTTTCTTCAGCTGCTTTAGCTGGTGGTTTGTGAATTCTTTTCCAGGGGTTTATCCGTTGTTCAGATGCAACGCTGCAGACCTGGCAGGAGCTGCTGTGCGGGTTCACATCGTCCTTTCTTCCACTCCCGCTCCTCTGCCTGGCAGAATTCCCTGTGCTGAGGAGTACAGCAACAGCGAAGATGAAGGCTCCGAGAAGACCCCTGATCTGAGCCCAGAGCTCTCGGAAAATCAGAGTCAGAAACTGGATGTCGTAAGGTCAGAAATCACCGATGGCAAGCAGGAAGGAGATGACATGGTGTTTCTGGAAAACACAGTTGCTGTCAATATCCTCGTGGAAAGAGCAATGCATCTCAGTTTAAAAGGTAACATCAACACCACCCCCACCATCACCCTTTGTTTCAGCTTCTTTTTTTTTTCCTGGGTTCTGGTTCCTGGTACCACAGGGAGCAATTTAAATCCTCCAACTTGTTCCATTGAATGGACGTGACGACAGGAGGAAATGGGCACAAAGTTGACCATAAGAAGTTCCATCTCAACATGAGGAGGAACTCCTTCACTTTGAGGGTGAGCCTCTGGCAGAGGCTGCTCAGTGAGGTGGTGGAGTCTCCATCTCTGGAGACATTCAAACCCCATCTGGACACATTCCTGTGGGACCTGCTCTTGGTCGACCTGCTCTGGCAGGGGGTTGGACTGGGTGATCTCCAGAGCTCCCTTCCAACCCCATAGCATTCTGTGATGGGTTTTATGTTGGCTTCATATTGTGGCAACCCCAAGACCTTTGCATCGTCATATAAGCATGGAAGAAGCAGGAGGTTAAACTTGTCAGCCTGTCTCTATGAGAAAGTGGTGAGACCCTGGCCCAGGCTGCCCAGAGAAGCTGTGGCTGCCCCATCCCTGGAGGGGTTCAAGGCCAGGCTGGATGGGACTTGGAGCAACCTGGTGTGGTGGGAGGTGTCCCTGCCCATGGCAGGGGGGTTGGAACTGGGTGATCTTCAAGGTCCCTTCCAACTCTAACCATTCTATGATTCTATTTAAAAAATCCAAAATATAAATAATACAATGTGCACTGACAGATACCAGCTGAATTCTGAAGTTAAGCATTATCTCAGTAACTAAACCCCAAGACGCTCATATCTCAAAGACTCTTGCAAATTTGCATTTTTAGCCTATAATCAATTTGTAAAGCTGGTTTATTCGTGCTATCTGGAGGCTGCCAGGCACAGTGACGAGGAAGAGTGATGGAAGGGCAGAGCAGTCCAAGCTCACCCAGGCTTGACACACTCCTTCGCGCTCTCTGGAGTGGGAATTACAGTTCGGTGGCTGAGGGTCACCAAAGAATTGCTCTTTGCTTTTAAATTTATGCTAAATCTGTTAAAATATTCCCTCCTAGATGGTGGTGTTTGGTTCTTCACGTGCAGTGGTGTAACGCACTTGGTGAATTTGCAGGGTTTTGGAGCCTTGTTTTTCCTTCAATGAATGAATCTCTTGGTTAAAAATGAGTTAAACCCTTTAGGTGGACCACCAGGACCATCAGTTAAACCATCAAGTGCTCTACCTTGGGCGCCTCTAGCCCTGCATGACTTGATCGCGTTGTGTTTGCTCAGGGCTTGGACTGATCCAGTCTTGTTTTGGCCGTTGCATGTTGCCAAAATACAAATAACAATAGGGAACTGACCTGAGGTGAGTTCACTGGAAACATCTCTGTGAAGACCAGCTCTTTCCCAATCCGGGTGTCTATGCCAGAGAGGAAAGCTCAGGGTTTTATTGCATGAGAACGCAACTGAAAGAGGCAAATAGAAACCATGATTTAAGTGTAAGTAATTCTGACACATACTGTGTCCCACAGATGGCTTTTTTATAATCACAGAATGATATGGGGTTGGAAGGGACCTCCGGAGATCATCTAGTCCAACACCCCTGCCAAAGAACAGTTTGGACAGGAACGTATCCAGTCTGGGTTTGAATGTTTACAGAGACAAAGACTCCACCCCCTCTCTGGGCCGCCACTTCCAAGGCTCTACCACCCTCAAAGTCAAGAAGTTCCTCCTCATGTGGAGATGGAACTTCTTATATTCAAGTTTGCACCCGTTTCCTTTTGTCATGTCACTGGACACCACTGAAAAAAGACTGGCCTTATCCTCCTGATACCCACCCTAGAAGTATTTCTAGGTGTTGACCAGATCCTCCCTCAGTCTTCTCTTGCAGTCCTTGTCCCTGCCCTGCTCTCTCGTTGTCTCTGCAGGAATATTTTTAGCTGGATGTAACTGCTAAGAAAATCCAAATAATATCTCTTCTTCATGGATAGGAGTGTTTGTTCTGGACTTTCTTTTATTATTGTTGTTGTTGTAAACTAATCTGTACTGAATTCCATATAATTTCAGGGAGTCCTTTGACCGAACGCGAAGTGACAGTGCCCAGTAGCTGTGTATCATTCGCTGTCGCTGGTACAGACGCTCCAATAACCACCTCAGTTGTAGAAAATACAGACTCTCCTGTCTGGGATTTTCAGCAACAGGCAAGGTAAGCTCTGGGTTTCATATCTGACAGCCAGGCCAGGTGTGATAAGCACGTAATCTTTGGTGTGGGGGTGGTTTTCTACTTCCCAGGCCTGTACTATCAGTTAAAAATGCTTGTTTCCATGTTTTATGATCAGCACATGCTCATCAGCATGTCCAGAGGAGGGCCACAAAGATGATCAGGGGGCTGGAGCACCTCTGCTGTAAGGACAGGCTGAGGGAGCTGGGGCTGTTCAGCCTGGAGAAGGGGCTCCGGGGAGACCTTTGAGCAGCCTTCCAGGATCTGAAGGAAGCTCCAGGAAGGCTGGGGAGGGGCTGTTCACAAAGGCCTCCAACTTAACCCTGCTCCATTAATTACAACCTTCTGAGTCCTGTCACGCAGCCAGTTCTCACTGCACCTCACTTCCCCCTCATCTAGCCCAAACTTCCTCAGATTCCTCATGAGGATGTTGTGGGAGACAGTGTCAAAAGCCTTGCTGAAGTCAAGGGAGATGACATCTCTTGCCCTCCCCTCATCCAGCCATCCAGTTCCTCCCACATGGTTCCAGAAGGAAACTGATTTATTTGCGTAAATAGAACCGAACCGAATCTTCAGAGGTGTTTTACTGTGCTTGCTCTTTTTTCCTCTTTTGCATAACAAATTGTGATTTTCTTCTTAACAGATTATCCAAGGAGCTTCTGCTGGATCCACAGCAAACCTTGGTCTTCAAAGTGTGGCATAAAGCAGGTAAAGTCTGCAGGGCAGTATTGAGAGGAGCATCTCTACTGCATGTGTGAAGTATGTCTGGTCATGAGCAGGCAGTGAGCACTTGCAGCCCAGAAGGCCAATCCCACCCTGGGCTGCATCAAAAGAAGTGTTGCCAGCAGATCCAGAGAGGGGATTCTGCCACTCTGCTTCGGTGAGACCCCACCTGGAGCACTGGGTGCAGGGCTGGAGCCCTCAATATAGGAAGGATGTGGATCTGGTGGAGCGGGTCCAGCGGAGGGCCACAAAGATGATGAGGGGGCTGGAGCCCCTCTGCTGTGAGGACAGGCTGAGGGAGCTGGGGTTGTTCATTCTGGAGAAGAGGAGGTTCCGGGGAGACCTCATAGCAGCCTTCCAGTACCTAAAAGGGGCTACCGAAGGCTGGGGAGGGGCTGTTCACAAAGGCCTACTGTGATAGGATGAGGGGCAATGGACTTCAGTTGGAGAAGAGTAGATTTAGGTTGGATATTAGGAACAATTTCTTTAAGGGCAGGGACACCTCCCACCACACCATGTTGCTCCAAGCCCCATCCAGCCTGGCCTTGAACCCCTCCAGGGATGGGGCAGCCACAGCNNNNGGACACAGGACTCCAGGTGGGGTCTCACGAGCGCAGAGTAGAGGGGGAGAATCCCCTCCCATGCCCTGGTGGTCACGCTTCTGTTGCTGCAGCCCAGGATGGGGTTGGCTTTCTGAGCTGCCAGCGCACACTGACAGCTCATGTTGAGCTTCTCATCCATGAGCAGGTTCACCTAGAACAGTTTGGACAGGAACATGTCCAGGTGGGGTTTGAATGTTTCCAGAGACGGAGACTCCACCACCTCTCTGAGCAACCTCTTCCAGGGCTCTGCCACACTCAGACTGAAGAAGTTCCTTCTCATGTTGAAATGGAAATTCTTCTGATTTTCAAATTTGTGCCCATTCCCTCTTGTCCTGTCACTGGGCAGCACTGAAAAAAAGACTGGCCCCATCCTCCTCCTTACTTTCCCCCCACTTCTAGATCTCCCCTCTTCTTATTTAAAACCATTACTCCTTGTCCTATGGCTACTCTTCCTGACCAAGGGTCCCTCTCCAGCTCTCCTGGAGCTCCCTTCAGATCCTGGAAGGCTGCTCTAAGCCTAGACATAGTCCAAGGGCTGTGTAACTCACTGATTTTTAGCGTGCCTGGAAACGCTTCATTTACCTGCAGTTTAAATTAATAAGTCCTTTATGTTCTTCTCCCCTAGAGACAGAGCGAGTGATAGGATTCGCATCCGTGGACCTTTCTCCTCTTCTTTCTGGCTTCCACCTGGTGAGCGGTTGGTACAATATCACGGACTTCAGTGGCCAGTGCCGAGGGCAGATCAAAGTCACCGTTTCCCCTCTTCAAAACATAAATAATCTCAAAGAAGAAAGGCAGGCAAGGGTCCGGAGCCAGCCGCCAAGTTCTTCGGTACGTACTTCACTTTCCTCCCTGCTTCTGGTGGCAACAAATATATATCAAGGCAACAGAGCTGGTGATGGGTCTGGAACACAAGTCTGGTGAGGAGCGGCTGAGGGAGCTGGGGGTGTTCAGCCTGGAGAAGAGGAGGCCGAGGGGAGACCTTCTCGCTCTCTCCAACTCCCCAAAAGGAGGGTGTCACCTGGGGTGGTCGGTCTCCTCTCCCAAGTCAAAAGACAAGAGGAAACGGCTTCAAGTTGCTCCAGGAGAGGTTCAGATTGGACATCAGGAAAAATTTTGACACTGAAAGTGCTACTAAGCCTTGGAATGGGCTGCCCAGGGCAGTGGTTGAGGCACCATCCCTGGAGGGATTTAAAAGACAGGTTGACATGGTTTCGTAATGGTTTTTTAGCAGATTGAGGTTGATGGTTGGACTAGATAATCTGAAAGGTCACTTTAACAATTCTATGATTCTAGGATTAGATTTCCTACAAATCAGGGCTGCCTCTGGCTTTCTGAAGTAGCGAGGAAATAGAGCTAATTCAGAGTATTGTAATGGATCAGTCTGTGTAAATCATAGAATCATTGAATGGTTTAGGTTGGAAAGGACCATAAAAACCGTCCAATCCCGTCCCCTGCCATGGACAGGAACACCTCCCACTAGACCAGGTTATTCAAAGCCCCATCCAACCTTGAACAATTCCAGGTTCAATGTATCAGAAACATTTCATTCCTTGTTTAAAAATTCTGTGTGTCTCCATGGCAGCTGCAGGCCAACACTAATCACAGCGCTCTTCCTGGGTCAGGATCATCTCCAGTGGCTTCACTCTGTTGTTGCTTCATGAGGTTTGGGTGGGGGTTTTTTATTATCTGAAGGGAGCCTACAGGAGAGCTGGAGAGGGACTCCTGACGAGGAAGTGGAGTGATAGGACAAGGGGAAAATGTTTTAAATTGGAAGAGGGGAGATTTAG
>VZRU01003892.1:119846-130991 GCA_013398155.1 Pedionomus torquatus | reverse complement strand
GTCGCCCTCCACGTGCTCCTCTCTGAGGAGAAATTGCACTTTCTACCGGTTTTTCTCCTCCCGGAGCTGTAAGGGCATTGCCTCCACCCCAGCGCACCGTGCCCTGGACCGGAGAGCATCCCCGGGCTGAGGCTTTCGGCAATAAAATGAAACCGTCCCTGGGTGAACTCCCCGACTTTCAAGATTAATAAGGAGGTCGGAAACAGAGGCTGGGTAGCGCATGTCTTATTCTGCCGAGCGGTGGGAGGTTTGACTGTGGCCTTCTTGTCCCTCCCTGGGCTCTTGAGTTAAATCCTGTCCTGGGCTTGGTGTGGGTGTCTGTCCTCCCCCGGTGTCCTTGGACAAGGATGGTGTGGGAGGACTGGCAGGGTCTGCCCTGGAAACTTCTGCCTGTTTAGAAATGTTGTTTCTGGCTGCAGCACGTTTTAAAACGATGCTTTCAAGCGTGCTCAGGTTGTAGCGCAGCTCGTCACGCTGGCTTGTTCTTAGCATAGCTTTTTTGCCAAGAGGACTGTTATTGATGTAGCTGCTATAGCTTCAGATGTGTATATGAATATATACCGCTAGAACTAGAGCACGAAGTCATTTTCATGCAGACGAGGGCCTGGTGAGGAGGAGCTGAGTGCTGAGATCAGCAGGGGGAGGAGCTACCATCAAAGCAGATGACTGATCTTTAAAATTTAACTTTGATTCAGGAAGGCTGCTGTTCTGTGTTCTCATGAAGGCAATGAAATAATCCCTCAGAGGACTATGATCCAGCACGTGTAAAATCTTCTGTTTGTAACTTTGTCTGCCCAGAACTAACGAGGAGAGTTGGGACTGCAAATGATGCCAATACTCAAGTAAAGAAGGCAGGGCCTTGGTTAAGGGAATTACGAAGAAGTGTTCCCAAGTCAGAGCTATGTCTGTGCTTGGTTGTTTGGTTGTGGCATTAAGGAAGCCAGAGAACTTTTGGCAGATGCTGTTTACTGGCATTCTGTGCTTGCTATTGAAATGCTTCCTGAAGAGTGAAATGCAGAGCTGCTTTCTGGCAGGTCCACCGGCATTTAGGGCAGGAATTAAGAATACAGTGGCAAAATGGAAATGAGAGCCTTGGTTGACAGCATCATCTTCAGAAAGAACATGTCTTTTATTCTGTCAGGCTGTGAAAAGCGGGTACTAAATGGGCCAAGGATAGAGTTAAAATTGCAGTAAAATAGTGCCTTTCGGTGCTGTGACTCTGTGTGATCTCCAGGGTCAGTGTCACTACTCCTCTGAACAAAACAGCTGAGAGGGATGGAAAAGGTTCTCACATTATTACGGCTGAGTATTAACACCCCCTGTAAGGAGCATTCTTCTGCTCTGGCATGACGGGTAAATGGTTTCTTTTTGTAGGTGTCTGTGACATTTGGTGTTAATGTGCCAGAAAACAACCAAACGTAACATCATTGCATGTTTTCCGAGGTCACGGTGAGGAGTAAGTTGATGTAATAACGAAGTGTTCTTAAGATAAATGCAAGGCACTGAAGTACAAAAGGTGTTTTGAAGCTGAGGAGCAGACAGTGTGAGAGATGTTATTACAGTAGTAACTGCAGCAACAGTTAGAGTGAAAGTTGTGAATAAATATTGCATGCATTTCATTGAAAACTGAAAAGATTTGTTTTTTCGTTGCTTTAGCCTTCAAAGATTAAAGTTACAGGCTGCTTTTTCACTAATGTAGCAGGTTCTTGTTTGGTCAGAACATAAATACCTTGTGAAAAGTAGTAGTAAGAATTCTTCCCTTATTGATCAACTGAGAAGAAATGTGAGGGAGGAGGGAGGTAATGGAACTGAGTGTTTTATTTCCACAGTGTGTTCTTCATATGTGTAGGCAAGGGTCCAATAAATGAGAGGCAGTAAAAGGATGGGAGCTGTGAGAAATCTGCTGGCTATTTTCAAATTCTGTGGA
This sequence comes from Pedionomus torquatus, assembly GCA_013398155.1. NCBI lineage: Eukaryota > Metazoa > Chordata > Aves > Charadriiformes > Pedionomidae > Pedionomus > Pedionomus torquatus. Next base: position 129,064 of record VZRU01003892.1, on the reverse strand, counting down.
AGTAGGAAGAGAAGCAAGAGATAGGAGGAGGGTGTGCTGTGTAGTCAGGGAATGAGAGACAGTTTCACTCGGTGTTGTTGAGTTCTTGAGATGTAGTTTGATTTTTTTTATACCTAAAATTTGTATTTTGTGAGGTTTCGTAGTGATAACACGCCTCTCCTTCACCAGTATGCACTGGAGGCAGCTGTCTGTAGCCCAGACACAGGCAAGAGGGGCAAAAGAGGAAGAGAAGCAGGTTCATAGCTACTGATTCACTGAAGACAATGACGGAATTGAGATGCTTTCTGCTTCCCGGTCAAGTTGTGTTCTTCGAATTACAGTTCTAGTTCTGTTACTCACTGAAAGTGAGGTGATGTTGTGAAAGAAGGTCCTTGATTAAACAGCAGCTCTTGCTGTGCTGTTTGACCTCAGTGGCAGCAGATGGTTTGCTTTTCAGCTACTGTATGATAATTCCAATCGTCAGACTGTGGGATAATAATCACATGGGTTGTTGGGGCTTTGTTTGTTTGTTTGTTTAGTTTATTTTTTAACTTTTCTTGCCAGATATACAGACTGAGGTGTGCCTTTTACCGTCGTGGAGCTGAAGCGCCATGGAGCAATACACGGCCAACAGTAACAGTTCCACAGAGCAGATCGTTGTGCAGGCTGGACAAATCCAGCAGCAGGTATGGGAAGCGACAGCAGGTGAACTGGTATTGCCAGGGCCCAGTTACAAATCTGTTTGTATTTCTCAAAGTTTCACAGAACCAGCAAGATGCTTCACGGTACTGCCTGGGTATGTGTTTACCCAACTTCTGTCACCTGATCAGTGATCAATGATGTGACCTGACTTGAAGTCAGGAAGCTACTGGAGAGAGCCCAGAGTAGGGCAACAAAGATGATTAAGGGATCGGAGCACCTCCCTGAGCAGGAAAGGCTGAGAGAGCTGGGACTCCTGAGCCTGGAGAAGAGAAGGCTGAGGGGAGACCTATTAATGCTTCCAAGTATCTGCAGGGTGGGTTGAAGGAGGATGGAGCTGGACTCTTCCCTGTGGTTCCCAGGGACAGGACGAGGGGCAACGGGCACAAGCTGGAACACAGGCAGTTCCATTCCAAGTTGAGGAGAAACTTCTTTGGGGTGAGGGTGTCGGAGCCCTGGCAGAGGCTGCCCAGGGAGGGTGTGGAGTCCCCTTCTCTGGAGACCTTCAAGCTCTGCCTGGATGCAGTCCTGAGTGATGTGCTCTGGGCAGCCCTGCTTTAGCAGGGGAGTGGGACTGGATGGTCTTAAGAGGTTCCTTCCAACTCAGACAATTCCCTGATTGTGTGAAGTTGGAGTAAATGTGTTTAAAAGAAAAACCCTAAACTTACAAAAAAATTAAATCACAGGTATGCAAGTTACCAAATTTCATGTAGATGGGAATTTGCAAACCCCTAGTGACACAAGGGAAGTAACAAATCCCCTCCAAAAATGGAGGAAACAGAATATGAATCCAAACAGTCCCAGAAGAAGCAATGTAGAGTCATCCTCCAAATTGAAATAGGTTTTGTTCAAGCCCGTAGAGGCTTTCTCCGGCTTTCTCCAGCTTTCTCAAAAGAAGTATTTAATGAGCTGTTTTTGTTTAGAACTACATGTAGATGAAAGCAACTACACACAGCACAGGAACTGCAACAAAACGTGTAGCTTTGGATGAATGAACCCATTCTAGAAAGAAGCTTGTACTTGATGTTACACTGTGCAGATAAGTAGGGCTGAGATTTTTTTAAGGGCTTGTAGATTTTTCCCGCTCTTAAGCTTCACCTGGTCAGATCAGTGATACATTTTCAGATGAACTCTGCAGTTGCTGAATTTTCGTTGCATCTTGTGTTTGTTCTAGTTCAAGGCAAGAGGTGTTTCTTGATTTGTCATGCAAATAAATGAGCCACTAGATAGTATTTTCACTGAGATACGCTTTGCATTGTCATTGGCCTGTTTTGAGTGTTTGACAGCAGGGACCAGCTGCTTCCATGGTATTTAGTTGAGGTTGACTTTTTCAGTAAGAACAAGATTGTACTTGAGGTTAAAAAATAATATATAAAGAATTATCAAGACTGCCTGCTTCTAGCAGACAACCAAAGATACATTTAGTTTTACTGACAATTCGTAAGTAAAAGGGAGGTAAAAACGTACCTTGTTCCATTTTTAGTGCCCTTAAAGCCTGTGTTGTATTTGACATGAAATGTTTTTTCTGAAATAATTATTTTAACAGGCCTGTTGTAGTTCAGCTTTTAGTAGAGAGATGTCCTTCATCTCCCAGTGAACAGTTAACACAGGTTATTTTGGGACTCCTACAAACGAGGCTAAAGATAGAAAAGGCTTTTAGATTTAACTGCTCTTGCAACCTCTCAAGACTGTCCTTCAAAGTCAGTGGTGGGAAGACCTTGATGCAGAGGTGACACAGATGAAGTGACATAGACTGTAGCCACCTGAGCTGCTCTTCTGTGCAGAATGGAATTTGTGGCCTTTATTGTGACTAAAAAGCCCCACCAAAATGTGTGTGTTTCATAGTATGAAACCTGGGAAAGGGAAACGTTAAGCAGAAGCAGTTTAAAACACTGAAGCCAAGATTTTAAATTCAGCAAAATAATCTCTCCCGTTCATTATAAATGATTTTTTGCTTAGGATGTTGAATCCTGTCAGTATCATACACAGTTTTGTTAATATTCCTTTCTGAGACTTGTTAAACGTATTCACCTTCCTTATATTCCAAGAGCAGTGTGTATGAAGTTTAAATTCAGCCTCTTCCCGCAAAGTGTCGTCGTCTCTTGTCAGAGCTGTGCATTTCCATGTTTCAAGCTATTCCTGTTCCTATTCCCAGCAGCAGGGTGGTGTCACTGCTGTCCAGCTGCAGACTGAGGCCCAGGTGGCATCCGCCTCAGGCCAGCAAGTCCAGACCCTCCAGGTAGTGGTGATCTCTCTAATTGTGTTTGTGAGCACTGCATGACTCTCACCGTCGCCACATATCTAATGCTGTGTTTTTTCCAGGGTTTGAAATAGGAACAGGATAATTTGTTAGCAGTAGAATCCTTGCTTTCTGCTGGTTGTAGGGTTTTCCATGAAGAACGTGGGGTTACAGCTACCTGGATCTCGGGTGTGTGCCAGAAACCCCCATGCATTCATGAATTTCTGCTGCTGCAATTCTGAAAGTGAATAATGGTTGAAATGAGATTTAAAAGGAAAAAAAAACCCATCAAGATGGGGAAGCAGCAGTCAAGATTTCCTGTAGTTTCAAGGAGATTAGGTTGGTGATCTCCACTATGAGGGGTTCTGTGGAAGTAGATCTCCACTGTAGTTCTCTATGTGGAAGAAAGACCGAGAGGTGGTGGGTGACCTACCAGTTTGAAGAGTGAAACTTCCTAATCTGTGATGAAAAAAGGCACCTGGGGACAATATTGGCCTCTGTGGGACTGAGAGAGCCCATTTATTATTTATGTGTGAGTAACACAGGGAAAGCCCAGGAGAAGTTGGTATCCTAACAGTGAATACAGCCCAGATTGGAAAGAAAGGCAAGGTTATTTCAAACCCTGATTTGTTTCAGTGTGAGGTACTTTCTGTCTTGTGAGCTTTTGTTTTGTGTAGGAGGATTTTAAAGGACTTGACAGACCCTGGATGGCTGTAGCAGTGTAGTAGTTCACTCGGTGTTTCGGTTTGATTTGGGTTTGGTGTTGTGTTTTTTTTAATTCAGAGGAGGAGAGTTCCAAGATGCTGGAATGGTGTAAAGTTGAACACAGCATTTTTTATGTTCAGAGTTAAAATCTCAAAAGCTGGCTGACTTGAATTGCTTGGGTCACTGTGGGCTCCTGGTCATCATCACGTGTCCTCCCCTCTTTTTTTCCTTTTGTTTTTCCTTTGCCTGCTCTAATACATTAACAAGAACCCTGGAATGTATCATTTTTTCTTTCTGCTTATTGGCTATGGTGCTGCTGACTTTGCTTCCCTGTGGCTGCAGTGAGCATGCTTATCTCTCTCTCTCTGTTGTAATTCAAAACAAGTCCTACCGATTTTTTGGTGGGGCCTTGTGTGCAATAGTTACAAGGTTGGGAAACGAAACAGTGTCGCAAGGGGATTAGTGACATGTAAAGTCACAATATCCTGCGCGGGACATTGATTGCCGAGGGTCTGTAGCTGTGTCAGCGTGTAATTCACTGAGGTATTTCAACTCTGCAAAGTGCAGGGGTTTTTAGGTAGGACAGTGGGGGCTGAAAATCTGCACCGCTCTTCAGTGTGGAATTCCAGAGCAGTTGAAGAGTGAGCGTTTGCTGTTGCATATTCTTGAAATTTATGGGTGGGAAACCCAAGAACTCACTGACTTTTAATCACGTTGTGTTGCTCTTGCTGGTAAACAACTCCCAAGCGTGGTAAAGCCTGATTGATTACCTAGTTCATAAGACTCATTTCGCGGTTAAGCTACGCTAAGGTATGGCATTTTCAAAGATATATTTTGAGGAGTTTGGGGGCTTAGTGGGTGAGGGTGCTTGAACAGACAGGTTCCTTGCTTTTCTTTTAATTATCCTTTCCCCTGGTGACCAGAGCCACACCTTGGCCAACAGTCTAGACTCTTATGCTGAATTTAGGAGTCCACTGTAAGGTTTTTTGGGGCCAAGAAGCGGCTGCTGCTCCATTTCCTTCATTATGCCTTACGGAACGACATTGTGTGATGTTACATTTATAATTTCACTTAATAACCATGCAAAGATTCTCTAAGAACATCGCATGCTTCATATCCGTTAGGAAATGGAAATGTTGTAGGCATGTAATTGGAGAGAGTTGAAGCTACCTCAGAATCTCTCTGTGAGAAGAGCTTATACAGAGCTGTTTCTCATTAGAAACCCCAATTAAAGATTAGTAATAGTGATGAGGATAATGAAGTTTCTTTCATGACGCTTTGCTCTCGGGCTATGCATGAAGATAGTTATTGTCTCTGGAAAATTTAGCTGTGCTTTTCAGACTTCATTGCAATTCGACTGGGAAGTTTGGGTTAGACTGCAGCAGAAAAAGATCATTTACTAAATCCAGCAGCACACTGTATAAAAAAAAAACTTTAGAAACCAAAGATATTTGATGCTGATTATGACCCCAGGTTAGTGACTGTTGCTCAGGTTCTCTGGTGGTGACTAGAGAATTAAAAATAGGTAAGAATTCAACCTCATGTGGCAGCCGCTTCTGTTTCTGGCTTCACCTCGCCAGGCTTCTTCATTGTCCTGTTTGTTTTCTCTCCTGTTTCCCAGGTCCAGGGTCAACCCCTCATGGTCCAAGTAAGCGGAGGCCAATTGATCACATCCACCGGGCAGCCCATCATGGTGCAGGCTGTGCCGGGGGGCCAGGGCCAGACGATCATGCAGGTCCCGGTTTCTGGAACGCAGGGACTGCAGCAGGTGAGAGAAGCTATGTTTTACTGAAGAGCAATTGTAGAGAAGGAACCCTGATGTTCTCACCTTGTCAGATAGAACGGTTGCCTCGGGGCTCTTAAAATTAACTGGGTAAAGTTGGGTGTTCTCCAGCTATGGATCTGGCAGCGAGCCGCATGTTAAGAATGCAATGAAAATTCTTTGTGTATTTGATATTTGTATTTTATGGGATGGTGCAAACCTTTAAAATGAAGTCTATTAAAATACAGATGGAGTTGGTTTGGGGTTTTTTGTTTAGATTTTTTATATATATTTTTATTTTAACTGGCCCTTGCAGTATGGTGGGGGATCTGGTGCCTACTCAATTTAAGGCTCAGAAAGAGAGGTTTTAAAAAAAATATTTAGGAAAGCTTCTTGAAAATTACTCTTATGCTTGAGTTCATCTAATATGTAATGGCTGAGGTGAATTTAAATGGTTCTGCACAGAAGGTAATACTGTAGAAGGTACAGAAGGTGGATTTTATTAGAAGCAATTATTTTGAAATATTTGTCGAAAAGACATTTTAATTTTAAAGTGATGCTCAAACGTGTTCCTCAAAAGCAAAGGGAAGAACTGTGACAGTGGCCTAATGAAAGTGTTCTAGCAATTGGAGAATGGGATTTAGGAATCAAGTTCAGCACGGTCCAGGAAGGCATATGGTGTCAGTGTCTTGAGAGGTCTATTTAGTGTTTGTTTAAAATTTCTTTTGTTGAAAAACACTGTATTTTGCGTTAGGTTCTTTACAGTCTGGGTTTTGGAGGAAAATCCATAACTGGGCTTTTAAGCACAAGCTTTGAACTGTATCGCAGTTCCTCTTTTTAATCTAAGAAATGTTTGACGTTGATGGAAAGACTCCTCTGCAAAGTTGAAGACAACTTTTATATGTATCCAGGAGTACTTCTCTATGCTGGTTAATTAACATAAATCTTAGTTCGCTCTTTTACTTTCAGCAGAGTATTATTACTCGCGGTTTCATGTGAATAATTTATTCCTTTTGACCGTTTTATTGTGTAAGCAGTGGAGAACTGCTCGGGCATAATGACACCAGCACGTTAAGTCTCCTCTGTTCTGCGCGGTCGTGACTTGCTGTGTCACAGGGAGGAATGAATTAAAAGTCTTCATTTTAAAATGGAACGAGAGAAGAATTGGTGTTCTCTATTTCACTTTGCAACAGTAAATCATCCTCAGAGATGGTTTGGTGATGCTGAGGCCAAGGAGGGAGAAATAAGAGGCGTAGTTAATGTTCCTTTCTGACTCTTTCTTCCACAGATTCAGTTGGTCCAGCCAGGTCAGATTCAGATTCAAGGTGGGCAGGCTGTGCAGGTACAGGGGCAGCAGGGCCAGACCCAGCAGATCATTATACAGCAGCCACAGACTGCAGTTACTGCTGGCCAGACACAGGTAACTGCACCAGCATGAAAGGGTTTTCTTGAGAGAAACAGGAAGAGAAACTTGGCAAATGACTTAAGGTGTGGTTAAGTAAATAAAAAAAAAAATAAGGGGGAAAAACTAAAAAGGAATTATTCATATTGAGGAACGTGAGAATAAATTTTCATCTTGTTGTAGTGTTTCCATGCGTAACTCTGGGGCAGAATAAATACACTGCATGTTTTTTATCCATTGTGTTTCTGTATTTTATTGGTTCGTGGTGGTTTTTGTCTATTTGTTGAAATTTGAAAACATGAAGTATTGCTAATTTCATACTTGCGCCATTGTATGAAGCAGGCTAGATATACTTGGGCTTTCTGCTGACTCTTGCTTAGGACCAAAATTAAATTTCTGAGCAGAATAGTTCCTTCTTTAAACGTATTCATAGTGAGATGGGAACCTAGAACTTGTTTCTTTCAATATTAAAGACTAGACTGTTAGAAAGGTGTGCTTTAGGTATTTTATCTGCAGTTCAGTTTGTTTGTGCTCCATCCTATTTCTTGACGCTGGTAATAAAGCAAAAGAAATAGATGCCTGAAACACCTAAAGCACCATGTGTTAATTCAGGAATTGTACAATTTGAAAAATAAGCCGTTTTGTAAAGTTTACTGTGTTCTTTGTTTTGTTTAGACCCAGCAACAAATAGCAGTTCAAGGACAGCAGGTAGCACAAGCAGCTGAAGGGCAGACCATAGTCTATCAGCCAGTTAATGCTGATGGAACCATTCTCCAACAAGGTATGAGCTTCGGTGTGAAAAGAATCGGGACTTGACAATATCTCTTGGATTGGGTTTTACTGCCTTGTAATTACTGTCCAAGAAAAGGCAGAGTTGCGATGCTGGTAGCGCTGTGATACGAATTGTTGGCAGAGTGAATGGAAGGAGACATGTTTATATGATTATACAGGAATTCAGTCTGCGGTTCTTCTCCCCCCAAAAAAAATTAAAAGGAAAAAAGGCACTTTTTGGCAAGGACTGCTAAAATAGAAACACTTCAGTTTGCTCTTACGCATTAGAGTAGGTGACGTCTTATCTGCCCTTGGGATTGCTGTGCAGATAGAAGTGCAAAAGACGGGAAATACGAGGAGGAGGCGATGGAATTTAGTTACTGACTGGCAGTGCTTTTCTGAACCTTTTTGCATGTTATGGAAGGATGAATGAGTAAAGAACAGAAGCGGGACTAATGGTGTTCCCTTCTTTTTGTGTGCGTGTCTTTGGTTTGGTTTTTTTGTTTTGTTTTGTTTTTTTTTTTCTTTTCTGTGTTTTATTTTCTTAAAGTTACAGTCCCTGTTACAGGCATGATCACCATTCCAGCAGCCAGTCTGGCTGGAGCTCAAATTGTCCAAACGGGAGCCAACACCAATACAACCAGTAGTGGACAAGGGACTGTCACGGTGACGCTGCCAGTTGCTGGAAATGTTGTCAATTCAGGTGGAATGGTCATGGTATGTATTCAACTTCCCATTGATATCGTTAAAGGTTGAGGTTTAAGATGTCTGTACACAAAAGGTTTTCTGAGACTGGTGTCACCTGAGCAGGGGCAGTCTTTTCAAGAGCTGCCATTAGTTTCAAGTTTAAATAGTACAAGTTTTCCATTGTAATGGCCCATGTCCTATTGCCATCCGTATGTTCTGTACTTTGTTTTTTCCCACAGCAGATGATTGAGAAATCTAGAAGCTGCTAACTCATGACAGAGCTTTAAAAAGATTGAATCGACAGTTGCTTTTCTTGAGGATCTCCAAGTGTTTATTTTTCTGGTTCATAACGGCTTCGAGTTGCACCAAGGGAGGTTCGGATTGGAGATTAGGAAAAATTTCACATGGAAAGGGTTCTTAAGCCTTGGACTGGGCTGCCCAGGGCAGGGGTTGAGGCACCATCCCTGGAGGGATTTAAAAGCTGGGTTGACATAGTGCTGAGAGACATGGGTTAGTGGGGGTTTATCAGAGTTAGGTTGGTGGTTGGACTTGATGATCTTAAAGGTCCCTTCCAACTCGAGCATTCTGTGGTTCTGTACGAGGGCTTTCCTGGTAATTCTTGTTTATAGTGCAAGATGCCTTTTGACTTGAATTTTATTTTGTCCCCACTAGGTGTCAGCAGCTCTACAAGTAATACTTGCTTAAGAAATGCTCTGAAATTATCATATAAATTAAATAAGTGATAACCAAAAAGAAAGGGGAGCACTGGGCATGTCCTATATGCTTAATTGCACAAGAAGCAGTATTACGGTCATGGAATTGTATATGATATTGAAATTTTACCATAACTGGAAAAAAAGCACTACTCCTATGTAATTGATTTATTTAAGTTTGTTCTGTGGTTTGAGAACAACTTCCAGTTTAAGGAGGTAAATTATCTGAACAAATCCCAAATGCTTTCCAGTATAATACCT
>VZRU01003892.1:103310-119823 GCA_013398155.1 Pedionomus torquatus | reverse complement strand
ATTACTTTTCTTTTTTTGCATTCACTTTGTGTTCTGAGCTACAAGCACTGAGAACACACTCTCCTCTCTCCAGATGGTTCCAGGAGCGGGGTCAGTTCCAGCTATCCAGAGGATACCTCTGCCCGGAGCAGAAATGCTGGAAGAAGAGCCCCTCTATGTAAACGCCAAGCAGTATCACCGCATCCTCAAGAGGAGACAGGCACGTGCGAAGCTTGAAGCGGAGGGAAAAATCCCCAAAGAAAGAAGGGTGAGAATAAAACTCAGATCTAATACAGGGTTGCTCTGTGAGAAAGACACAGCAAACCACCTGTGCTGGAAAATGAGGGCCAGAGTCTTACAGTTCAATTTATTTTTATTTTTTTTTGTTCATAAGCTACATCAGAGTAATTTTTTAAGTCCCTTGCTTCCTTTGCATGCTTTTAACTGTTGAATATATATGGGGCTGCATTGCAAATGGGTGGTTAACTATAAACACCTTCTCTTTGGGGAAGGATGTGGACTGGGTGGGCTTTTCTAGCACTCTGGAATTGCCCGTACTAGAAGTACTGAACTGGAAATAGTGGGCTGGTCTCTCATTACCTGCTTCATATTGTTACAGAAATACCTGCATGAATCTCGGCATCGTCATGCCATGGCCAGGAAGCGGGGAGAAGGTGGGCGTTTCTTCTCACCAAAGGAGAAAGACAGCCCTCATATGCAGGTGAGTACAACAATTGTGTCTGCTCTTTGGGTTTTTGCCATTTTGGGTTCTTCAGAATACCCTTCCAAGGTGTCTTTGTACTTTTTTGTTTGTTCTCTTTTGGGCTAGGTTCCGAACTTCGTCCCTCTCTGTCTTCGAATTTATGTTTCAGCCTTTGTAAAGAAACCTTCTGTCTTGGTTCTTACAGACAGCAAGTGTCTGTTTGCCTTGAGTATTTAAATTCTAATAATATTGATAGAAATGTATTCACTTTGTTTTGCAAACAGATTGTATTTGTTTGCCCTAAGAAGTGTAATCTTTTCAGCCTTTCTGGTTACATACCAGAAGTAGGGGGGGGTTATTACTTTTTTTATTTATTTTCAGGAGATGAATTCGAGGTAGAGAAACCTTATCTTTCATCTGATGGAAAATTAAAAAATGTGAATATCTGATTATTGGCTGCATGTTAATTTACATAAAAAGTTCAAGACAGGTTTTCAAAGGAAGGGACACAATAGAGTAGAACTGACAAATTCTCTTGTTGGTGAGTGCTTTAAAGCAGTCCTGTGGCTTTAGTGGTGTGGAATCCTACCCAAATACTAGGCCAGCGCCAGAAGCAACACATTACTAGACAGTACATCTATCCTGTTCCCTTATGCTGGCCTGTAAAACCCAGGGAAAATAGGAGGTGATCAAGGGAGACGGCAGGAGTGTCTCCTGTCAATAGCTGTGTGTGATTCCTCTGCTGTTGCAGAAAAACGTTGAAGTTACAACAGGGTGTTTTGTATCTGCAGGATCCCACTCAGACCAACGAAGAAGCAATGACACAGATGATCAGAGTCTCCTAACCCCTGCTTCAAGAAAAAAAAAAAAAACTGAATGGAATTCCTGTCCCTCCTGCAAGTCTGTCCTTCCTTTCCAGTATTTCAAGCGAGTCTTTCCATGGGACAATCGCCGTATCGCAGCCTACCCTTTTCTACAGAACAAGCACCGCGGTTTCAGTGTGCAGTTGAGATCTTAACCACAGTTGACTTGACAAATGGGATCTTAACTAACTTTCTTGGCATATTCTTCTGATCCAGTGCAGGGATTTCAGAGTCTGCCTGCTCAGGCCTGTCTTTTGCTTTTAAACACCTTGTGCGTTAAGATTGGCCGTGGGTGAGAGCGTGCCCCTGACTTTTGGAGATCAGCAATAACTGCCAAGCTGAAGCGGGGCCAGCAAAGACCTCTTGGACTTCAGCACTTCTGTTCAGAGACATAACCCGGTTCAGAGCCACCAGCTCTGACCTGCCCACACCACGGTACTTTGTTTTCCCAGCAGAGACTTGTTATTTACCCGCGTTCCTTACACTTCTGGGCTTTATTGTCAACTGAACTGGTCCCTGTTGTTGCATCTGCACTTCTGAAACTGACAGAAACTGAAGGGGGTTCTTTTTAAGTTCCACTTTGTAAAATAGGGAAAAAGCAAGCTCTTCCCTGGGAAAAGTTCAGCCATCCAGTCACAACCATAGAAATATTGCAAGATGATTATAGGACTTGATATATTGTATATCTGTTCCAGAAAGAGGGGAGAGGGTGATGTGAGGATAAGGATTTAATTAGGAAAAGCAATCTCTGGGTGTTTTTTTTGGTATGTTTATTGCCAGTAGTTGTTCCTTTGGAAGAAAAGTGGATGCTAGTGTAAAAAGGATTAAAACTTATAATTGAGTCTCTTCCAAAGGATTTTGTTGGTTTTTTTTTTTAATCTTCCTTGTAACCTACCAGTCCAGCGCATGGTTCCTCCAAAAGACATAAAATCCATGATCTCAGAGTGATAGTGTGGTCACCTTCGTGATGGTGTTTCTCGATGCCTGTTCTAAATCGGTTCCCCAGTTCTCATTCTGCACGGTGAGGGATTGCTTCACGACAGCAGAAGCGTAGGGCAGCTCAGCTCCATGTAACTGAAGGACTGTTAAGACAAATGAAGGCAGATATTGATGAACTTTCCAGGCTTTTTATAGACTATCCTCTTTAAATGAAAAAAGTGGCACTTAATAAAGGAGGAGTACTTACATTTTAAAAAATAATTATTATTTCATGACCTGTAGCTTGCTTCTGGCTGAATATCTCGACAAAACATATCTTGATCTTTAATTCCGTGACTCATGACAGATTTAAGCTTGTTCCATTATTACTAATGCAAAGTTTGGGGATAGAAGCTGTAGTTCATAAGCATTTTAACAGTCAATACTTGAGTCTTTCCATCCCCATCTCAAATGAGTTTTACAGGCTCTGTATGTACCACCTGTGTGCTGTAGTCCCATCTCTTCCAATTGTTGTATTCTGTAAAGCAGAAAACTGCACTGTGGCAGTTAAAGGTGGGATTGGAAATCCAGCCAGGCATTGCCACCAAGGGGGGTGGTAATGAGCCCGAGTAGGTAAAGTAGCAGGTGAAGTGTTTTTGAGGAAAATATCTAAGGATGGGAGAGATTGGTTTAAATTCAGTGAACTCTTGTTTTCAAGTGAATAAGAGGAAAAATGAAACGAAACTTGGAAACGCTATGGGTTGTATTTTTCCTCTTATGCTTTTCCCATTTACCAAAAGCCTATGACAGTGCAAATTTGAGGACAAACTAACAAGTTGTAGACAACTAGGCGGATACAAAAATGCACAGCCTTGAAAATTCTATTTATTTGGATAAAAGAGAAAATTGCCAGATTGAAGAGTATGAGAAGGAGAGCAGAAGGAGGGAGCAGAAACATGGAGAAACGCTAAATTCTGCATTGCCACCGGGCAATCTTGGAGGAGGAGTATCCCTGTCTGGAGACTAAGGATGGGAAGGTTTAGGTCAGGTGTCTGTGGAGTCACACAGCAGTGAAAGAGCAAAGAAGAAATGCAGGTTTGGAGTTTGTAGTCAGGCAGCTGGATTTTCTAAATTTAGTTTGGTTCATTTTCTTTCTGATTTCTTTTTTTCAGTTCCATGTTCTTACTCTTACCCATGGCTGACAACGGTAAGAAAGAAACGGTTCAGCACCCGGTGGTACCTGCAGCTCTGGGAGGATATGGCCTAGTTCTTGACGTGCAAATAAACCTCTCTTTTGTATTCATCTTAAATTATATGAGTAGTCTTAACTCTGCTCACAAGTCTTACATTAGGATTACTTTTTTTTTTTTTTTTTTTTTTTCTTTTTTCCCTAATGATTCAAAAGGCACTTGCTTACCTCTGTCGCATTGATGGCATCTTTGGTGCCTTGGGTTGCTCCTGCCTTAAAATACTCGTCTGATCAGAGCACGGTGCTTATTTCCTTCAGTTGGCAACTACAAAATCCTCCCTGAGCATTTCTTACCAGGTCACCCATTTCAGGAAATATGTAGCTCTCTTTTAGTGAAGGAGTAACGAAAACAGTTGCTTTAGTTGAATTTGCAGCATTATTGTAAATATATATATATATTTTTATTTTTAGGTCATCTGTACATTTTGTTAGTGCTGGAGGAGTATTTCTGTGCTGGAGTAATTCAGCTTCTCTGTAAGGTCTCTGCTCTTCAACTGATGGCTCAGCTCTGGAGAAACCCCTCTGGGAGTTGGAGGTTAGGGAAGCAAGATTATTTCTCCGACATAAGTATTATTTTTAAACGAGTAATTACTTCTTTTCTTAAAGAACTTATAAACTTCTTCAAAACAACCAGAACTTTTTCTTTCCCCCCCAGTAAGCCCTTTGTATCTAGGTTCTCTGATCCGTTGTTGTAGAATGTGTATTAAGACCTATGGATTTGTGTTACGTAGAAAGTCTTCTCGTTAATACTTTAAATAGTGATGTGAAAGCCCGAGTGCTGCTGTCAGATTTTTTTCCATTTGCTTTGGGTTATGTGTATTCACGTCTAAAAGTAGCGTTTGCTTGGCGAGATTGGAGTTACTGGTCAACACCAAAAAACAAACCAACCAAGTGTCTGCTTTATTTTCCTGAGCAACTTGTTAATTTGGAGATGTCATCAAGTTCAAAGCCCTGTAGTAATTACATGAGATTGGCCACACTTGAGCAAAAGCTCCACTTGGGGAGCGCGTAAAAGAGTGGATGAGGATAAAAGAGGGGGCTCGGGGAGAAGGAGAAACGTGGTGGATTGACCTGGAGAGCACTGGAGCCGCCAACCGATCAAAAACCCAGTTGTATCTGAGTGTAAAGAATGGGATGTAGAAACTGGTGATGCACAAATGGCTTTAAAGCTTTGCATGTGAAAAAGAGGAGGGGAAGGGGAGGGGGGGGAAGAAAATCTCTGTGAATGGGTGTGGGAGGGTACTGAGATGAAGGTAATGTAAGGCAAAGTTTGTATATAGTTAAAAGTTTATAATTTTTTTTTATATGATGCATTTTTTCAAGTGTATTTTGGTCTTTAATAGATGCAATTGTAAGTACTGTGTACACAATCCAGCTAATAAAAATTTATAAAGGGAGAACGAGCTTTGGCTCTGGTTTTCTGTCTCCTCTCTTCAGTCAGGTGGGAGCTGTGAAGACTCCACTGGGAGGTGGAGTGTTTGGGGAAGGGTGGAAGGAGGTTTTGCCTCTTGGCTCAGGGGACCTGCTGTCACCCTCTTGGAGTTGGGAAATAGACTCACTGAGCTGAAGGAGAGAAGGAAGGTTGCTTCAAGCTGGTGAGTGTGCCTTTAGTGCATCCTGCGAGTGAGGGGAAAAGATTCATTGAGTCTTGACTGGGGGCAAAGAGGACGCACAGCAATTACTGTGTAAAAAAAAAATATAAATGACGATTTGCATCATTAAAGGAAATATGCCTAGTAGTCACACTATGTCCCTTCCTTATCTCAGACAGCTCCTGTGTATCTGTTGGTGTAATCTACAACATGCCTCCATGATGTTTCAGACGTGGCTGCTGCAGGATTCATTGCCTTGAATAATTATCCCAGGAAGGCTGCGCAGAAGAATCCTGTGATTATACAGAAGGTGTCTGGGAGCACAGGGAGTCTCCTGTGGGTGCAGCCATGGAATCTGTACTGGCTGGTGTAAGTATAAGAGGTGACAACCTAATTTCATGTTACTTAAATGCTCTTTTCATCTTAAGACATTCATTGCTTTATCTTCTTGGTTACCTTCCAGGAATTCAGTCTTTTTGTCGCCAGATTCCCAAATAGAATCACAGAATGGTTAGAGTTGGAAGGGACCATAAAGATCATCCAGATCCAACCCCCCTGCCCTGGGCAGGGACACCTCCCACCACACCAGGTTGCTCCAAGCCCCATCCAGCCTGGCCTTGAACCCCTCCAGGGATGGGGCAGCCACAGCTTTTCTGGGCAACCTGTTCCAGGGTCTCATCACCCTCACAGCAAAGGAGTTCTTCCTAAGATCCAATCTAAATCTCCCCTCTTCCAATTTAAAACTTTGTCCTTTTCATTTTGGAGTAAATATGATTGAATTGGATACCCTTAGACAGTGCTTATTTCTTATGTTTTGGCACAAAGGAAGTTTTTCTCTTAAGAGGATTGGGTAGGCTTTGGAAGGTTTAAGAGAGAGTTGGTTTCCATGTCTGCCTGCTAATCCCTTTCCGTCGCGCTTTTTCTTCCACCCCTGATGCTCAAGATCTCTGGGCAGCGTTGCAGCGTAAACATTCACGTAACGTAAATACTCTTAATCAAGGCTGAGATCCCGCTCTGTTGGGCAATCCTTGTGCGGTATCACGCAGTTGTATGTTACAGTGTGGTCGAAACAGTTCCTGTGCATGTTTACAGCTTGTAAGGCTTAAAGCCTTATAAAAAAGCAAAATACTGTATGAAAAAAGCAAAATACTATCTTCTGCCTATTTTGGGGGGATTTGTACGCATTGAGAAGGAATATGCTGAACTTCCCAGGTTTTTTTGTAGATACACACTATGTTCTTGAAAGGCCACAGCTGCTGTTCTGGGGGCCTGGTTCTGCCCTCAGTGGTGCAAAAGCATCTCTCTGTTAGCAGAGGTTGAAAGCACACGTGAATAGCACCAGCTGGCAACAAACAGGACAAAAAAGGCAAGTTTTACCCCAAACACAACTGTGTGTGTTTCTCCTGCAGTGGCTGCATTAATGGTGCTTTCCGAGGGGTAATGGTTTTAAACTAGAAGAGGGGAGCTTTAGATTGGATATTAGGAAGAACTTGTTTGCTGTGAGGGTGGTGAGGCACTGGCCCAGGTTGCCCGGAGAAGCTGTGGCTGCCCCATCCCTGGAGGGGGTCAAGGCCAGGCTGGATGGGGCTTGGAGCAACCTGGTGTGGTGGGAGGTGTCCCTGCCCAGGGCAGGGGGGGGGGAACTGGATGATCTTTGAGGTCCCTTCCAACTCTAACCATTCTATCATTCTATTAAGTACCTGTGAGTGATGCCTTTACATTATCTGTAAAACAGCTTGGAAGTACTGGGTGAGATGTTTTTAGCTACACTGAAGCGGCCCCAGAGCTCCAATGGGAAACTGGTGTGTATTTCTAATGCCAGTTATAAGGGGGCATAACCCTATTGCCTGTGTCAAGTGCCTGAATTATGGGTATGATGTCCCCATCGGTGAGACAGAAGAGATGTTCCTCCGGTAGGCAGTTCAGGGTATCCAGTTAGGTCCTGCTGTTTACAAATATCTTCTGAAGATGCCTTTTTTCCCTCTGCTGAATGTACAGGATCTGCCCTTTTAACTCCGGCACTGCTGATACGTGCTGCAGAGCCCCCCTAGTCGGAGGGAGTCCTGAAGAAAGAATCACAGAATCATCCAGGCCAGAAGGGACCTCCAAAGGTCATCTAGTCCGACCTCCCCGCAGTTGCAGGGACACCCCCAACTGGCCCAAGTTGCCTCATCCAGCCTCACCTTGAATATCTCCAGGGAGGGGGCCTCAATCACCTCCCTGGGCAACCTGGTCCAGTGTTCCACCACCCTTAAAGAAATTTTTCCTAATATCCAACCTAAATCTACTCTTCTTGAACTTAAATCCATTGCCTCTCGTCCTATCACAGCAGGCCTTTGTGAACAGCCCCTCCCCAGCCTTCCTGTAGCCCCCTTTAGATACTGAAAAGCTGCCGTTAGGTCTCCCTGGAGCCTCCTCTTCTCCAGGCTGAACAACCCCAGCTCCCTCAGCCTGTCCTCGTAGCAGAGGTGCTCCAAAGGTGGCCTAGTTTTCTGTCGCTGCATTGCTGGTAGCTCTGCAACCACGACGAAGTGTGGAAATGCTGGATTGTTGGCAAATAGAGCAGAATAAATCCTCAAGGACCTCACAGCTGAAGACTGGTGAAGGCAGAAGAGCATGAAGGGCAGTGGCCCAGGGGAGGAAGCAGGCATTGTAGGCCTGGAGGGAATGCCCTCGGCACATAAGAGGTTATCTGGTTACAAAGCCACTCAAATACTGATTTTTACAGCTTTTTGCTTTATTCTTAATTCGAAAATCTTTTCAATTCCCTAACAAGAGCAGGAGAGGGTTAATTTAAAGCAATGTCTCACTTGGAGAGAAGTTCCTCTCTCTGCTAATCTTGGACTAGTCACGGTTGCCAGGATCTTGTCTGTTATTGCTGGGTTTTCCCTTCTGGTAATCAATATTTTGCAATTGCTAGGCATGGGAGAGAATCTAGGCAGAAAGTTGAGAGCAGTTGAAGGGGTATTCGAAAGTGAACAGAATGCATAAAATTCATTCAGATACTAATGTGAAGCGAATAGGGTTGTTAGGCTGGGTTTTCTCTTTCCGTAGAGAAACACTTTGCCATTTCTTTGTACTTGGAGGAGTTAGATACAATCGTTTGCTCCAAAAACATTGATGTGTTTCAAGCGTCTTCCAGAGGAAGAGGAAAGGTATGAATGAGCCAGCTTCATTTTGTGTAGCAGGAGACTCCTTGGTCTCTGTAGTTTAACAGTATAGCTGAAATTCGGTTCACTTTCCTATTTTGCTTTCTGTGGGTCTTTCAAAACATGGTGCAGAACCGGACGGTTTCTCAGTGGCTCTTAAAATGGTGTCATTTTCATCTGTACCTTTTGCTTAAATCTCCCTGCCTTCTCAGGCAGATGGCCAGTCTGTAGCCAATTTGCAAAACTGCTACTGGAAGGCACTTAGATGCGTAAGGTGGATGTGGGGTAAGTAAACAAGCACCGAATGCAAGGAAATAAAAAGTTATTTCTCTATAAAAATAAATAAATAGCTTTGGGTTTATATTTTACCACCCACCTGTTCAAGCTGAAGATGTTTTATACTGTAAGGTAGACGAATATTTTTGAACAAAGCCCTTGTTTACTAAAACACGTCAAGTGCATGACTTGTCTCTCTGAAGTCTGTGCAACAACCGTTTATGTTTAATATAAAGCAGATTCTTTACCGCTTTTGTTGACTTAGATCTTATCCGAGTGGGCACTAATTAGCATTTCATATATGAATATTTAAGTGAGCTGGTGAAGAAAGTTTAAAAGGAAGCATCGTGTTTCTGTATCTCAAAGCCCTTCGTTGTCTGTGGCGCGGTATCAGTTGCTTCCAGAGAGAACGGGTTTCCTGTATTCGGGTTTATAGTTGCCTGTCATTTGAACATAAAGCAATTTGGAAAAAGCACAAATACTGTAGCCTTCACTAGATTTGCTTCCCATTAGCTGAAGTGGGATGCTGTGCTGTTAGAAAAGTGCAGTTATTTTTTGCAGGGAAGGTTTGCGCATCCGGTGTCTGACCCTTTCAGCTGCTTTCTGCTTTGCTCCCCACAGGCATCCAGCTGCAGCAATGGGTTACAAAGGGATTGTTTCTAGGCGCAGTTCCGCAAAATCCTCTGAATAAACCCAAAGCTACTTTGCTTAGGTCGACCTGTTTTTCTCTTCTGTTGCAGAACATGGAGTTGTGGCTCTGAAGAGATGCTGAGGAAACTGAATTGCCCAGTGGTTCTTGAGAGTGGAGAGGAAAACTCGTGGTGAGGGCTGTATGTTGATATCTGTGACATCTTTAGGCTTCATCTGAGGTTGATGCCTTATGAGAACATGTTACACTATCATTCAGTTCCCCATCTGATGTTCTGTTCACTTTGTTTTTTCCGTCCCTCTGAGAAACCACAGAGAATGAGAAGTTAAAAAGAAATTCAGCATTTTTTAACTGCTGAATATTGGTCTTAGTTCATCTGTGACCAGAAACATTTTCTCCTCACATCATGGAACTGGGGAAGAGGGACATGGAATGTATGCTTAGAGAAGTTTAGAAAACTTCTCCTATACAAACTTCTATTTCCTCAGATTAAAGGGAGTAGGTGGAAAGGCACAGCAACAGTTAACACACTAAATATTTAGGGCGATTGCAACTAGCAACGTTTGCCTTTGATGAGGACCTTTGGTGATGTTACTGATGTTTCAAGGCCAGTTAATTATCAACATTATATATTTGTTGTTATATTTACTTTTCTGAGTACTATAAACCCACATATGCAGAAGGGCTATGACTTACTGTAATAACTGAGTTAGGTTGTGGCTGCTTTGCAACAAGATGTCAGGTGATCTGCAAATACAGCCAGCTTTAGTCTGCTGATGGCCTCCATGGACAAGGACTGCCGCAAACAAGACTTTTCTTACAGCCGGGGTGGTGGGACAACAAGGTCTAGGGGCAAGAAAACTAGACAAGAGAATTAGGGAGCTTTCCTTGCCCTTTTTCTTCTGATGTAAGTGGTGATGAGGAGTACAACAGCAGCAATCAGAGCAGTTGTAGGCAGGAAAGAACTAAGCACCATGAGAGCACACGAGTCCTACAGGAAAAAGCATGGTGTCTCCATTACTGTTTAAAGCACCAGAGGTGACCAGGTTAATTTGGGAGGGGATTTTGTGTGTTTGAAAATGGATTATGATTCCAGGATAAAAATTCAGCATGCGAATATTACTCCTACTGTCTCTAAACAAGCGTGGATCCATGAGGTCAGTGCTGATCTGCAGCCACAGAGGATCCATCCCAGTTGTATATTCTTTGGTCACTCACAAGCCTGGGGAGTACTTGGGAGGTTGGGTTCTCTTGCAGTCATTTGCAGTGAGTTCAAAGCCTCATCAGGATGCAGTTGCCCTTCTCATGGTCTGTCTTTGGTCAGGATCAGTAATAGGGTCATCTTTGATCAGGCCTGGTAATAACTCTCATCTGACACACTACGTTATTTAACTGAGACTGGTCTCAGGCTGGTCCTCTTGTTCCAATGGCAGAGTCATTGTAGCATTGCATGGTCCATGTGGTTGTCCATTTTTAACCAGGCAGAAAGGAAGAGCAAAGTCATAGACCCATGGAATGGTTACAGTTGGAAGGGACCTCAAAAATCATCCAGTTCCAACCTCCCTGCCATGGGCAGGGACACCTCCCACTAGACCAGGTTGCTCAGAGCCCCATCCAGCCTGGCATTAAACACTTCCAGGGATGGGGAAGCCACAGCTTCTCTGGGCAACCTGTTGCAGTACCTCACCACCCTCACAGCAAAGAATTTCTTCCTAATATCCACTCTAAAGCTCCCCTCTTCTAGTTTAAAACCATTACCCCTTGTCCTATTACTACTTTTCCTGACCAAGAGTCCCTCTCCAGCTCTCCTGGAGCTCCCTTCAGATCCTGGAAGGCTGCTCCAAGGTCTCCCCGGAGCCTTCTCTTCTCCAGGCTGAACAGCCCCAGCTCCATCAGCCTGTCCTCATAGCAGAGGTGCTGCAACCTTCTAATCATCTTTGTGACCCTCTGCTAGACCACCGTTTTAGAGAATTGTATGAAAACTGAGTTGCCTATTTGAACATTGTTAGAAAGGAAACATCTTAGAAACAAGATGCGTCATGTGATTCACCTCCATGCTCACGTAATTCAGCCACATCAGAAAAATCGAAGAATAGCTTTCACGAAGTATCTCCTGTTCTTCTACCTCCCATGTGGCTTAGAAGCAGAAAAGGAAGTAAAGTGTTAAAACGCAAACAGAAGTTTATTAATGAGCAGTGGCAAAGAGCTGAACTCAGGTAGAAATTTGGGCAAAGATTCAGATCACTTGGAGTCTGTTTCATCTGCTGGTGTAAATGTAAAATCTCATTAGTCAATGAAACCAATCCAGACTCCCCCTGCAATTTGTTTTTACCATTAGTACATATCAAAAATCTGTTTAAAAATAAAAAAAGAAATTCAGGAATTATCTGCGTCTCAGGAAATTTCCAGCCTCAGAAGAGAGCTCTTTAACATTGACCTGTAATCTTTCTTGTCAAGTGCTAAGAAATTGCTGACTTTTAGAAAATCATTAATTCTTTGATTAACTCACCCAAAACTTCCAGCATGATCCTATTGCGCAGTTTGTTTCTCCCCTGGCAATGGCTCTCGAGATGATATTCTCCTGAGTCATTAAGCCAGAGCTTTTTCAGCCGCTAATCATCCTTTGTGTGAAGTCGTTCATCATTTCAGTCCTTCCTACTTTAACTATACTTTGATCAGAGTTACATCTTAAAACAGGTTGACATCTAATTCAGGACACCGTTTTGTACCAAGTTAAATGCTGAAGTTTCCCAATTTACCCGTCACAGATGAGGAGCAGTAGAGGGACAGGGAGTCCCTTTCTTTTTGCAAGTAGCCTTACAAGCCCTAAAGATAATCGGGTCCTGATTCATTAGAGGGAGAAAAGACTGGGGAAAACAATCTGCCCAGCAAAGGAGCAGAGCCGACTTTGCACTTAGATGCAAGTTTTGTATCTCTCATTCCCAAAGCCCTTGTACAGAGGTGGAGAACCATCCCTGCGCCATCACAGAGGCAGCAGATGGCCCTGCCGGGAATCTCTCAACAGGTTGGAGCTGGAACTGGGAGCCCTATCTCCTGGTTAGAGCTGCCAGTCCCTTCTTCTGTGCGATTCCAGCACATCTAGCTGGGCAGCCCAGGAAATACCGAAGCTGGGTTTGTGTTAGGACAGCTGCAATGGTGTATGGGCTAAATTACTGCCTGCAAATAGGGAAAACCAGTTTAGACAGAGCACAGCCATGCGTTATCTGATCCGGTTTGGGGATCGGAGCTGCCATTTCTGCCTGGTGCTAAATGGAGCTGGGGGGATGTGCCAGTCTGCCCAGCTGGCTCAGAGCAGTTCTGTACGTTACGTAGACAGTGATGTATTGGGTGATGTATTGTGATGTGGCGTATGGCAGCTCTTTATCATGAATCCACACGAAGTCAGATAATCAGTTTGATTTTATTTAGTTTTGCAGGTAGTGCAGGGAAAAGAAGGGTGAATGCCCTTACATTTGGGGTCTTCCTAGGAGAGCTAAATGCAGCTTCACTTTGGGGAGTGATGAGCAATGATCATATGTTGGTAACATCCTCTTGAGAGGGTAGAAAAAATACAGAGAGAAATAAAAAGAGACAGTTCGTTCTTTGCAAAATCGTTTGGGAAATGAGGAAGCAGGTTCAGAGCTGCATGTAGACTTCACATCCCTTTCTGTTACATTCTGCAGTCCCTTACGCTTTTCCACAGTGTCTGTTCACCGAGGATCCACACCATCCAAGGCAATTTTGGGGAGCTGGTCTTCCTCCTTGTGGAAAGACATGATGTCTCAGCTGGCACTGCTGTGAGATAACATGAAGTTGATGGGTCTTGGTTCAGACGTTGGTGGAATGATACTGGGGACGTGTGTCTGGGATAGCTCTGCCCGGTGATGTGGTGCAGCTGTTGGCAGGAGACAACAGCAGAGCGTGGCGTTGCCAAAAGTGCATCAAAAGTTCAGTCTTTAGTCGGTTAAAAAGCTGATTTCTAGACAAATAATATTCACTTCCCATACAAACCGTCTAGTTCTGGTTATATTTCATGCTTTTGAAAGCATGAAAGCATTTTAGCACGTGGGAGACCTTGTGGGGGAAGCATTTTAGTCACGTGGGAGACCTTGAAAAAAATTCTTTAATGCTGTTCTTCAATGAATGAGAAGTTTCTTGGAGATTTGAGACAGAACCATGTCTTTCCATTTTGTGACTGTGTTTGTGAGTTGCTCAAGATATGGTCACTGAGATGCGTTACCTGAACCGTTTATCTTCACTGGTGTATCTGTAGTTTTATTTCTAATAAATAATTTGCCAGTACCTCTATAGAGCAGCAAAGTTTATTTCTGGCCTAACAATGAGCTGGGGGGAAACTGAGCAGAGCTCTCCCACCTTTTGCCCAGGGAAGCGTCTCTGCACATCCAGAGATGTCCAGAGATCCAGTCTGGGCTGGATCTCACAACAGAAAGAGTTTGTATTCCTCCTTTCCTTCTGGCCCTCGATCTCTTCCTCTTCCATTAGGTTCAGGTGTTACTGGCAGCATCTTTTCAGTTCAGTTGTGTTGGAAGTAGTTGGTCAGTGCCAATGAGAAGAGGTGGTAGCTGGTGACATTCCTTCTCTGGAGTGATGGGTTCATTGAGGCCTATGTTTAGTAGACAGTCTTTTTTATGGCAGGTGGCGAAGCTTTGCCTGCAAATGCTTGATGTTCATTTCCCTTTGGTTTAGGTCTAAGCTCTGCTCTCCCAGGAGGGGCTGATTCCAATATGTGCAAGGTTACCAGCGAAAAGTAACTCATTTGGGTGCTCATTCTGCTCTGTTTCTCTGCTCTTCCTGCTCACGCCAATGATGAAGATCAGCACAGCCACCACGAATTTAATAACCAGGAATCCAGAAATGATATAGAAGACAGTGAAATCAGCTTCAGGAGGGATGCTATGGGGAATCATAAAGACAACAATAAAGATTAGTCATGAAGGGGTGATTCAGCCTTTAAAAATCCTCTTCTAGTCTACAGTGTGAATGTGGTAACATCTCCTGCAACAGGCGTTCCCTGCCTGTACATAAGAGAGCCTGGGAGGTTAGAACAGCTATAATGGGTTTTAACTGTGAGGTCTCACATACAGATAAATTATGATCTGCAGGAGTTGTTTTGCTTGGTAAGAAGCATTGAATTTTCTGGATTAGGGCAAAGCTGCTGGTTAGAAACCCCACAGCATCTCTGAGAAATGTCATGAATTAGGAAGAGGTAGAGAATATGCCTGTGAGTGTATTCCTGTCAGCTGCAAACGGGGTTGTCGATACTAATCTGGATTAGTCCTAAAAAGACTAGAGATCACAGCGCGAGGAGTTTTACGGCTTACCTGGAGATGCTCTGCACAGCCCTCGGCTCCTCTGGCACTTGGGTCTCCAGGACAGCTGATGACAGAAACAGAATAGTTTATTTTGCAGATGTTTCTGGATGATATTTGTTGGTGTCAGCAACACCAGTGCCCCAGCAAGGCATAGATAACTGAGGTGAGGCTGGGCACTGGGCTGTGTGCTAGAAGATTAATCTGGGTAGCAATAATGGCGTGATGTGTTAGATAACCTGTAAGAGTGAGATCATGTTGCTGTGAAAGAGGAACTAAAAATAGGCAGTGAAACACATCTACCTCCTTAGAGTAAGACAAAAGGAGATGTTTACTAAAGTGCAGCCTTGGCAGCTGCAGGCACACATGAAATTGAAGCAGGAAATAGGGAACGCCCGAACCTCAGAGCCCCAGGACGTACCTGTCAGCACTTCCACTTGCACTTTCCTCAAGCTCTTTGTTTCCCCCAGGTAGTCGCTTTTACACTGGTACAGCCCAGCGTCCTGCTTCTTCAGTCGCTTCATGGTCACTGTCAGGACCCCATCATGGACATTGTCACTGATGGAGGTGGTGCCATTCCTGTTCTTCAGGAAGGGCATCCAGAAGCGCCGGGCGCTCACCACACGTTGGCAATTGGTCTCGTCGATCTGCTTGCACCAGCTCTTTTCTCTCCACCGCTGCTGCCAGGGGTTATAGCTGCAGTTGACAGAGATGGTGCCCCCCTCTATTCCATACACCACAGTGACGTTCTCTGCAGCAGAGGGTGCTAGGAGAGAAGAGGAAGTGGTGAGCCAAGACTCTTTAATGTCTATCCCTTACCACAATGTTTATGCTAAACGTCATTTTCCTCTTTCACAACTGTAGTGGTGGCTGCTGCCAGCTGTAGGGCTGCTACCTGTCTGCTTCCCCCGCAAAAGACACGGTGGGCTCAGATTGAGAGTCTCAGTTCAGGCATTCTTAAAATATATCTGTAGTGAACCCTCTGACTGGTGGTTGGTTGGCTCTTGCCAGGCGTCTATTCTTGGGGGTGGCACTGAGGGAAGGAGGAGGCTTCAGCTTCGTTAATATTTGCATGTTTTCTGAAGCTCAGGAAATTTGGGTCCTTGCCTTCCCTGCTGACCCTGTGGTGTCTAGGTTGCAGTCTAGAGCTCAACCACATCACACCTTGTGCAGTCATTGGGCTCCTGCCCAGTAAGGGGAAGCACAACTGGGGGATTAAATAGAAACTTGTATTTTCTTCTGATCCTGAGGAGAATGAACATGGGGAACTCAAGCAGATTGAGATGGCCTGAAGCAAGCTGTCTTGATTTTTCAAAGCTCTTTTTACAAGGCAGCTTATAAAAACAGAGCTTGACCCAACAATGACAAATTGTTTCTGTGTCACCCTCGTTGGTCTAGTCCTGCTGTGACAGCCCTGATTTGCAACACCCAACCTGCTTAACTTGTGTAACGCAACTTCCTTCAGGTTTTGGCCATATAAATTCATAGATGCAGATTTGGCTCTGCGATACCAGCTGCTGCGGAAAGGGTCCTTTGCAGTAAATGCCCATGGAGCTTATTCCCATTTTAAGGCTCTTTACACAGCCACAGAGAAACAATACAGCCCTGGAAAATGCTAGAATCAACATGATACCCACAAACCAGAGTCCAACTGGCTGTTTAGGAGGTTACTTCTTAATCCCACTCCCGATTTCTAAATCCAGGGGTTCAGCAATTCACCCTATCTTTTAATATCTTATTAATTTTAAGCATGGTAATAACTGGTCTTTGGCTACTTGACCTTTTTCTTCTTTTTTTTTTTTTTT
>VZRU01003892.1:57318-67682 GCA_013398155.1 Pedionomus torquatus | reverse complement strand
GGGGAAAAGCGAGGTCGGCCCCACCTTGCAGGGTCGGCGCTGGAATGTGTTTGCACTCCAGGGTGTGCGGTGCCGGAGAGCGCGGTCGCAGCAGTGTTGAGTTAGTAATCTGAGCCCTACACAAATACCTCCGGGGCAGACAGGTCCATTTCAGGCTGTGTTTATTTAATAAAGAGCCAGTGAAGTAACTGCAATTTCATTGTCAATTTACTAATGCGTTACAGTTATGTTGCTTAACCTCATTGTTTGGGCTCGGGAGCTCGCGGTGCCTGGCCAAAACTTTCCTTTTTTCTCCCCCTTATTGCCCCCCTCAAGTGTAAAACACGTTTTATTATGACTAGAATGTCTTCTATTTATCAAAAACTGGGATGAAAACCCTCAACTCCCCCCTTCTACACACATACCCAACTTGGCATCGGGTGGGTTTATTAACCTCCTAAAAGCCTCCCTCGCTCTCTTGCTTTTTTTTTTTTTCCCGTTCTTTCTTTCTTTTTAGGAGAAGAAAACCCAGGCCCGTTCACGTGCACGCCGACACACACGTGCACACACGTTTTTGGAGTTCATCTGGGAAGAACACAATGGAAACTCTGGCTGGGAAGAGACTGGGCTGTGTGTGTCTTTGTGGTCTGGGAAGCCCTGACTCCGGGCTCCTGCTCTTTTTGGATGGAAAGCTGGGTTTGAGACAGGCTTGCACGGTCTCAACTTGAAAAAACCCAACAAGCCAACAAACAACCCAAAACCCCAACCTCTCCACCCCTCCCCAGTGCTGACTTGAAAAGAGACATGAGCTTTTTGGATGAAGATGGAGAGAGAGGCTGCTGAGGAGTTGCTTTGGGCTGGAGCCTCAGCAGGTCCTTCCTGCAGTGGGGAGATGGGGTGGAGACGGAGGGGGTGGCTTTCAGCTGAGGTTTGGTGGATCCCTTGGTCCCATGTGGGTTTATTTTCCCAGAGGATCGTTGTGAGAGAGGACTTTCCACCTCTCCAAGCTGTGAGAAGAGCCTTGGTCCATCAGCTCTGACTTCAGGAAAAAGAAAATAAATACACTTTGTGTTCTCCTTGTGGCAGCTCCTCTTGCGGCTGGTTTCATGGCCAGGCTGGACACAGGAAGGGAGGTTTTTCAGTAGGTGCAGATCAGTGTGGCTCCATTGAAGGCTTCTTTACGCCATCAGATGATCTACCTCAGAAACTAAATATTGTATGCAGGCAGGAAGTTTTTTACTTCAATCTGTTGGTTTGCCCCCAAAAATTTTAGGTGGAAGGAAAAAAAGGGAGGGTGAGACGCTGTGGAAATGTTTGGGGACCTGTGATGATCTGTGAGAAGGTCCCTTGAAGGTCCCAGTACTCCTCACCTGGAGTCCTGTGTCCAGCTCTGGAGTCTTCAAATTAGAAAGGACATGGAACTGTTGGAACGGGTTCAGCAGAGGGCCATGAAGATGCTCAGAGGGTTGGAGCACCTCTGCTTTGAGGACAGGCTGAGAGAGCTGGGGCTGTTCAGCCTGGAGAAGAGAAGGCTCCGGGGAGTCCTTGGAGCAGCCTTCCAGGATCTGAAGGGAGCTCCAGGAGAGCTGGAGAGGGACTCTTGGTCAGGAAGCATAGTGACAGGACAAGGGGGAATGGTTTTAAACTAGAAGAAGGGAGATTGAGATTGGATATTAGGAAGAACTTCTTTGCTGTGAGGGTGGTGAGGCACTGGAAGAGGTTGCCCAGAGAAGCTGTGGCTGCCCCATCCCTGGAGGGGTTCAAGGCCAGGTTGGAGGGGGCTTGGAGCAACGTGGTGTGGTGGGAGGTGTCCCTGCCCAGGGCAGGGGGTTGGAACTGGATGATCTTTAAGGTCCCTTCCAACTCTAACCATTCTATGATTCCCTCCCTTTCCCATCTGGGAATTCCTGAGGACCACCTTTGGATGGTTCTTCAGCCTCGGCCAGTATGTCCTGGCCCTCGTCCAGGGTTTGTTCATCTCTCTTCACTTCAGGGAAGTTCTGGCTCCTCAGTGGGATCTCACCCTCCGGGTTCAGGCTGATGTTGGTGTAGCAAAGGTGGGATGTGGGAGCAGGCGTGCAAAGCCTGGCTGTTGATAGGACATGGGGACCTCCTGGAATTCCCACCCGGACAACTCTTTTTCACTCCGTGATGCTGAAGGCTTCCCTGCTCCACCGCTGACAGGGAGTGGGTTGTTTTGGGGAGCAGCTGTATCTGTGGGTTATGTCTCGTGTCTACAGATGTGTCACCGAGACGAGTGATGCTCAGGAGGCAGAGCTCAGCCTGTCTGCTCTCGGGTCATCTCTCTGCTTTTTGAAACACCTCAAAGCAGCCCTTGGAATTTGGGCTTTTCATGTTGTGCCCAAAATACTCCAGATTTCCCTCACTTCAGCAAAACGCTCCCAAAACGGCGGTGGCTTTCAGACGGCCTTTCTGTGCCTTAACTTCTCAGCTGCTGGTTTTAACGGGAGGTTTCTCTCTCTCCCCCCACTCCTGCCCTTCAGCCAACGTTTTAGCGCGGGGCTTCCCCCACATCTCTCTTTGAACCTACCCCAAGGCCAAAGATGCTGCTGGCAGCCGTGGCGCCCTGCCCTGCCCTAACCTCTGCCGTGACCTAGAAGAACCGCGCCGTCTGCTCCCTGAAAGGATTTGATTCAAGCCCTTGGTGCCCCGGCGGCAGCCAGGCCCCTCCACAACACAAGCTACCGGTCGTGACAAATTACATGGGGTTGGCTTCAGGAGGGAGCTGAGAACCGACCCCGCTCGTCTCACCCCAGGGCATCCCGAAGCCGCCCCTTGAGCCACCCCTCTGGATGGAGGGAGGCTCTCCATCTCCCAATTCGGACCGGGGGAGATCGCCTGGCTCATTCTGTAATTAGAAAGAAGATTTCTGCTAATCTCCCTCTAAATGAGGGTCTAATTCCTCCAGCAGAAACTTGTCAGCTGCTTGTTAACAGCCTCTCGGACTCGCGCTCACGTGGCCTTCATTATTTTTAGGAGCGTTTTTCAGAGGTGCCGTTCTGCTTCGGAGCAGAAGCCTGAACTTCCCCTAAATGTAGGGTCGTGTCTGTTCGCACCGGCCGTGTTAATAACACGCTGCTTAAATCAGATGCTTTGAGAAAGAAATACAGCAGCAGCGGTAGCGGGGGACGTTTAATATTGAATTTGCCCCTTTTTTTCTTTTTTTTTTTTTCAAATGTGGAAACTTTTAGACACAATCCTGGCCCTGTGTTTAAGTCATTAAAACATCTTTAAGCATTTTCTGGTTTTAGTTTTCTTAGCAGCAGTCCTTTTCCTGGAATGTATTTTATTTTTCTTTTAAGTTGATGAAAAAAAAAAAAAAAAGCCCTTTGCATTTCCAGGAGGGTTTTTTTTTATTTTTTTTTTTTAAGGGGAGCGAGGAGAGGGAGGGCTCGGGGAGGCGGAGGAGGTTGTGAGCTGAGGAAAGTGAGAGAACAGGGCCCTTTCTGTGTTTTATTTCTAATCCGCAGGAATCCATTTTAGCCTTTTATGGCTGTTGCACTTGCTGACAGGATTTACATTCTCCGTATGTTATCTGAAACATCACAATCTGTGGCTGTGGGATTGTTTCATGCCTGGGTTAAAAACACGCCAGTGCTTCTGGGAGGCTACGGGGAGGTAGACTGGGAGCAAGGGAAGAGCAGGGAGGAAAAGAGAAAGCTTTTAAAAAATAAAAGTGGGGCGGGGGGAGAGAAAAAAGGGGAGGGGGGGGGTGGAAAGAAAGAGCAAAGCACTTTGCAGGAGCTGCTCTTGGCAGAGTTCATGCCCCAGACAAACTGATGTTTAAGTGAAGCAGGGAGGGTATTAGGATCCCTTTGATTCCGGCAGTGTTGGAGCACGGTTCTGGGATAGAAAAGCAACTGCGGGAAAAAAAGAAACAAACCCCACCCTCTTCTGTCTCTCTGCAACCCCTCTCTGAAACCCCTCTCTGCCAGGTGTCCTTTGAGCCACGTCATTCGCTTGTCCTGATGCGCAGGGGAGGCTTCGCGGCCGTCACAGCCTCGTACGGGACCATCCAGGTATTTCCCTTGGGAGGGAGAGGCTCTGCATCGCCGGGCTCTGATGCTGCGGTGATGCCTGGGCAGAAGGATGGCTGGATGCAGATTTTCTTCTGGCCTAGGTATCGAGAACTCCTAGGAAAAAAAAAAATCTTGATTTTTTTTGTTTTTTTTAAGATCCTCTTTGGAAGAAACCAAAGATGCTGCCATTAAAATTCTGATTTTGCCAGGTGGTTGTGAAGAAAAGAGTAAATGGTGAGAATGTAGTAGTGCTTTTCCAACGGTTATAAACGTCGTTGTGCCAGTCTGGGCTACCCATCAAATCACCCTGCGCTTTCAGGGAGGCACCGAGCCTCTACCACCTCAAACACGCATCCCTCAACATGCTGTAGGCTGGATACCCCCCCAAAAAATCGCTTATTTCTTTTTAGTACCTTAGCTGTTCTCCTTTGGTCCTGTGGTTCACTCTATTCCCCACTAGGTTAGTAGCTCTGCCCATGAATGCACAAGAAGGTGCCATTCTACATAGTTGGTTTTCTGATCATGACCAGGCTCTAAGCTCTTAAGGTAGGGACTTCAGTTTTTTAATAACTCACAGGAGAACCCAGGGAAAATGTAAGTTTTATGGAGTCTAGAGAATATTTTTAGAGGATTTAGATGTCTGGAAAAAAGTGTCTTAGGAGGTTTAAATGCTTTTCAGTGGAAGAAAAATATTAACAAATAATGGTATTTCTTTGTTAGTCCCTTCTGGAGCCGACTTGCAGCCATGTGTTCTGGGAAGATCTGTGACCTGGAGGCCGTGGGCCAAGTCCCAAACCAGTGCCAGGCAGCATAGACCCAGTTAGGATGGGCTGGGGCTTGGTCCCATGTGCTTCCTAGGGTGAAAGCATAGTAACCACTAGGGCTTTGAAGGATTATTATTTTTGGGGTGGCATACAACTCCCTGGGCTGTCAAAAGCTCCACGTGTGAGAATCAGTGACGTTATCTTGTATCCTAATCGAAACAAAGAGGGGTTTAGGCTTGATAGTCTCTTGCCTGTCGCCCCCCTCTCTGCCTGGTGCCGGTTTATCCGTTGAGTTGGGATGAAGACACTGGAGATGAATCGTCGCTGGGACTTTGTTGCAAAGTGGGACGTGGTTTCGGGTTGGTCTCTTGGTACCTGAGCTCTGAACGGGCAGCAATTTCCAGCACGGGTGATGGCACAGCTCGCTCCCCACGTGTTGCTGAGCCCGTTTGCTGGTGTCTGCGGGGCCACGTGTGCTTTCTGTCCCCCCACGGCAGATGTGTGGGGCAGTGTTTGGCCCACGCTGGCGTGTGTGTGTTGCCAGCACCGCATCCCTTCCTGATGGCAGATTTCATCTGGAACTGGGGCTCCTGCCTCCCAAATACCCAGCAGCCTCACGAGTCCTGTCCTCCCCTGGCAGCCAGCACGGGGGGTCAGCTGCGTGGTGGTACCCGTACCCCTCGGCAAAGCCCCTGTCTCACAGCCCATCACTCCCCGCAGTAAATCAGCCGTCCGGCGGCGCGACCCTCCACAGACCATGGCAGAATCTTTGCCCCCCACACTTCATCCCCCTCCCCATCACCCTCCGGTCTCCCCTTGGCTGGAGGGAGTCAGGTTTCTCTCCCCATCCCTGTGAGTGAAAGAACCCACCTGTGTCTGCGGGGCCTGGTTGGGATTCCTGGGAAACTTTAACCTCTATTAATACCACTAAATTATTTCTTCATATGGCAAAGTACTTATGTAAACCGATCCCCTGCCGCCTTCTCTGCCTGGCTTGGAGGAGGCAGGCGCTCTCGCTCCGATGGATCTACCTGCTCTCAGGGGGCTTCCAAAGCCTCCACATTCCTCTGCGGCACCGCGTCCTGTTGCAGAAGGACGTGCGTGCGCTGGAAGCCAGCACGTGATGGGGAAAAAAGGGGGAGAGAAAGAAGAAGGAAGGGAGGAGTGAGATCACCATGAATAATTGGCTGGGAGGTCTCCAGAGCAGCGGCAGGTTGTGGCGTAGGTTTGTCCGTCTCTCCATCAGGTTCTCCTGAGCTGGTGTCTGACTCGGACCTCCCCAGAGCTGGAGGAAATGAGGAGGGGGCTCGCCTGGGGTCAAGTGGGCTTAGCTGTCATTTACACCGACACCTCTTTTTTATATCCTGCCAGCTCCCAGCCTGGCCAGACCGGCGTGAAGGGACCTTCGTGTAAATGAGAACCAGGTTCAGGAGGTTATTTTTACGGGTGGCAGCACCAGCTCTTCCCATCCCTGAGCCTGCGGGGACTGTGACACCGTGGGACTACCCTGAAATTCCTCAGATGTGATCATTTTCCTTTCATTCCATTTTTTTTGGGGCTTCCAGCTTCTGTCCTTGGCTGCAAAGGCTAAAAAGGATGGGTTTTAAATCTGAACAACTTGAGTGACAGATAAAATATGTCATGAAATCATGGGAATCCAGCAGATGGGGCTCAAAGAAAAGAATGCCAAAATAGCTGCAACCTGACAGGGCTGCCTGGTGTCACCTGGGGCAGAATCCGACCTTTCCCGTGTGGCAGGAGGGCTCCCTGTTACCTTCCCCCTGGCTGTCACCCGGGCAATAGTTCACTGTTTTCAGACTCGTACAACTAAGTCAAAGCTCTGGGGGCTTTGCTAAGTGAGAAGTCCTAAGATCCAAAAAAATGGGTCCCAGCTCCAGCTCCTGGGCATCCAGAGTTGGCTCTTACCCTGGCAGAAAGCCCGTGCTCACAAATGATCACTTCCAAAAGACGTTTGCTGTTCCAACCCAACAGCAAATCAAGTTGGAAAAACAGGAATCAAAAATTCAGCAGTGTTCTACACCTGTGTTCTACCAACAGATGGTTTGTTGAGGTTCAGATGGGTGATTTGGGTTTTTTTTTCCTGAGATTTGAAATTCCACCTGAGTTTAGGAATTCAAAGTCCTTTTTCTGCTTCTGCAGTGCCCCTTTCTGTGTAGCCGAGGAAAAGGAGCTTGTAAAAACTTCTGACTTCAGATTAGCAACAGGTTAGAAATCAGCCTTTGGTCAGTTCGTAGAGTTTGTCTGAGGAGAGAGGTAAACTCTGCACCTTCAGAATTCAGCTGTGAAGGACTTTTTGTCCATACTCTCGTTGAATTAACCTTATGATTTTAAGTAGGAAGGCCAGCTATGTTGTCTGGATTCAACCTACTCTTTGGCACTACCCAGAAGAGAGGGTTCATTGCCAGTGTCTACAAGCTTTAGGGCTACGGGGTATAGAATCACAGAATGGTTAGAGTTGGAAGGGACCTCAAAGATCATCCAGTTCCAACCCCCCTGCCCTGGGCAGGGACACCTCCCACCACCCCAGGTTGCTCCAAGCCCCATCCAGCCTGGCCTTGAACCCCTCCAGGGATGGGGCAGCCACAGCTTCTCGGGGCAACCCCTTCCAGTGCCTCACCACCCTCCCAGCAAAGGATTTCTTCCTAAGATCCAATCTAAATCTCCTGATCTCCGCACCATGTTTTAGTAATGCAAAAAGCCGGGTGGATGCTCTCATTTTAATTTGTATGTCCCATTTAAACTGAACAAAAAAAGCTGCTCAAACCAGAAGCACTCTGTCTTTTGCTTTTTTTTTTTTCCCACCCAAATCTAAATAAATCATTTTCTGTTCCCATGTTATTGTATCTTCTACCAACTGCTCGGTGGAAAGATGATGAAAGCGGTTCATCCGTGATCCAGTTATTGCCAGCCTGACCCAGCGAAGGGCAGTCAATTTTTGAGGAAAGTGAGGAACCACCATCATTGTACATGGGAAATGAACACCAGTTTGTCCAAGAGCCACCGAGTCATCACAAGTTTGATACAAACTTTGCTCAAACTTTCTCTGGAGGCTGAAGCTGAAAACCTCTGACCTCAGCACAGGCAAAATGCTGGTTTTGGGGGGTATTGGCTCTATCAAACAGGGCTTCTCCTTGCCTGCCTTGTCCATTTTTGGTGGTGAGCTCTCCTGGGTTAATGCTCTCCTCTCTCATGCACCAGATTCCAGCTGAAGCTGTGAGATGACACCATGAAAACAGGCAGATCCCAGTGTCTGTGCTGTCCCTCTAGCCCAGAAACTGGTCACATCTTTGCCTGCGGCTGCTGGAACCAGCAAACCCCAGAACTAGTGACTGGTGTGACCCTTGGTGTCTTTAGATTGGAGCCTTCTTTCTGGAAGGGGCATTTTAGTCAAAGCAAGGTATTGGGTTAAGTCTGGACGGATCGAGACACAAGAATTACTGAGTAAAATGGCCTGGCCTGTCTTCTCCAGGAGGTCATCTAGATGATCTGTTTGTCCCTTCTGGCCTTTAAAGCTACTAATCTATTTTCCCTTCCGGGAAATAAAACTTATATTCTGAGAAGAACAGTGTTTTAAGAGAAAAAAAAAAAAAAGCAACCAAACAAAAGCAACCAAAAAACAAAACAAAAAGCAAGCAAACCTTTGAAAAACAACAGCAAAGAAAAAAACCCTTCAGCTAAAATAAACTAAGGTACAAGGTGCAATTAACAATGCACAAACAGTGGAGCCTGGAATGTAAATTGTATTTAAATAGGGCCGTGAAGAATGTTTCGGTCCCCTAAATGGCTTCTTCTCTCTCCTGCTGCCTTGAACCTCCAATCAAGCCCTGCCTGGGAGTAATTTGGTGCTGGAAATTGTTGCCACACGAACAGCTGAAGGCTGGCAGGGTCACCGGCCCCCCGTGTCACACCCTGTCATTTTAGATTAAGATATGCAAAGTCGACACGGCTGCGAACTTTCCCTCCGCTGCCGCGGCTGCGTCCGTCCCCTCGGCTGTAATGAGAGGAAGGCGTAATTGGAGTCAACTGCTTGATTATGATAATTGCTACTGTCTGGGGGAGAAGAAACAGTTGAGTCCCGGAGCTTGATCCGCGCTGCACCTTTTGGGTGATTGCTTGTCTGTTTGCCAGCAGATGGGCCTGGCAGAAAGCATCCTTTTTGGTCCCTCTTTGGCCTCTTGACCTCAGCTTGACCACTTGTTGACTCCACGGTTTCAGGCAGGGTCACGGGGTTTTCTAGTTGTTCTCTGCTTCCCACCGGAGGATTGGGCCTGAAGGATTTATCCCCGAAGAGGGAAAAGGCCTTTTTAAAATTTATCCCCCGGCTCTTCACGGCGACACAAGCGGGAGATGAGGTTCCATATATTTCCCACTGGGATATTTATCGCTTTCATTGTATGTCTCGGCAGCAATCTGTGGGAAACACCTCCAGGAAGCTTTGGCCGGTCAATCTGTCATACCCTGCCTGTTTTCATTTGCCAAGAAAGCCGAGATGGTCCTGGAGGTCAAGGCACCGGGATGGGAACAAGGAGCCAGGCATTCCGATTTCAGAGCTTCCAGCAAACCCTAACGCGATCTCCTCCGAGTTACTTCATCCATCTCTTCACGTTGATGCCCCTTGGAGAAACAGAGACGGCCCCTTCCCTGTATTAGTTTGTTCATTAATATTTTTTAAACGGTCTCGAGATCCTGAGATCCTACCTACAGGTAGGGTGTGAACGCGAGGGGAATGCCATTGTGCTCCCAGGTCCACCACAGGCTTGGGCAGGTCTCTCGGGCTGGGAGCCTTGGAGCAATTTGCAGTTTCACTGGGAGTTCAACTCTTCAAATATCCCTGGGAAGCTTGGCTATAAGCTCCCCGGGTAAGGAATTTCCCCTCCGTACACGGGAGCCGGAGGAGCCCAGCGGTGGTGTGAGTGCATGTGGAAGCCCTGGAATGGAGATCATATATATAATTAAGGTGGCAAGAGGCATATTGTTAATTCATGGCTATTATTTATTAATATCAACCTTAAGTGCAATGCTCAGCTCTAGCTGTGAAGCAGCAAGGGCGGCCGGAGCAACAACAGTAAATAACCAGCAAAGTCACTGGATAATTGTTTTCTTGGTATCTTAAAAGGGTTCAAATTTATTTTTTCAAATGTTGATGCCCCAAAGTATGGAGGGGAAAGCCCTGCTCGAGTTAAGGGGGAGGTTTGAAAGTCGTTCAGGATGGGGAAGAGCAGAACTGCAGGTGACGGTGTGGACCTGCTTGGGCAGGAGGGTTGGACTGGATGATCTCCAGAGCCCCGTATCATTCTGTGATTCATTCTCTGATGCCGTGGGTTTTGGCTTCTCCTCCTGAGCATGGAGTTATGCCTCGTTAACCACTGGCTGTGAGGGGCTGTTGGAGATGGGGCTGGCACGATCCTCCTTTGATGCAGCCTTTTCCCTCTCTGAGGGCTGGTGGGCAGAGGTGGGCCTGGGCAGCTGGCTCGCTCTCCTGGCAAGCTGAGAACATTGAGCTCGTTGGGATGAATCACAGAATCACAGAATCACTTAGGTTGGAAGGGACCTTTTAAGA
>VZRU01003892.1:31253-57235 GCA_013398155.1 Pedionomus torquatus | reverse complement strand
GCTCCCTCAGCCTCTCCTCATAAGATTTGTGCTCCAGACCCCTCACCAGCTTTGTTGCCCTTCTCTGGACCCGCTCCAGCCCCTCAATGTCTTTCTTGTGGTAGGGGGCCCAAAACTGGACACAGCACTCGAGGTGGGGTCTCACCAGTGCCAAGTACAGGGGGATGAGTAGAGATGCTTCTATTTTCTTAACGAGGTGTCTCTCCGCAGGGTCCCCGTGGGCTCTGTGTTGGCAGCCGCTCTTTCTGAGTGCATCAGGCTGTTAGTTCTGAGTGTGGTGCACAGCCCATGCATTTTAGGGTCAGGAGAGGAGGATCCTTTTGCAGTGTAATAAGAGAAGAGGCAGTTTAATCTGTAGACTGAGGATCTCCGTAGGCTGTAGATGTGCAACAGTGTCAGCCTGCGAGAGCAGAGATCTCTCAGCAAAGGCGTAGCGGTTTTGATAGAAGAGTTACCTGGATTTCCTCAACAAAATAGTGTGCTGGAATGTCATTAAGCAGTTGAGCGCCCTAAATAACCCTGTGAGTGTATTTGCAAGGCAGAACGACTTTTCTTAGGCTGTAGGTCAGGAAGAGACCAATACAACTGCAGGAGACTAAAACCCACACAGTTACCCCCCACCCAGACCATACCCCGGGGCTGAGCTGGAGCTTCCACCCTTAGAAAGATGCTGAAGATGCAGGACCAGTGGTTTAGATTACCTTCCTGCGTGGCAATTAATTATTCCCACAAAAAAAAATAAATAAAATTTGAGCCACTTTGCAGGCAGGTGTGTTACCTAAAACCTGCAGGAGAGGAGCGTTTGCTGTGGGCTCGGGCTCATCTGCAGTAGGCAGAGGCGGTGGTAACTCCTTCTGGCCCTGGTGATCTCTGCCAGTGTGTCTGAAGACCCGTGAGCACCCCAGGAAATTTCTTGCCAGGTCTAACACAGAAGATCAAAGTGGAGCCAGAGCCAGCACCTTTCCTGCAGAAAAGATCCATGTGTTTTCACTCATTCGCTGTTACGGCTCTTCTTTGGTGTCGCTTTGAAACACGGGAATGGTCAGTTGAAATCTGGGCTCCGTCTGTCGGGGTGTGATCTCCAGTAGTGGCGGCCCCAGCTGCTTCAGAGGGTGCTCGATGCGCTCGTGGCACTTAGGGCAACGATTCGGCACCCTGTGCCTGAGGTCTGCCACACCAGGGATTCTATTAATTTATGGGATAACCAGTCCTCTGGGAGAGTTTCTTCCTAATCTCCATTAGTTAGAGATTGCTTTATCCTTTGCAGCAAGGAATTTTGCATCCCTTTCCCCTGTAAGCTTTTTTTCTTAAACTTTATCCCTATGATTCTGTGTATCATTCATTTCAATTTCCGTGGGTTCTTTTTTTTCTTTATGTTTTTTCCAACTCCACTGAACCCTGGCCTCAGGAATATCTTGGGAAATAAGAGGGATAAGGTCTGCAGGTGAACTCTGCTTCTATATATAAATATAGATCCTTTTGACAGCTTCGTTTTACTTCACCAAAAATTGCCAAAATACACTCAGAGCCTGTTCTCTCTCACTACATTTTCATTTCAAATAGGAAACGCCAAAGGCAGCTGACAGAAACCTCTTCTCATATACTTCCAACTTTATTTTTACCAAATTCTGAGTGGTCCTTTGCTGCCAGCAATTCCACCTCTTTTATCCTGGAGCTGGTGATGCTGCTGCTTTGCTGGAGTTGCAGGTGTGGGGCGAGGAGCGGGATGTGGGATGAAGGCTCCAGGGCTGAGCATCCTCCCAGATCACACGTCAAGGTTGCACAACCCTGCCCATATTTTGCAGGGACCTTCTGAGGAGTTGCCCTCTGGAAGCTGGTTTGTCACAAGAGCAGCTTTTGCAGAACTTGCTAGAGGTTCTCCAGCACCAGGAGGTCAGAGAGAGAAGATCTTTCATGGGAAGAGCATGATATCACGTGGCCGAGCTGCTCTTGCTGTGCTGTCAGGGTGTGGGGACCACCAGCACCCTCCAAGCTGAGGGCTGACCTCCGGGACCCCTCGCGTGTGCCGGCACCACCGTGTCCCTCATGCGAATAAAGCCACGACCTCAAGTGAGAGGCAGGTCACAACACTGGGCGCTCAGTGGCCATAGTGGGATGGATGCAGAAATCAGTCATTTCTCATGGCCCTCGCAGGGAAGGGGAGTCTGAAAACTCACCCGGGACATTAGTGAAAGATTTGCTTTTCTCAAACTGTCTTAACAAGTGCTGAAGCAAACCTTGGGCTTGGGGGTGTTACTGGTTTTCCTTTGGTTGATCACAAGTCAAACGGAATGAAAACATTTCACAACCCTTTAGCACTTGGGAAACTCGCTTCTCAGGTGATGGTGAAGGGGTAAGAAAAACCCCTGCCTCCCCCATGAGCCCAGCCCCTCTCTGCTCTGGGGCTGAGTCTCATGGGGCAGAGGTGCAGCATCTCCTTTGGTGGCCGCCGTGGGCTCATTTGGGAAACGGGGTCTGGCAGCTCTGGGAGAGAAGCTTTCAGCACCCGATTCCCTTTGAAAGATGGAGTCGGCAGCCTCCTCCGCCGAACTCTGGGACCTCTGTGATTGCAAAAATGCTGCCTGAGAGCAGGTTATTGCTGCTGTCCCAGGGCAAACGGGGAGCTCTGTATCACGGTCCCGTTTCTTTCTCTTCACCTGCTGCAGGATGTAATGGGTTGAAGGGGATGTGGCGTTCTCCCTTGATTAAAATCTTAGCTCAGGAGGAGATTTAAGCTTGTCGTTATCTTACAATTTAGTGGTTAGGGGCTGGAAGTGCCGCTGTGGTGCCGGCGGTGGTTTCGGGCCGTGGTTTCCTTGTGGCTGCAGTAGCCGCTGCGGCCGGGTGCCGGCACAGCCTGCCTGGAGAGCTGCTGCTTTAATGCAGGCAGGTGCTAAGCCCAGGCGCTTTAAAGAAGCTTTACCTAAATCCTCGTCTGAGGTGGACACCGAGCTTCCCCAGCCGGCTTTGATGTGCTCAGGGAGGCCCCTCGCTCGAGCCGCAGCGCTCGCTGCTCCGCGACGTCTGTCCAGAGCCACATCTGGATGGGGAAGGAGACACGGGGACCCAAGGGGGAAGAGCCCAGCCCTGAGCCCCTGAGCGGGCTTCATCCGCAGCCCACCCTGCTGTCCCGCACATCTCCCTCTGCCCCAAAACCCCCACGGCAGGAGCAGCATCGCCTCCATCACCCGCCGGCATCCCCGGCCTCCGTGCAAGCCTGATGTGGGGGGAGACGTGTTCTGTGGAGGGGACGAAGGTCAGATGTCTTCTCGTCATCAGATTGAAAAAGATGGGGGAGAGGATGCGTTTTTCTTAAAAAAAAAAAAAAAAAAAAAGGCAAAAAAGAAACAGTAAACGCATCAAATAATAATAAAAACCCACCCTTTTCTTTGAGCCTGAATGTATGCTGGTGCAGTGCTTAGGGGATTAATCTCTTAAAAAATAAGTGCCATGTGAGTAGACAGGCAGTGATTAAGGTTTTAACTGATCAGTCTGCGTCTGACAGTGAACCAGCTATTATCTTAACGGAATCAAACGAACATTCAGAGCCTCCGCTCAGCCCCAAACATGAAAGGAGATGTCATCTGCTGGCAGTTGGCAAGCCGCAGGGGAAGGGGGGGAGAGAGCGAGAGAGAAGGAGGGAAAGAAAGCAAAACAAGGGTGAGAAAAAGGGGGAAAGGGAGGCACAGCCGGGGAATGGAGGGGAGGGGAAAGAGGGGGAAGGAACAAAAAAGGATGGAGGTGTGAATAAAAGGAACAGAGAGGAAAAGATAAAAGGAAGGGAGAAGAGCGGAGGCTTGAAAACATGCGGAACTCTGCCCTGCTCTGACGTTTCTTTCCTTCCTACTTTCCTAAAGGGTTTGGAAACCATTCCCTGAGCGAGCTGGGCCTTTGGCAGCCCTCTCCAACCCTTGCCCTGCCTTTTCCCACACTGGCTGTCGCACTCGCCGCCAAGGTCTCCTCTAAACCAGGGAGGTCTAGCACTCTTGAACCTGAGGTCAAAAACAAGAGGGAGGAAAAGAATGGCCTTCAGGCCAGAGGAAGAAACCAGGGCAACCGAGCTCTTAACGTGATAAAAGGGCTTTATCTCAAAGCACTTAAACAAAACACACAAGCCTGAGAGAAGAGGTTCTGTCAAGTATCCGCCAGGGCCATAGGGGAGATTGCAAATCCCCACGGGATGGAGGGGCTCTTTCTTTACACTGTGCAGACCCCGGGGCTGGTGCAGGTGATGGGCGCTGGGGAAGGGAGGGCAGGAGGGGATTTACCTTGGCCGGAGGCTGCCAGGCAGCGCGGTAATTCACGGGAGCTGCTTAACCACAGATCAGAGGGGAGCAGCCTGGAAGTGGGTGGCTGTTAAAGAAAAGATCAAGAGCGGAGAGAAGCAGGATGCTGGTCTGGAGAGGGGCGAGAGGGAAGAGGAGGCAAGGAAGCCTTCCAGGATCTGAAGGGAGCTCCAGGAGAGCAGGAGAGGGACTCTTGGTCAGGAAGAATAGTGATAGGACAAGGGGTAATGGTTTTAAACTGGAAGAGGGGAGATTTAGATTGGATATTAGGAAAAAATTCTTTCCTGTGAGGGTGGTGAGGCACTGGAACAGGCTGCCCAGGGAGGTTGTGGATGCCCCATCCCTGGAAGTATTTAAGGCCAGGCTGGATGGGGCTTGGAGCAACCTGGTCTAGTGGGAGGTGTCCCTGCCCATGGCAGGGGGGTTGGAACACGATGATCTTCAAGGTCCTTTCCAACTCTAACCATTCTATGATTCTATGAAACATCTCAGAGTGGGTGGACACAGTTCCCTTCCTTTCACAGAATCACAGAATCACCTAGGTTGGAAGGTGATCTTTTAAGATCATCGAGTCCAACCAATGGGGAAAAAAACCTCCTTTGAGGTTTTAATGTAAATCAGTGTCATCCCTCTGCAGTCAGCAGATGGATGCAGTTTACAGGAGCAGCTCTGCGCAAAATCAGGAGCCAGGCTGGCCTTGGGGACAGAGCATTTCCCCCTGGGACAGGTTGGGAGACTTAAATGGAGCAGTTGGAGTTTCCAGTGCAGGGGAATGTGGGCTGGAGGAGGGAGAGGCTGCCTGGCAGAGACGCAGGAGCTGCCTGGTCGTGTTTGCATGGTCAGTTCACATCAAGGGGGACAGCAGGATTTATGGTCTCGAGGGCAAAGAAGTGGCTTGAGCTGGAGGAGGACTGGAGATCCAAAACAACGGGGGCTTGTTAGCCTGGGGACTGCAGTCAGTGGAGAAGGATGGCATGGCTGGGAGATGACTGAGCCCAAACAGTGGAGGGTGTAAGCTAAGGAGGAGTTAGAGAGGAGACCCGAGGAAGCCTGAAGCTTGCTGGACCTCTTGTAAAAGATTACAGGTGGGATTATGCCATGGAGAGGGGAGGACGGGTCTCTGGGTTGTTTCCTAATGCGTGGGAAGGGGAGTTATGTGTGCTGGAGAAAGGCAAACATCTTTCAACAGAGCTGAAGATCCTGGTCCCATTGAGCCTGCTGTCTCCTGGACTTGCAGCCCAAGGGCCCCAAAGATGGACTTTGCAGCAATTGGCCTCTGGCACATCTCCACCTTTACTGGCAGCCAAATGCTGCTGACATAAAAGGTTTAAAGGCTTGGAGGGAGACGCTGCCACCCCTAGGATCTCCAGGCTGCAAATCCCACCCCAAGGAACTACTTTTCCAGAGGGGCTGAGACATCTTAACTCCTTGTGAAACTCCAAAAGGACAGGCTGTTGCAGTTTCATAGGGCTAATTTTCTCCTTTATCCCTTTGGGACTCAGCCCCATCCCTCCCCATTTCTCACTGAAAGACACATGATGCCTTGTCTTGTGCAAGAAATTCCCCTCTTCTTTTCGGGGAGATGCTCTGCTCTGGCCTGGGGTGCTGCTCTCCATCTGGCTGACATGCTGCCCTCTGTGTACTTTGGCATAGGGCACATCCCCAACGCCATCAGTGGAGCCCAGCACATTTCCCGGGCTCCCATATGGTTCCCTATGGAGCCAGGTGACCCCAGGTGTCCTTGCCCATAGATCCCTCTCATCCCACACCGGGGCTCAGTGAATCGCAGCACACGGAGGACCAGGAGGACCTGCCCGGCTATGAATTTCCCTCGCTGCAGACACCGCTGCCAGGCTGTTATTCCTCCGTGCTCTCCCTCCTGACTCCATCTGTCTGCGTGGTGCTACCACTCCATGCCAAGAGGGCTACAGGACCGCCAGGGTCACGACTGCCCCATTACAGGGCGAGATTTATCATTGGCAGGTGTGCTGCGGGATGGTATATTATCCAGGATTATGAACTGTAACAGGATAATCTCTCTAATGTAATTCAAGCTCTCGACATGGCTTATGGCTCCTTAATGTACCTCAGACTGAAGAATTACAAGAACATTTTCCCCCCTCCCTACCTTGTCAGCTCCTAAATGATTTAGGCAATCGCCTGAAGCCAGATCTTGGCCTCCAGTCATAACTCAGAGCAGTTCAGTAAATATGATGGGGAAGGAGTTTTCCTGGCTTTGCTCTTTCTTCCTTCCACTGTGCTCAGCCCTCGCTGGGCTGGGGAATGAGTGGGGAGAGCCCCGTCCTCACCTCCCTGTTGTCCTGCGGTTCCCTTTGCTCCCCATCCTTAGCTTTTAGGATGAATTGCTGCCGTGCAAAGCCTTGAGAGCAGGGCACAGAGCGCCCTGGGAGACAGGGGACACCCAGTAGATGCTTTCTTGGAAGGACTGTGCCTTGGGTAATCCTTGGGTTGTCCCCCTTAGAGCATCTCCTCTCCCCAGGGGCTGCATCAGCAGCAGAGCATCCAGTAACCCAGTGCCTGAGAAAGATCCCCCCCCTGCCCCCTCCAAGCGAGGAAGGTCCCCTTGCCTGTGACATGGCCCTAAGCCACCTTTAGCAGCAAAGGGCACCTTCCCAAGGTCTCTGCAGTATCCCTGAGAGATGAGACCCTCCTCTGCGCAGACTGGCAGGATAAAAATCTCTGCCATCCCCAGCAAGACAGATCTCAAGCCACCTGAAGGAGGTGTTCTTTTCTTTCCCCTACCCCCCCTTCCTGGAAGCTTCTCCAAGACAGAGTCTCATCAATCTCACCTCCCAAACCCCTCGGGCAGTCCAGTGTCTACATCCTCTCCATCTTCCTTTCTCTTCCCCACCGTGAGGCACTGGGAGGCAGGTGTTGTAATGCCAAGAACCCGAGGTGGGAGGCAGGAGACCCCAGCCGTCCTGTCCCTGCCTTGCCACCCGCCTGCCCTGAACTGGGTGGCATCTGGCAGTGCCTCTCCCTCCCTCGTCTTGTGGAGTCTCCCGGTGGGGACACTGGGGCTTACGGGGGCTGTCCTGGATCTTCACAAGGCTACTGTAATCCAAGTGATTAATGGTAACCAGCCCTTCTCAAACACTGGGAACCAGTGCAGCCGCCCAGTGGAGTCCCTTTTAGGTAATGGCCATTAAGTGTTTGGCATAAAATTGCCCGGTGGGGGCAGTTATTTGTGTGGGTGTCCAGGTTTACTCTGTGCCCTCCTGCTAAACTGGGAGGGAGCTTTCCCATCTCTCATCTAATTTGCTTTTAATTCTACCTCTCCGATCATTGCTTTGACTCAATGGTCGGGTTTGTGGTGCTGACTTTAAGCGGAGTCAGGTTCATTTCATGGGTGAGGTGTAAAGCGTGGGAAAAGGGGTGCAGTTAAGACAGCACTGGGACGGGCCCCCCCATCTCTTGAAGGCTGGGGCTGCATCGAGGGGATGGGGAGCACAGGATCCCAGTCCAGCGCTTGCTGAGACCTGCCAGGAGCCCCGGTCCTCCCATCACCTCTCC
Source organism: Pedionomus torquatus (assembly GCA_013398155.1). NCBI lineage: Eukaryota > Metazoa > Chordata > Aves > Charadriiformes > Pedionomidae > Pedionomus > Pedionomus torquatus. The sequence goes on along the minus strand of VZRU01003892.1, from coordinate 49,415 downwards.
TCTTCCTCCTGGGGGCTCCCCCAGCAGCTCCCCCAGACCCCAGGATGGTCTGGGTCCCACCGTACCTCCTCCCGCAGCTGCCTCGGTGACCCCCATGACAAATTACACTTTGTAAACTGTAGGGAGGAGGGAGGAAAGACAGCAAAAGAGAAGAAAAAAGCAGAGATTAGGAACAGGAACTGGAGGGATACAGCTTCCACCCAGCAACCCACTTAAAATAAACATCAGATTTGCAAAGCGGAGCCTGGAACCTGCAGCAACCTGGAAAAAAAGTGACTCTGGAAAATATAGCTATCCTTTAGCATTACCAGTTTCAGGCCAGAGGTGGCCTGGTTACCTGTTGCTGTTGTGAGTGTGGCAGATGCGTGAAGGGCCAAGCGACGGTGGGAGGGGGATGGAAAAGGAGAACGGGCAAAAAGGAGAAAGAAGGCAGCGGTGATAAGGCAGGGAGAGAAGAGGGTTAGATGCAGCATCAAGCTGGTGAGCAAAGGAAAAGCTCCTCCTCTGTGCAGAGGAGGGTGATTTCCCCCCAAGCACATCCTTCCCCAGCCCCTGGGGTCCTGCCCGGAGCCTCACCAAGGCCAAGGGGTTCTGCCAAGGGCAGGGGGTGGCACCATGCAGACTGTGCGCATCCTGCTGTTGCTGGGACCAGTGATGCCCTGGGACTTCCCTGGGGACTGGCCAGTGCCCGCTTCATGCCCATGCGGGGGGACATCCCCCTGGGCCACTGCTGCTCAGGGAGGGTAAAGGTTTGCAGAGCCCCCACCTCAGGCTCCGGTGTGCTCAGGAGAGGAAAATAACCCTGGAGAAACGGAAAGCAAAGGGATGAAAAAGAAAAAGGAGGGAGCCAAAGTGCTTCAAAGGGAACCAGCCAGCCCGTCGCACTTGCCAGCGTAAGGGGACGCCAGGCTGGCTCTGCCACCCCTCCAAAGGACGAGCATCCTCTAGAAACCTGGGGGCCAGTGCGTGTGTGTGTGTGTGTGTGGTGTTGAAGCCTGAGCCCTCCCTGGTCCCCAGCCGTCGGGCAGGGCACCAGCCGGGCAGCTCGGGGCAGCTGTATTTACTGTTGCTATTTGGTGTCGCCCTGGCAGCCTCCGCCAGGCGAATTTTCTGTGTCACTGGCTGAGAGGATTCCAGGCAGGTTTTTGATAATGTGTTTTTTTGTAAACCAGGGAGGGAGAAAAGGGGGGGGAAGAAGCCACAGGCTAGAAAACTGCTCGGCCCAGAGCTTTTAACTCCTTCCTCACCAAATGCGTTTGGCTGGAGTTTGTGGTTAAAGCATCGGAGTCTTTTTTTTTTTTGTTTTTTTTTGCTGGGTATCTGGATAGATCTGCCTGTTTTCCCTGCCTGCAGCGGGAGGAGGGAAGCTGGGGGTGTTTGAGGGCAGTGGGAGAGCGGTGCCAGCCCAGCCACTGTGCACACGCTGCCAGTTTGGGGAAAAGGGCAGGGTTTCTGCACAAGATGCTTTACGAGGTCCGTAGGGGCCTCTTAAGGCCACTCTGTAAAGATCCTGGCTGATGCTCAACACAGGGGTTTAGAGAAAGTGGGGTTCAGGGCTTGACAGCAGCTGGGGGGGAAGGATTTGGTGTGTGGTCTGAGCAGGTACCGGTACAGAAACAGCAAATGGGGCATTTCCACTCCGCTGTCCTTCACAGCGGTATCAGCCCACCCCTTAATTACCAGCATCAAGAACTCAATCCCATCCTTCAGCAGGTCCCTACAACCCTTCCTGCTCCCCACCCCGCTCCCCACGTAGATCTCATCCCCACGCGCTGCTTGGGATGCCTGCGCCAAACCACCCCGTGCCTCAGTTTCCCCTCCTGTAAAAGGGGAAGAAAGCCGAGGAGGCTCCGGCAGAAAGCAGTGCTCAGCTTGTGATATCAGTCCTTGGGGGGTGGCCAGAGACAGTGCCACCGATGTCCAGGCAGGTACCCACCTGGCTCGTGCTCCCCACCAGGCCTGCAGCGAGGAGTCTGCATCCCTGCAGTCCGGAGCCCCAGGCTCTTGCCTCTTGAAAGCCAGACAAGAGATCTCGGAGGGTTTGATCTCACCATAAACAAACTCGAAATCCAAGTGTAATCTTCTTCTCCTTTGTTTTCGGGCAAACAGAGCAGCAGCATCTGTCCCCTCCCTGCGCTGCTGCCAGATCTCTCAACGCGCAGCAAAAAAGCAGCACCACAATCTGCTCTTTCTTTTTGCTCTTTCTTTCTTTTTCCTTCCCTTTTTGTCTAGTTTGTGCTTTGGATAATTAGTGTGTCACGGAGAGATAGTGTTGGGGGACAGGAAGGAAGAGCTGTTTGTTCAGTGAAGTAACTGGCAGAGCATCCTCAGACCTGTCTCTGCTTCCCAGGTGGCACCTCCGGCTTAACCGCTTCCTTGCTGGGACACAGAAGGGGTATTTTCAGTGACATTGCCATCTCCTCCCCAAAAAAAACTTCCTAGGATTAACCCTTCCCTCACTCTCCCAGGGGAGAAAGGGGGAATTTCCTTCTTGTCTGGCACTTCATTTCTAAGTGGACGTTGCCAGAGGAGGGGGCAGTGACCCCAGGGCCATGTGTGGAACAAAGAACGAATCCTTAAATCTGTGTGGTCAGGGAAACGCGGGGCCTTTCAGAGTTCCTGGTGTTTGCAGCCAGTGGAGCTGCTCTGAGGTCCCGGGGGTCAGCCTCGGTCCCCTTAGGAAAAGGGAAACTGAGGCACCACGTTGTCTAGGCTCAAAGCAGTGCTGGAGAGCAGCTCCTGCACACCTTCCCTCCGTGAACCTCTCAGGTTTAACACCTTCCTCCAGCCCCAGCAGCAGCTGCCGGTCACCTTTGCTTTCCCAGCCAGCAGTCCCTCAGCCCGGGCAGGAGCGGCACTGTGAGCCGACCTGATTGACACATGATTGACAGAGCCAATTAGCCAAACGAAGCCAGCTGCATTCAACTTGGTCCTTCCAGAAGGCTGGGGGAGGAGGGGAAAAGCAGAGGGGAGGCCAGAATCCAATTCCTCTCCCATCAGGCGTGCTTGCTGTTTTTGTTTTATTCTCAGCCTTTTTTATGAGATGTCTTGGAGACGCTGCATCTCGTTTCCTGGATGCCATTCAGATCCTATTCACCAGCTTCCCAGTCGGTTGTCAGAGAGTGTGAGGGGGTTGTCATCACCTGGGCACGTTTTCCCAGCTCTGGGATTTCCCCAGGTAAAACAGGGAACTCCTCATGCCGTAACACACTCCACATGAAAGTGTGATCCGGGGAAGAGACGCAGCCCCCCTCCTTGCACCCAGGTACAGAGGATGGTGCAAAGGGATGCGAGAGGCTGGCAGAGCCCTGCTGGGTTGGTCACAGGAGTGGGCCGGGAGCCTTCTCTTTTCTCTTCTCTTCTCTTCTCTTCTCTTCTCTTCTCTTCTCTTCTCTTCTCTTCTCTTCTCTTCTCTTCTCTTCTCTTCTCTTCTCTTCTCTTCTCTTCTCTTCTCTTCTCTTCTCTTCTCTTCTCTTCTCTTCTCTTCTCTTCTCTTCTCTTCTCTTCTCTTCTCTTCTCTTCTCTTCTCTTCTCTTCTCTTCTCTTCTCTTCTCTTCTCTTCTCTTCTCTTCTCTTCTNTCCCTTCCCTTCCCTTCCCTTCCCTTCCCTTCCCCTTGTCCCTTTGGCGTGGGGTTTGAAAAGAAGCAGGTCAAGGAGGCTTGGTTGGGAGGAGGAGGGCCAGGAACGTGCAGTCACAATAAGGCCAGGCAGTGCATGGAGTTTGTCTCTCCAGAGATCTGGGTTTCTTCTTTCTCGATGTTTTTTGACTCATTTCCTCAGCTCGCAGTCAGATATTTACTTAACCTTGCGACGGCGCTGCAAAGGGAATGCCAAGTTTGGGGGCTGCGAGCGCTCTCCCTGCCGCCGTGTTTACACGTGGAGGCTCACACGCTCCGCACACACGCACGGGCAGCCCCGGGACAGGCACAAAAACACACACACACACACACGTTTGTGCACGGGAGACGCGTGTGTCAGCGTGCACGACGGCACCTTGGGGCAGGACAGAGGGACACGGGCACCTGCCAGCACCTCAGCGGCCACCACGCTCTGCTGGCACAGACAGAGACGGACCCCTCGTATGTGTCACGGGCAGATCTGCCCTCGCCAAGAACACACGAGGCAGGAAACAAAACTACTTGTTTTGGGACCCCCCCTGGACCCAAATCCTTGCGCACCCATCAGATGTTCTGGGCGCGTAAATGGTCGAGGACTTGGCTGCACGTGTTTTTATCCAAGCGTAAGGCAGCCAGTACATGGATTTTTGGCACCTCCCTCGTGCTCTGGGTAAGTCCAACAAGGCTGGGAAGCTGCAGAGCGCACTCCACAGGGGTCACGCTTTTGCTAAGGCTCTTGTTGGGGTGGGCAAGGCCTGTCTGTGACCCGTTGTTCAGCCTTCATCCTTCCCAGCTGGTTTTCCCAACCCTGCTCAGATGTTGCCGTGCTCCCTCAAAGACTGCCTTGTGTGGAATTTCTGGGACCCAAAGCCTCTTTGATGGGTGTGGAGTCAGCCCTTGCTGACCACCACCAAGGTCTGGACTGATCCCAAAGCCTTTACAGATTGTGACCACTGCTGAAAGGGTTCATTTCTTCCCCTAATGAGATGCAGCCCTCGCTGGGGGCACTGCAGCATCTGTTTAGCAGCTCATAGCAACCAGGCATAACAATTTGGTGGAGGGCTAGGGAGGAACATGGTTTCAGCCAGGCCAGGGGGTTCATACAGCTCTTCCTGCAGCACTTCTCCAGCTTCTGCAATAGCTGGAGCCAGCCGAGAGATCCCATCCAAGTAGCCTTCAGGAACAGCGACGCTTGGATGGGGTCAGTGCAGATGACCCCAGGGTGGAGAAAGCCACAGTGAGCCCAGGGCTGGCATGGTCCCTACGGCCTGGCCAGTGTGCCCTGGGGACAGCCCTGGCTCGGAGCAGAGCATCCAGCGTGGCCACCCCGAGCAGAGCATCCAGCGTGGCCACCCCGAGCAGAGCACCCAGCCTGGTCACCCAGAGCATTCCTCCAGAGCCACCTTCTCAGTCCCAGCAGCTTTCACCTGCACCAGCCGAGAGCAACCAGCTGAAATCTACTGGATTGAGGCCACCAGCACGTTGCAGAGCCTGGGATGTGCCAGAGAGCCTTCTCCTCCCTGGCAGCGACCGCGGCCAGCTGGTGGCAGAGGCTTCCCGAGGGCAGGGAGTGGGGCAGGAGCCAGGAACAGGCAAGTAGTGCCCGTGTGCCAGGTGGGAAACGCTTGTGTGTGTCTTCAGCTGGGAGAGGTGAACACAACAGCCCCTGCACGATGCCACCGACTCGCAGAAACTCACCAGGAGCTGCTTTTTTTTTTTTTTTTTTTTTTTTTTTTTTTTTTTTNTTTTTTTTTTTTTTTTTTTTGTTCTTTTTTGCCATCGATTTTTGCCCCAGCTCCGCGCACATGAAAAAGTCATTCGGGAAGCCACTTGAAAACAGTCTCTCGCTCTTACATGTGTGCACACACTTGCGGTGTCAAATGATCCCGACTCGGCCAAGAAAGGTCTGATCAGCGTTAGATGAATGGAAAGAATCCGGCTGACTTAGTGAGCTTTGGATCCAGCCCGGAGTTATTAGGAAGTAGCTATCAAACCTTGAAGCAGGCAGCTGAGAGGAGTGAAACTTTACCCAGGTGTTAGAGATCCTTAAACAGGGAAGGAATTTTTCTTCCCCTTGGCCCTGGAACAACAACAATAGCACTTTTTTTTTTTTTTTTCCACCTTTTTTTTTTTTTTTTTTCCCCCTTTTTTTTTTTTTTCTTTCTTTCCTTAAAGCCTATTTCTGAACAAAGCAGGCAGGCAATTATCAGCATCCTCATCCTCCTCCTTGTTAGCTTGAAGCTGTTTGAAGTCAGAAGCGGTCACTTTGCCAAAGGGATGGCACCCTCCAGCCCCTGCCAGCAGCACTTACGCTCCCAACCCCGGCTGCTGCGGGGCTCCCATCCTCCGGGGCTCTTTCCCAACAGGGATGGAGGAACCAGCGGGGCTGGATGCACCGACCAGGCGAGTGTTTGCCAAGGGAACCCGTGGGGCGAGATTTTAAAGCCAGTACAGCAGAGGAGGAGGAAACTGGCAATAGTCCTGGAAATTTAAAGCCCTTTCACTGCCCAGCGCTTTAAAAGAAAAAAAAAAAAAAGTATTTGTGATAAATTAATGAATTAATATCGTTCTGCCTCCCTAAGTCATCTTGCTCCCTCTCCCTCTCTGGGGATACAAACCATATAAGTACCTCGATGGATAAACACCGCTCTCAGCCTCGCTGATACCACCTCGCTGCTTGTCCTGGCCCCAGCTGCCTGACAGTGAGGGGAGTGTAATTCCCCTAATTCCCTTGATCCCAGTAACACGTCCCGAGAGGGTCTGTGGCTGCCAGGGAGGTTCCTGCACCACGTTACGGCTTCGCTGGCTTCTGCAGGTCCTTCCCGGAACCCGCCTTCCCCCGGCTGGAGCGTTTCTGGGAATGAGGTCCCAGGGCTGTTGGTTTGGGGAGCCTGCCAGGATGGTGGGGATTTGGGGGAAATGCAAGGGGCCCCTGCTTTGGTTAACCCCTTCCCCACCGGCGGCGGGTTGGGAGGCTACCACGGGGTGGGGAGGGTCCCAGCTTTCCAGTGTGGCTCCGGCAGGGCGTGATGGTCAGCACCAGCAAAGAACGAGTGTCTCAGCCTCGCGCATCCCCCCTCTCCGCGCCTACCGAGGGGCGATGCTCCCCCAGGTTTCTGGTGGAAAAAGGGAGAGAGGGAAGAGATTTTTATATATATTTTTTGTTTGTTTGTTTTCAAGCAGCTCAAGGCAGCAAGAGCCAAGTCTGAGCCTCGCAGCTCTCCGGCCCATACCGCACGGGTTAAGCGAGCCGAGAGTGCTAAGGTCAACACAGGCTGCACCTGCCCACGGGCTCCTGTGCGCGGCAGCACAATTGATGGCTTGTTCCTTTCATAAGTGCCGTTGGAGCGCGGTGCCCAGGCCCCGAGCCAGCCTGCTGATCACATAAAATATTATTTGTGTTTAAAAATTCCAGTAATTGACTATGCACCGTTTTTTTCCGAGCCTTGTGCCAAGGGCAGTAAAATCAAAATCCGTCCCAGGTTATTTTCATCATGCAAATTCCCATTTCTGTAAACAGGAGTAAAGCGGCAAGACCCACTGCTTGCAGCCGCTGCGCTGGGCCGGCAGCCAGAGTGTGGCGGGGAGCGCGCCGGGACCGGGACTCGGCCAGAAGCCGGCCAGAGCAGCGGGATTTGGGCTGGGAGCGAGCAGCCCTGCAAGGTGCAAGAGCTGCCCCAGCTGGAGCCCTCCCTGCCCAAGAGGGGATATTGAGCTTGGCTGTCCTCCCCTCGTCCCCTCCTGGGTCTCTTGTTGTGCCAACTCCTTCCCTCCATGAGATCTTCCTCCTGGGATGCTCGCTGGAGCTCGGCTCCTCTCCTTGCCCCGCTGCTGACTCCTGCCTCACGCCAGCGGCTCAACCCTGCATCTTGGGATGCCCTAATCTTATGCAGGGATCTGCCCGGTCCTCACCTCTCGTATATCAAGCCAGCCTGGAAGAAGGGAGTGTTCCTTAGCTGGGAACTCGGCATTTCCTGATGGAAACCCCCTCGCAGGCTGTTGGAAACAGAGGCATCCATGGACAGTGTGTGTTGTGGGTTTTGGCTTTTTTTTCGGGGGGTGGCTGCCTTGCTGGGTGCCCCCCATGCTAATCCCAGGGTGCAGTGATGATCCCTGAGCAGTGATGGGAGCGGGAGAAGAAGTCCTGTTGAGCCACCGTGGGGCAAGGCTGGATCACCCCCCAGTCCCAGCACTGGTTTCTCACAGCTGAAATGAATCATGGAAACCCAAGGAGACAGAGGAAGGATGGTGCCAGGGAGATCTAGTGATGCTTTGTTGAGGGTTTGCAGCCGTCTGTGGACACTGCAAGCGTAATGTGAGATGTCCCAAACCAGGACTCAAGCCCTAAACCCTCAGGGCAGGACGGGACTGGCAGAATGGTGTTCTCCAGACTCTGGAAAATGAAGGGTAGATCCTGGTTATTTGATTGCAGTTTCTAGACTTTGAAGGTTTCAAGGCCAGGGCTGGGAAGAGGTCTGGAAAGCAACAGAAAGTGTCACCAAACAAACCCCAAAACTTCTGAAATTGTATTAGAGAGAGTAACCAGCTCTCACTCCATGCCTTGGGGCACACACCAGCTTGGATGGGCTGAGGTTAGAGCCATCAGCTGGATGAATTATCCCATTCTCGCTCCTAATGAGACTTCTTTTGTACCCAGTTTGGAAACGTGTGGGAACAGCTGAGGTTCGGGGTGGGACACTGGGCCACACAAGCCCCTGGCCAACTTGGAAACGGCAGTTTTGTGTTCCTCTGGGCCTTTTGGTTTTGCACACATAAGCAGAGATGACATTTTATTCTCTGTAAGGAGAGGGGCAGGAGACCTTGCTAAGAATCCACATCTGTTTTGGAAACAAGTCAACGCAGAAAAGCTACCCACATGGAGAAGTAATGTGGTTTTGATTGTATTGCACTCTATAGAAAGTCGTGCACACATATTAAACTATATTAGACAGTATAATAATAGCTTACAGTTAGTCTGCCTTTCATCTGGACGTGCTTCACAAACGTCACATAGATGCAGGAGCCTCTTTCACTGCCGCTGCGATGCAGTCACCGCTGTTGGGTCTCTGCAAATTTTGGATGAGCACAGCAGCATCGGGCAGGAATCCTTCTTAGACTGCATGAAAGCTGGACTTTGGGGTCCAAAACCTTCCTGTCCCCCGCACGCCCCAAGTTTAACATTCAGGGATCAGTAAAACAAAAAAAAAACCTGAATGACTGAATGAGGACTACAGGGAGGCAACTGCATTATGCTTTATTTTAAGGGGATCCCTGCAGTCTAAATCTTGGCTAATTACTTTGGCTCCAACTTAAATGTGGCATGATTAATAGATATGGATGTGTGTTTAACTAAAACCTATCACGTTTGAAGGGAATAATAACAATAATAAGTTTTTCCATCCATTGAGATCCAGACCACTTATGATAATTAAAATTGCATGACATTGCCAGTGAGGGTCTTGAGCTAGTTTCCAGTTACCCAGGTAATCCTGTTCTGCCTCCCTTTATTGCTCCAGGGATCTCAAGTGGATACTGGCATTTTATTTTATTTTTCCCTTGTCCTCCTGGACCGGTGCGTTTTTCCCTATCGCAGCCAATGGCTTCTGTCCTGCATTTCTCCATGTATTTGGTGCAAATGTTGATGTATTTGGCTGCTCACAGAGGAGCGGGATCCCCGCTGAAAGCCAGGTGCCCCTGGGAATGGTGTGGGGTCCACATGCCCCGAATCTGGCTGGGCTCAGAGGCAGCAGAGGGGGTGAAAATGCTACTCCAGGAGCAGGTCCAGCTCCCCTTTGAATTTTGCCCTCTGGGCCCTTCTTTATTGCTTTGACCGCTTTGTAGAAGATGAGGAGCATGAAGATGAAGGTCCACATATTTTTCAGAACCTTTCATATCTACGCTGCGCTCCACCCACCCACATTTTTAATGCTAATCTTTGTATAATCTCTCCATTGTCTAAGGTAGCAGCCATGTTATCCAGAACAGCATCCAGCCAGTGGGAAAACTGAGGCCCAGAGGCAGGAATTGCCTTGTCCGTGGTCATGCAGGATTCCTATGGCCAACCTTGGGTTGGAGATTGCATCTCCTGACTGCCAGCCTGTTGCTTTCTCCATGAGGGCACGTTGCATTGCTTAATGCTTTCCCTCCTGACTTTTCATGGCAGGGTCTCCTGGGTGGTTATTGATTTTGAGTCTTTAGAGAAAACCTGCAGTGACTAGATTGAGCGTGGTTGTTCTTTCCTCATTGTCTTGCCCACCTTCATAAGGGTCCCGCTCGTGACTTACGTGACTGGTTCCGTGGCAGGGGAGGGAGAGGAGTGCTCGCCTGTGGTGTTTATAGGACGGTGGTGACTAACAGGCTCAGCTCGGCGATTGCGGGAGGCTTTGTACAAACAAGGAGATGAGAGGCAGAGGGGAGGGACGGGGGTTTGAAATGCCGCCTGTAAACACAACACGTTTCAAGTGGAGGCAACTCGTGGCGGGGTGATCCCAACCAACGAATGGTGCAAGAGCCGAGCAACGGGGAGGGCGCTGAGCGCCGGCGCGGAGCTGAGCTTTCACAATAAATGATTAAAGCATGGTTCAGATCCCGTCAAATGGAACGGTGCTAATCTAATCACAATCCATCTGGCACTGCCACATCTGTCCCAACACCTCCACCTCTTCATTTTCAATCAGCCTTAAATAGTACATAATTATTAATGTCTACCCGCCTGTCAGACGGCGCGGGGGGATTCACTTATCTCTTAAGATCAGCGAAGGCAAGATGCTGATATCGATGGATCCAGCACCGGCCTCGGGGGGCAATCAGCCTTTTGCCCTTGATTTGAGTCCTCCCTTGGGCGCTGCGGGGATGGGAGGGGAGAGCCAACAGGCCCTTGAGGAAAGCAAGGAGAGATGTTTGTCTCTGGGGAAGTGAATATCCCACCTAGGCTGGACCCGTGAGCAGTCGAGAGGGTCAGCTCGGGTAGATGGACCTGCTGAGGTGCTGCTCTTGGGGACTCATTCTACTGGGAGCTGCTCAATGCCAGCCGGGAGGGACTGAGACAATCCACCTAAACCTCGGTGGGTTGCTTTTCTGAAATCCAGAAATTGCTGGCATTCAGCAGCTCTTGCAACAGGGTGGTTGGTTTTTTGGCTCGTCCAAGAAGCAAGCCAACACCAAAGCCCCAGCTGCAAACAGGTCCAGTGCCTTGGATAAAACCCGGGCTCAAACCCCTCCGCGTGGGTTCTTTGCATCTCTGGGCCACACGGACCCGCCAAACTAAGCAGCCCATCGTCTTACCAATCCTTAGGGTTTTTATTGTGAGTCTCCCAAAATCTGGAGATTTTTAATGATTCAGGAATTGTGTGGTTATGTGAAAATCTCGTCTCTTTCCTTCTTTATAAGAAAAAATATTTTCTTGTCCTTGTGGCTGAGATAAAGCTCAAAAATATGATCCGGAGCAACGTGAAACCCAGAAGGTAAACACTGTTTTTTCTTCATGATTTTTAAGCTGACTACCTCAGGTGGGGCCACATGAGCCACGATTTCCTAATGGTCAGGATTAAAGTCCTGCTTCTTCCCAGATCAAGCCTCTGCCCCAACCCAAATACCTGCTCCGCTCCAGCCGCCCAGCTCAGCTCAGCCAAAGGTGGGGAGGGAAGAGCTGGATGGCGATGCTCAAAAACAGCCTTAAAAAAGGAGAGACAAGAGCAAATACCTTGTGAAAGTTGAGTGAAGCCACCCCTGGATGTTTACAGAATAAGTTACCAAATAACCAGTGTCTTGGGGATATCTGGCGAGCCCTTGAAACAAATATTCCTTTTTTTTTTTATTTTTGATCGATCTGGAGCAGGCGCCCGGTGCTTAGGTGGATTTGGAGGTTGAAAGAGACTCCGTCGCAGTTCACAGTTTGTTCACAGACAAATCCTGCTGGTTTGTTTGTTTGCGGGTCTTTCTTCTCGGGAAGAGCCTGCTCAGCACGTCCAGGTGAGAAAGCCGCCTTCACACCACTCTGGGCATCTAAAGCAGGGGAGTTCAAGGCAGAGCTGATGGAGGGGAGAGCTGAGCCGGAGCAAGAAATGCTCCTGTCGTCTCCCTTCGGCTCAGGAGAGGCTGTTTCCATGGGGCTTGCAAAGGCAAAGACAAGGGGGGCAAATTGCTCCTTGCTGTGATGATGGAGGAGTCCAACCCAATCCCTGGGGAGGTGGAGGAGCTGAGTAAAAGACCCCCCCTCTGTTCCCTGGGTTTTCACCAGCTCTTCCAGTGTCCATAGAGACCCAAAACCTGGGTCAGACAAGGGGTCAGGCTCTGGGATCTGGAGTTCGGTTGTTGAAGAGGGAGAGGACAGTCTGCTCTGGTTTGGGTCTGTCCTGGTTTTGCAAAAAATGTTAGCCCATGGACTGTTTAGATTCAAAAATAAGAATAAATCAAGGGCTTCTCTTGGCTCGGAGGCAGAAGCTTGGGAAATGGTGGTGATTTATAGGGCTCTGGTTGGTCGGAGTTTCAGGCCTGCTTGAAGTCTGGGGGAAAATGTGGGAGATACAATGAAGGAAAGGAAAAACCAAACCCCAGCTAATGGAAATAGATGCAGATGTTACTCAGGCAGGAGCCACTTCATCCATTTGTGGATCCTTCCTGTGGTCCCTGAGCGTTGGGGCTGACTTTTGGGGTGGTTTTGCTCCCCACCCTAGAATGGTGTCCATGAAGGGGAAAAGAGCGTTGCTCTGCTTTGCTCCCCAGGAAGCCACCCTGGAAGCTTTGTTGGTTTTGGGGTACAAACGTGGCAGCAGCAGGTAAAGCAGTGGCTGTCCCCGGTGCAGGGGAAACCGTCCCAGGCTCCTGGTCCACCCTGCCCATAAAGTCATCCCTGATGGGCTCCCAGTGCCCCCCCTTGCCCCCTTCCCATTGCCCTCTCTGCCCCAGGGCTGGCGTCAGAAGAGGTTCTCCTCTCTGTTTCTGCTCCCTCACCCCCTGGCACAGCTGGACAGATGTTGCACAGAGAGGCACAAGCAGGAGTCGTGTCCCCTTGCGGTGGCCTCCTGGGGAGGACAGGTCAGGACAAGAAGAGAACCCCTTGTTTCCCCGAGGCTTTATTGGGGGGTGGGTAGGCTGTCCCATGGCGTGGGCGCTGCCGTTGGCCATCGGAGCAGAGCGATGGGACGGGGTGCAGGGTGCTCCCCAAGATGCCAGGGATGCCAGGGCAGGGGTGCAGGCAGGGCCGGATCCGGCGGCCGCAGCCAGCAGAGGGCACGGTGCAGCCTGCCCACCGTGCAGCTCCCGGCTCCCAGCACAGCCTTTCCCCTCTCAGCCCGCTTTTCTTTCCCCCCTTTCTCTTTCTTTCTTCCGTTTTATTGTCTCGATCATCTCTGGACACTGGTTTCACTTTGATCTCCGGAAACTTTGGCATCGCTCCTAAAAAATATATGTATATATTAGGCACACCAAAAAAAGAAGAGGAGAAGAAGAGAAAAGCCGAGCCTTTGTTCCCCACAGCTGTTGTCATGCTGTAGCAAATCTCCACACAGGTATTAAACGCTTACCATTGATCAAACAGCCGGTGGTCCAGTGTTACCGGCACGGACCTGCTGAAGCTGGGTTATTTACACTAGAAATAATTCGGTTCCTGAGGTCTTGCTTGAGTTAAAGAGAAAAAAAAAAAAAAAGTAATAGTAATAAAAGCACAGAGTGGCAAGGAGGAGAGATGGCAGAGCTGCCACCCCCTCAAATAGCACAGAGGGACCACAGATGCTTTTGGGCCAGGACAGAAGCTGTGTCCGGGCAGCATGAGGCCGCAGGCAGGGCTGCAGCACTGTGCGGTGCCATGAAGCCCAGGGTACCCCATAGGTACCCCAAAAACATCGAGTCCTCTAAGTTTCCCTGTTACCTCTGGCCTTGCAGCTGCTGCAATCCCATTGCCCTGGGGCTGGGACATCAGAGAGCTGTGCCAAGGGACCTGCCTGCCTTGCGACATCTCTCTGAAGGATAAGGAGGGAGACCCAAGTGTTGGTCAAAGATGCCAGAGCATCTTTCCCTCCTCCGGGGCAATGGGTGAGGAGCAGATGTCGGGAGAGCTTGGGACAGGGGTGTCACAAGGCAGAGCCCTGCCTGCTGCTGCCCACTGTGCCCCGGGGACCGTCCCTTGCTCCTGGCCACGGGCACCATCCTGGGCTGCCCTTCGCTGCAGCGACCAAATGAAGCCTGGCGGGTACAGGAGTGAAGGCGGGGGGAGAGGCTGGGGCATCGTCTGGCTCCCACATGTGCCGAGGTTGTTAGGAAGATTTATAGGGGAGAATGCGAGGCTTTTTCTTTTGGGCTTTATAATAATACATTAGGCTTTTAACCTCTGACCGGCAGCTCGGGAAAGGGGATGATCCCAGGCAGCATCGGGTGGCTCCCAGCCCTGCGGGGAAGGGGAAGGGGTGGGGAAGGGTCCCCCTGGTTGGGACCCCGGCAGAGCCGCCGTGGCGGGGTCCGGGACGCGGTGCCGGAGGGGTTAAGGCTGCGTGGAGGAATGTGAGAGTTTAGCGAGAGGCGTCGGCTGTCTTGAGGTCACCTGTGAGGGATTAAGCCGGGCGGGCAGACAGTTGTTGTTTGAGGACTGTCTGAGGCCGGGGAAGGGGTGGCGATGGGCCGGGGATGGAGAAAAGGGGGGTTGGCTCGGGGGGCTGCGGGGAGCGCCCTGGCCCCGCGGGGGGGATCTTCCTGTCCTCCTGTGCCGCTCTCAGATGTGTTTGTGAAAGCCCCACTGTAAACTGGCTGTCTTTTCCGCCAAGGAAATAAATCCATCACCCTTGGGAAGGGGGAGAAGGGGAGTTGGGAGAAGGTGGGATGTCCCCCCAAAGCCTGGCTGCGGCACTCCGAACCCTGCCAGACCCCAGGCGGGCAGCAGAGATGCTGGAGAGGAATGGAAATGCTGCAGACCTAGCAGGGCTGTCCACCCATGGGGTCCTTCCATGACAGGGACCACCAGAGAGCCCACCCCAGTGAGGACCATGAGATCAGCTGGTCCTTGCTGGTGAGTTCCCATGTGGTGCCTTGACTCTGGTGAACTCCTCAGCAAAACCCCCTTCTCACTGGGCTGAGCCTTCACGCCCCACATTTGTGCGTGTCTGAGCTGGTACCCACAACTGGGCCGGTCAGAAACCCAAAATACAAGTGATGAACAAGATGTTCATGTGGACACCCAGCCTGGACCAGCAGGTTCAGGAGGTTTGGGTGTCCATCCACGGCACCCAGCACCTCCCAAGCATTTCAGACCCAAAACAACAGTAATTTCTCCTGTACCTCCAAGCCTGGAGAAAAAAACCACCATGATTCATTGCTGGGTTGACTGGCACGATCATGTTTGCGGGGGCTGCAAGGGTGGACCCAGCAGAGTGTGCAAGGGCACCATGGAGGAATCACTGCACTCAGCTCTGAACGTGATCAAGCTGAGGTTTCACACACCTTCACATCGTCAAAACTGATTCAAAGGCTTGGTTGGAACTGTGGTACCTGCCTCATTGCTGCCTGGATGCGGACTCCTCATAAAACCTTGATTCCCCACTGCTTTGTCCTCTGTCCCCACTTTGTGCTCTCTGAAGCAGGATCAGGATATCTGTCCCCCTCCCCAACACCTTGTGATTCGAATTAACACAGGAATTTTCCTTTTACTATAATTTACCTTTTGCTATAATATCTGGTGTGCCTCTGCAGATGAAAGGTATTATATGAGGATAAATTCTTAATCATCACAATAATCAATCATTCTTTACCTATAATTTAGTAGAAATTAATCCAGCAGATGAGCAGAGGGCCAAATGGTAATCTGTGTCCTGGGTATCTTTATTGACTTGGAAGGAGAGCATCTTCCATTAAAATACAGAGGAGAGCTTGAAAAAGTGCACCCAAAAGTTTTTTTGCATTTCAAGAGGGAGAAAATGAAGNAAAAGAAAAGAAAAGAAAAGAAAAGAAAAGAAAAGAAAAGAAAAGAAAAGAAAAGAAAAGAAAAGAAAAGAAAAGAAAAGAAAAGAAAAGAAAAGAAAAGAAAAGAAAAGAAAAGAAAAGAAAAGAAAAGAAAAGAAAAGAAAAGAAAAGAAAAGAAAAGAAAAGAAAAGAAAAGAAAAGAAAAGAAAAGAAAAGAAAAGAAAAGAAAAGAAAAGAAAAGAAAAGAAAAGAAAAGAAAAGAAAAGAAAAGAAAAGAAAAGAAAAGAAAAGAAAAGAAAAGAAAAGAAAAGAAAAGAAAAGAAAAGAAAAGAAAAGAAAAACTCCACAGAATAAACAACTTATACTTTAAAAAAAGCCCTCATGATTTTTAAAGTCAGTCTCTGGGTTTGGGCTCGATCTGACTCATGGTTTAAACGCTGAAGGGAGGGTACGGAGCTGCAATAAGCAGGGAACACCCAGTGCTTACCTGCAGGAGGTTTATCCTTGTGGTTTATTTAAATAATGGTGCCCAAGTTGCATTTCAGGGCTTGTAGTTGCCCTTATGCCTTGGGTTTACATCAAGGAGAGCTCTCTTCTGTGGGGTGCTCTGCAGGTTTGGTGATAAAGCCGGAGGCCGTGTGGCTGTCCTGCCCAAACTCCGACTGAGAAACCCTCTAATGCAAAGAGAGGCTCCCTGGGGCTAATGGATGCTTTTATTGCACCAACACTGCAATAAAACACAAAATAAAGCAATTTTATTGAAATTAAAATGTAAATGGAAGATTTGTCTCACACCCCATCCCTGCCCCCGGCCGGATCTGTGTCTGGCATCGGGTAGAAATCCCAGCTCCATCCGTGCTTCAACCGGCTCCAGACCCAGGTCTGGGAATTGCACCACATCTGCCTCTTCTTCCACCGCAGGTCACAAGCACTTCCCTGCACTGACCCAGCCGGTCCCAGTCACTGGTGGAGCTGGGAGAGACCCTGCCCTGGAAAACTGGAGACCTGGGCCACGGAAGGGTGACGGGAGGGACGTGGCTCCTACTTCGCGGGGAGCTGAGCCAGGCGGGGAAGGAATAAATTGCTCAAAGTTCCCCGCTGGGGGATATTGGTAGCACTCAACTTTAATCTGCTTATGCTCCTCATGTAGTCAGTGAATAGGGAGAGGGTTTTTTTTTTCCCTGGGGCAAAGCAGAGCATCCGAAAGACCAGGAAAGGGGTGACACGGCAGGTCTGGGGGATGGTGACCTCCCAGATGCGCCAGCGGCTGGATACAGGGACAACACAAGCAAAACCGCTCCGGAGTCCTCCATCCCAGCTCTACCCCAGAGCACAGCTCCTTTTCCAACCTGTTTGAGCTGCTGACGGGGCAAATATCTAAGGGCATGAGGGTCTTCTCAAGGTGGCACCATCCTGCATGTGGCTTGTAGTGTCTCCGTCACCCTGGGCAGAGGGTGTCTCACCGAGAGATGCCCTCACCTCAGACAGATACACAGGTTTCAGGGGAAATCCCTGTTCACGCTGTTTCTCCTGTGGTCAGAGCCAACCCTGGTCACCTCTGGGAAGGGATCTGCTTTGCCCAGGTCTGTCTCAGGGGTGGTGGCAGCAGGGGCCGATGTCCCTGCACCCGCTGGCAGTGGTGGCAGGGCTCTCCCTGGCCAAATGCATCCCAGCTGCTGGCTGAAGGAAACGTTCCCTGAACCGGTGGAGGGTTTCTGGTAGCGGCTGAGGGACAGGATAATAAAACAGGAAAAAATTAACATGTAAGAAAACATAGCTGCACCTGAAGCAACAGAGGCAAAGAGAGTCAATGCAATTCCCCTCGATGCCAGAAAGGAACTGTAAGTCAGAGGAACAGGCTGTTGCCCCCCTCCCTCCCTCCCTCCCGCTCTCGCGAACTCCTATTTCAAAGGCAGACAAACAACACACTGTACTGTGTGGCATCTCCACTCTTAAATCTTCCTGTCTTCGGGTTCATGTAACGTGAGCCGGCAGGGCAGGATCTGACCCTCTCCCCAAGCTGTCCAGGGTACAGCCTCGGCTCCGGCAAGAAATCCCCCGGTTGGATCTCCCAAAGCCCCCGAACGAGCCGAAACGTGTCCTCTCAGGAGAGGCAGCTGGTCCGAAGCTCTGCTGCAGCCTCTCATCCCCTTGGATTTGGGTTCAAACCTCACAGGCAGCTCCTGGCACCTGCGATGCTGGCTGAGGAGCGGTGCTGTGGGGGCACAGGAATATACTGCCCCATTTCACTGCCCGGCTGTGGACTGGGACGGGGACAGGGACTGCATCCACCCTCCTTCCCGGGAGAGATGCTCTCTGTAAACCTCCCTGCACCTTGTTTGGTGGCAGCCCGAAAGCGTGTGTATCCCCAGGCATTTGTCTCCCCATGTCAGTGGGGAGTTAAGAAGGAATTGGGTGAAGTTGCCCCTGGGTGTTTGGGGGAGGAATCACGGCTCCGTGGTGCCCTGGAGAGGAGCCCGGTCCAAGCTGGAGGGAGCAGTGAGGAGCAGTCCCAGCGCACTCCAGTTTGACCGCCTTGTCTGTCACCCACAAAAGGTGGGGATGGGAAGGGGTCGTTAGGCACCCACTACCCAACACCCAGGGGGCAGCAGGGTGCAGCCCACCCCCTCCCCTTGTCACTGGGACTGGTGTGCCG
>VZRU01003890.1:32927-44112 GCA_013398155.1 Pedionomus torquatus | reverse complement strand
GAAAGTTAGTGCTGGGCCTCTCCACCCAGGACAACTGAGCCCGTGAAGGACCGGCTCCTGTGTGCACACCACGCTCTTTGTGCACACCTTTGTTTGAGACAAAAAAGATATTTAGTCCCAAAAAGTCCATCATCCCACAAAGACGATGAACAAACTGGAAACGGTCCCACGCTGTGTAAGGGGTGCCTTCACGTCTACTAAATCTCTCTGCACACTGATGAATCAGATCCTAGCAAAAGTCTCTGTCAGCAGGGATAAAATATTTGTAGAGACTGTAAATCTACGTTAAATTAAATATAGCCAGTTAAAAGTCTCCCCTGAGAGTTACTACAGTTCCAGACACGGGCTGAAGTGGAAAATCCTTTTGAGCTACCCCAGGGCTAACCCTCAGGAACCACCATCCCACCAGTTCCCAGACATGGTTCATCCCATTTTCCCTGTTTTGTTTTGGTTTTTTTTCTCAAGGAAGCTGTAAATGAGTATTGGCNTCTATTATTTGGATCAAGCTGGTCTGTGCTTCTTTAATGTTCCTCCACCACGGTCTGCTGCTGTATCCATTAGTTACACCAAGACAAAAATATAAATGGATGCGGTAGCAGAAATCATTTTATACAGGCAAAGCTTTTTACATAAATACGTTCCCCACATCCAGGTGGATTGCTCTCAAGACATTAGCTGGCTCCTTTTACAGATGTTCCTGCAAGCCAGGCATTGCAGGCCTCTGCAATACCCTTTGAGGACCAAGTTCATTATTTTTTTCCCAAAAAAAAACCCAGCCCCTCTGTGTGTTTCCATATGCGTGTGCCTGTGTGAAGGAACAATTTATCTGGATGACTAAAATTCCAATACGAGTTGACAAAGGATTGACTGCTTGTGTATTTAAAACCATGACAACCCTGACATTTTGTGAGTTTTTTGCTCCGGGCGTAAGATAATTTACATTACGGTTTTAATATTTTGAGAAACGAAGGCCTGAGAGGTTTTCCTGCTCAATTATTTTGTTCAAAGTATCTCAGGGGTGGGGAGGGAAACAACTTGATAGGCTGTGATCGTATTTCTTCTGCCAAGATCAAGCTCCTGTTTTGTAAAGACAACGCAAGGAACTTTGTTCTTGGCTCACGGCACAATTCCCCACCCTCTTAACGAGCGATGGGGCCGGAATGAATATTCATTCCTACCTCGTTTGGCCTTACAGATGCTACACCTTGCTGCAAAACTCAGCCAATTAACGACATCTTTAATGTGCCCGGAGATGAGTTTCCAGCAGAGCCCGCAGGAGCCGCGAGCTCTCCAGGGCTTGGCTTTCCCACGGGTCTGTGCAGAACCAGATGTGCTGCTCCAGGGAGACCTTCTAGTAGCCTTCCAGGATCTGAAGAGAGCTCCAGGAGAGCAGGAGAGGGACTCTTGGTCAGGAAGAGTAGTGATAGGACAAGGGGTAATGGTTTTAAACTGGAGGAGGGAGATTTAAATTGGATGTTAGGAAGAAATAATTACTTTGAGGGTGGTGAGGCACTGGAACAGGTTGCCCAGAGAAGCTGTGGCTGCCCCATCCCTGGAGGGGTTCAAGGCCAGGCTGGATGGGGCTTGGAGCAACCTGGTCTGGTGGGAGGTGTCCCTGCCCAGGGCAGGGGGGCTGGAACTGGATGGTCTTTGAGGGCCCTTCCAACTCTAACCATTCTATGATTCTATGCAACCAGCCCTTCGTCCCGAGGGGTGTCTCAGGCAGAACCTCACTCAAACCACTAATGAACATCCAATTCAAAAAGGACCATTCCATGTAAGTCTTACTGTTGGCACTTTTTCTCCTTCCCGCTGTAAAACTGCAGAGCTGCAGACCCGGGCGTGTGTGCAGCTCTGATGCATTTGGACTAAACAAGAGTTGCAGGGAAGAGAAAAGTTCATCAGGACTGGTTTTATATGGTTTTGCTTCCTCTGGGATCAACCTCTCCCATGCAACAAAACTGCCCCTGCCAGAAATAAGGTGCCAGGTTTGTTTTTTTTTTATCTAACCCCTTAGAGACATGTTTATACATTTTGCACATTTCTGGGTGCTGAACTGGAGAAACATCAGGAAAAAAAAAAGCTGTGAAATAATGGATCAAGGTTTCATTTATGATAAAAGCCAAATAAGCAGTGGGAAGTTTTGTGACATGCACAGATCTCAAGAACATCTCCCAAAAAAAAAAGACATTTTTCACCTGACATCCATGAAAAGCAACAGGAGCAAAGACCAGAACAAAACAGTTCTCTAAATAAAAGGCTCCAGATGGATCCCAGCTGACAGCATGGGAGAATTTTCACGTTCTACATCATAAATACAAGAAATTAGGACATTCCCTCTCCCTCCTGTCTGGTTCTCCTCTCCTGGGTCATCTTCAAGGGCTGTTGGTGTGACCAGGACTCACTTGGGGGGAATTAGGCTGGAGGTTGCGTACGGTACCATCCAGCTCGACCAAGAGAAGCACCACTGAAATGAACAGATGCCTTAAAAATTAATTTGAAATCCCCAGCAATACCTGCCCCCAAGCAAATCAAGACAGGCCAAAGAAAATTAAACATTTGAGAAGGGCTGTGACCACACATCCCTGTCGTTGCGCTCCCAAGGCAAGAGCTCGGTGAGAAAATTCATCGCCGTCGCTTGGCTCCCCGCTGGAGCGAGAGAAGAGCGAGGTCAACAGCAGCAGTGGGAAATTGCTCGTTAGGAACCGCATCCCCACCTTCCATAATGCCCTGGCTCCCAGACCCAGGGTGCTGCACCGGAGGAGCATGGCTGCAACCCAACCTTAGCTGTTGAGGTAGGACCACGGGTCTTCAAAAACCTGGGCACAACCTGGCTGCAAAGACACAGCCAAACTCCCCTGGGGATACTCGATTCTTAAAGTGCTTCCAGAAATAGGATCCAAAACTGGAACCCAGCCCAGACAATTACTTATGGCAGACACCTTGGCATGGTGACTCCTGCCTGATTGAGCCCAGGCACAAAATAAGCAAGAATAAAAAGAAGTGGGAGTGTGTTGTTAAAACAGTTACAACCGGAGTGAAACCCCTGGTAATAGGATGTTGACTATTAGCAGAAAATGCCACTAAAAAGACGATAAAAAAAAGGCTGTAAAAGGAAAGCAGCAACGGGAAGGCTGGGCTTGTCCACAGCACAGCTAAATGTTGGAAGGTTTGGGCTTGCTAAACCCCAGCACGGCTCTCACACTGGTAATCCGATTTTCCTAGCACCAAAAGAGAAGGGTTCTGCAGAATATTGCGGCAGCTGAATGACTGCCAACGGCCTGAAGAAGAGATCCAAAGATTTTGCCAAGCCTGACCTGCAGCATCAGTTGCAGACACAATTTCTGGTCCTAAGTCTGTTGCGAATGTGACCTGGGCTGAATGTGACCAGGCTCCTGCGCTTGGGTCCGTTGGCATCCTGGTTTTTTCATACCAATTTCAGCGAAGCAATGGGCACCTCCACACACAGTAAAATATCATCTTTCACTGTCCTTCTCCTACCTGTAGTGGTGGGAACACCCTGCTGTTCATAGGCAGGAGAAGCAGAGCCCAGTAGTGCCTTTATTTTAATGAGACCAAGTATGTAAATAGAAATATGCATATTCAACAAATGGACGAACTGAAAGCCAATAGCGTCTCTGCAGGAAAGCTCCCAAAATTTTGATGTTCACCCTTCACTGTGAACATTCCTATGGAGCAGACGGGGGACGGTGGCGTGGTCATGCCCTGAGAAGGCAGAGACTCATAGGAAAAGGCTAGTGTTGGCCAAGTGCTATGAATAAGGAGCAAAAAACCCACTGGGGAAAAAAGAAAAAGGAAGCAAAATAGTGAATGACGCGAATGAAACTGCAGTTTTGTGATTTTTCAGACAGTGGTTATTTCCATAGTAAGCTGCATTTGATCAAGCACCATATTCCATGTCTACCCGAGCCAGGACCAAAGTACTCCAGGCTCCTCACACAGCCCCCACGGCAGCCACATCCCACAGCCACATGGGAATACCCTGGAGCAGCATGAGGTTGTGAAATTTATCTCAACTCCTCCTCCATGAGAAACCCAGGACCTGAAGCTGTGGCTGCCCCATCCCTGGAGGGGTTCAAGGCCAGGCTGGATGGGGCTTGGAGCAACCTGGTGTGGTGGGAGGTGTCCCTGCCCAGGGCAGGGGGGTTGGAACTGGGTGATCTTTGAGGTCCCTTCCAACTCTGACCATTCTATGATTCAAGAACAAGGAACCACTGAGTGTTATATCCAGTGTCGCTACCTTTGGATGACCGCGCCAGCTAAAAAAAAAACAACATTCTTTTCCATGATAGCACAGCATTTATGAAGGTCTCAGAAAAGCAGAGAGCTCTCAGGATACCAGGTTCTCTTCACTTGGGTTCTCATGGGAATTGAGGGTTAAAAATAAAACGAAAATTTGGGAAAGAGCTGAGAAATTATCTTTGCGGTAACGTACCGGGCTGCTGCTATCACCGAACATCTTGTTGTTAGCAGAGCTCCTCTGGGCTCTGTTTGAAGCCCTTTTTTATTTTCTATACAAACGAGCTAGACCTACACTTCCAGTGAGTTAATTTGCATTTTTATGGGGATGAAGCCATTTTGCATGCCAGTGGGCCTTCTCCGAATAGCGCTCTGGTTACTTTTTAAAAGGCATTTAACATAATGAAGGGTAGATTGCTGAATATTAAGCCACCGAGTTTAGTGAAGGAAATGTCAGAGACCGCGTTTCATCTAAATGCATTAAAAATGGCAAATAGCATACCATCCAGTTCTTTATCAAACAAAATACATGCCGTTCTCCTTTCAAATACGCAGAATACGCAGCGAGGTTTCCAAATCTCACCCCTTTGCAGAGCTGGGGGAGAATCGATGTCTTCTCCGAGCAAGAGCTCACTGGCTCCAGAGACCCTCTTCGTAAATAAAACATGGTGGTATCTAGAGAGGGACAAGAGGAACGGAGAAGGGTTGGGACACGGCAGCCCATGGGGGCTGTGTGCATGGGCTTAGGCTCGGCAGTTTTCCAGTTGACTCTCCCACAGCCCTCACGTCCTCAGGGAAGGTTGGTAGAACATCTCCAGTGGTGTCCCAGACACCACTGGTGAACACAAGTCCAGGGCCTCCAAGGGTTCCAGGGCCTCCAAGGGTTCCAGCACCTCCAGTGATCAAGCTTGTACATACGGTTATAGATATATAGATATAGACCTCACACACAATAATGGGCTGCAGTGTATCAGTAAGCTAATTGATACATATAGTCAGATATAGATAGATATAGATTATATAGATTTGATATAGATATAGATTAGATATAGATCTCACACAATAATGTGCTGCAGTATTTCAGCAAGTTAATAGATATATATAGTTAGATAAAGATGATAAAGATTAGATAGAGATCTCACACACAATAATGGGCTGCAGTATTTCAGTATGTTAACTGATATATATAGACAGATATAGATGATATAGATTGGATATAGATATAGACCTCACACAATAATGTGCTGCAGTATCTCTGTAAGCTAATTGATATATGTAGTCAGATATGGAGAGATATAGATTATATAGATTAGATATAGATTAGATATAAATATAGATCTCACACAATAATGTGCTGCAGTATTTCAGTAAGTTAACTGATATATATAGACAGATATAGATGCTATAGATTGGATATAGATATAGATATAGATCTCACACACAATAACGCGCTGCAGTATTTCAGTAAGCTAATTGACTATAATTAGTCTAGACCACAGCTTTTACATTTAAATGGCTACTGCTCTTTCAAACTTTTGATCTTTTTTTTTTTTTTTTTTTTTTTAAGAAAAACTAGTTCCTAAAGCCTTTGAGAAAAAACTATCAGCTATAAAATGCCCTCAAATTTCTATAGATGAAAAAAAAATAATTTAAGGATTAGTAATCAGCATTAGGGACAAAACAGGACACTGTCTAAGCGAGCTGACACGTAACAGCAGTTTCCCAGTGTTGGAATCCAAATGAGTTCATGCTCTGGAAGAAGAAACAGGCAGACACTGTTCTTAAACAGAAAAGTCCAGATTTAGGTCCAAATTTACTCCAGAGCAAAGGAGACAACGACAGTACCAACAGGCTTATATTTTTCCTGTAGCTCATCAGGATTTTAAACCCGGTGAACAAAAAGGAGGACATTTTCCTCCTGTTCAATCCTGTCTTACTCCCAAGACGTGCAGTGCCTCAACTCCACACCCAGCTCCGGGAGGCAGGCGAGGGTCCCAGGGCCAAAACATCGCTGTGTATAAGCCAAGTCCCACCAAGTCCTCTGTTTCCCAGGCTCAGGAGTACAAATAATACCCCTGCACTTCACACCTAAAGATAGTAACTCGGATGATGAGATTGTTGCAGATGCGAGCTCCCCGTGAGAAGAGCAGAGAACGGCAAGAGCCAGGGCTGGGTGGTGTTTGCAGCTCATAGCGCAGTGGAGTGGCACAACCCACTGGCAGAAGCAGGGAACAGGTAGGTGGCTTTCTTATCTACGGGATTGCAAAGGTACGGTGTAAACGGGGGGAGCCCTGAGAACGCATCAGCCCCCAGGAGTGGGGCGCCGCCTGCCAGAGATGCCCCAGGGAGCAAGACGTGAGTGTTCAATAGCACCCTCAGCAAGGCTGATGATGACACCAAGCTCGGTGGCAGGGTTGACACGCTGGAGGGAAGGGATGCCATCCAGAGGGACCTGGACAGGCTGGAGAGGTGGGCGAGTGCAAATGGCATGAAGNAGTCCTGTGTCCAGCTCTGGAGTCCTCAACAGAGAAAGGACATGGACCTGGTGGAACAGGTCCAGTGGAGGGACACCAAGATGATTAGAGGGCTGGAGCCCCTCTGCTGTGAGGACAGGCTGAGGGAGCTGGGGCTGTTGAGCCTGGAGAAGCGAAGGCTCCGGGGAGACCTTGGAGCAGCCTTCCAGGATCTGAAGGGAGCTCCAGGAGAGCTGGAGAGGGACTCTTGGTCAGGGAATGGAATGATAGGACAAGGGGTAATGGTTTTAAATTGGAAGAGGGGAGATTTAGATGAGATCTCAGGAAGATCTTCAGGGTGGTAAGACCCTGGCCCAGGTTGCCCAGAGAAGCTGTGGCTGCCCCATCCCTGGAGGGGTTCAAGGCCAGGCTGGATGGGGCTTGGAGCAACCTGGTCTGGTGGGAGGTGTCCCTGCCCAGGGCAGGGGGGTTGGAACTCCATGATCTCTGAGGTCTCTTCCAACTCTAACCATTCTATGATTCTCAATATTGGCTGCAGGAACACCTTCTGATGGTGCAGGCCAGAGCAATACACGCAAAGGGGAATTATCAGGACGGACCAGTTCACCCATGCCTCAGCACAACAGAAATGCTCCCAGTAAACAGTCTGTAATAACTCCATAAGAGCTCTCCTTCCTTTTAAAAGAGCATTACAGATTATTCGGTGAAAAGTTAAACTGGGAAATTCCTTTGCATGGACATCTAAGCTGAGCAAGATGGATAAGAAAACCACCATCCCCTTTTCAGCCAGCATTTAATAAAGAGTTCACACTGGCTTGCCTCAAAGGATGGCCTTGGCCTTATCCATAAAATATAAGCTCTAATAGAAACTGAGCAGGTTTGGGGAGCCAGAAGGCAGATGCAGCCCTGTTTTGTGCCCAGAGACAAAGAAGCCACCTAAGACATCGTTCAATCTCAGAAAGGCAGAAACTCAAGGTGGAGGAGATGGTTCATCGCACGGCATCACACACTGCTCCCCAACCATAGAATGGTTTGGGTTGGAAGGGACCTTAAAGATCATCTCATTCCAACCCCGCTGCCCTAGAGAGGGCCACCTCCAGCCACACTAGCTTGCTCAAAGCCCCATCCACTCCTGCTTTGACGGACCCCAAGAGCTGCAGGAGGAGAGGAACCATCCTGGTGACAGATGGAGGACTTGCCCAGGGACTGCAGCTCACCAAGGAGATGCCACCACCGAGGAGCTGCAGCTTTGCAACGGCGCTGCAGAGCATTGCCTTCCAGCACAGTGCTCGTTAACTCTCCTTTCTAACGCAGATCAAGGAGGACCGCTTTTTCTGCTCTGATGTGTTAATTTCTAGAAAATAGACAAAAGTCTATTTAATTTAAACTCCAGACTTGGTGGATAACTTCTCCGCGAGAACAGAGGAAGGAACAAGAACACAACAGGAAGCTTCTGGGGGCCCAAAGGTTGTTTGTTTATCTTTGAACTTTGTGCCAAAACAACAAAACACAATTATCCTAATTTTTGCATGCAATTTCCAGCATTGTAAATCCTTTATGTAAGAATACATCAAACCCCTTCTGCCTGCCAATCCCCTCTGTTGCTAAGGAACAGGCAGGCAGAAACCCTGAGCTGGGAGACTTGAAAGTCCTCATTAAAAGGCTTTGTGCATCCCTATCAGTGAAATGCTAATTCGGCAAGGCTGATTGATACCCCTGTGTTATCAAGTTCCAGCGATGAGGAAGCCGCTCTGGCTCACCTTCAGTCGCCGTTGTTAACAGCAAAGAAAAATATATTAAAAAAAAAAAAAAAAAAAGGTTTCTCACTTAAGCAACTGGAAACATTTTAATCCTAAAAAGCAAGCAAAGTTTTCATGTTCTGCATCCCTCATTTCTGCCCAGCGCGCACGAGGCTGGGGAAATTATTTACATACATTTCAAATTCACTTAGCAACCCAGGCTGCACCACTTAATTAAAATGTTTCCAGTCGTATAATCATAGGACATCCTTTTGAGCATCCTCCCAGGCTGAGCGGCACTGACTCGGAAGGAAAGCTGCTGATCCGGACAGAAACATTCCGCCAAGCCCGTATCCCCTTCCTCCGGGGCTCCCAGTCTCAACGTCAGTGTAAAATTAATGTTGTTCAGCCATTATTAGTTTTTACCTCCCCCTCACACCTCTCTGCATGCACAGACGTTACTGCCACCTTCCAGGGCAGGAAAAAATGCATTCGCCTCTGTTAAACCCTCAGACTCCGTTTTAAACCTGGACGGCGGACTTGAATTGCTGTATTTTTAAGCTAATAATACACACGTACCAAGGCAACATGATTTAAAATCAACCCCTTTGCAGAGCAGACAAGGGAGCAGGTTCCCCGTGCGCACCTACAGGCAAGACAATTTATAGAATTTCAAAGAATCATAGAATGGTTAGAGTTGGAAGGGACCTTCAAGACCATCCAGTTCCAACCCCCCTGCCCTGGGCAGGGACACCTCCCACCACACCAGGTTGCTCCAAGCCCCATCCAGCCTGGCCTTGAACCCCTCCAGGGATGGGGCAGCCACAGCTTCTCGGGGCAACCTCTTCCAGTGCCTCACCACCCTCACAGCAAAGAAGTTCTTCCTAAGACCTCACCTAAATCTCCCCTCTTCCCATTTAAAACCATTCCCCCTTGTCCTGTCACTCCACTCCCTGACCAAGAGTTCCTCTCCAGCTCTCCTGGAGCTCCCTTCAGATCCTGGAAGGCTGCTAGGCGTCCTCAGAGCCTTCTATATATTTACCCCAAGGACTAACATAAGGGACTTTCTTTTCCCCACAATACAAAAGAAGAGCTGCAGCAAGTGATTTCCAATCCCAAACATTCCAGCAAGTCAGGAATTATCAGATCTCACACCCTTTTCCACCTCCTCACGGTGAGGGACCATCACTCCACCCTGCCAAGCCCAGCAGCAGAAAATCATCAGCAGGCTGCACGATTGGTCACCCCCTTATTAATTTGTAAATTTGAATTAGGAAGAGAACACTTTGCAGTTTAATCAAAGCTACAACACCACGATTAATGCACTGAAAGGTTGGAAAGGATTGACCCAGAAATGAATTCCCAACAGAGCAGACATGGCTTCACACCAAAATTAAATGGAGGGACGTGGCAGGGGGAGGAAACAAGCACATTCGAAAGAGCTCGGAGACAATTTTATGTTGCTGAGGGAAAGAATTCCACAGCAATTTAGCCAGACAACCCATATTTTATTGTCATATCCTGAGGAGAGGAATCATTGTTTGATCTAAGTTTTAAATGAAGCCACTGTTTGACCCAGCTCTCCATGAGAGAGGAACAATTTGTCCAGGATCTTCTCAGGCAGTTCAGATCATCCAGCCAACCTCACAGCCATCCCTGTGTCCCCTTTTCGGGTGGCACAAGCCCTCTCTCTTCCCTGCCAAGATGTACAATGAGTTTCCATCACAGCGATGCTGCCCACGGTCCCACCAAACTTCTCGCAGGAGCTCATGGACATCTACAGCATGTGCACATGCCCTAAGAGGTTGAGTAGGGTTTTGATTTCTAATGAGTCTTCTACTTAGGGTTTTGGTAATGGGAAATTGAAGTAAAATCATAGAATACTTTGGGCTGGAACGGACCTTTAAAGACCATTAAGTCCAGCACCCCTGCCATAAGCCAGGAACATCCTCAACTAGACCAGATTGCTCAGACTCCCATCCAACCTGACCTGGAATGTTTTCAAGCATGGGACATCTACCCTTTGTATGGTAAAGCAGAGAGACTACGAGTTGGTCATGTCAATAGTGGTCACCTTATGTGAAGTGGTCCCATGCCCAGAGCATCTTATCTCATCCTCCTCCAGGGGGTTTAAGGTGGGATTGGGTTGGGAAGGAGGACTGTACTGCAAACATCAGTCAGGTGTGGTGTCACCATACCCTAGGGGATGCTGAGGGCCCACTTGGCAGGAGGAGGAGGAGGACAGCGAGGAGGACTTCTCCTGGCTCTCAGCATCACCCAGGGAGTCTCTTCTCCAACTCACTGTGAATACTTTTCACCACCTTGCCTTCAGCTAATACGGGAAATTCTCCGTTCCCACCAGAGTCTGGATAATCAGAACCGTGTCAGGCTGCAGGCACGCCCAGATGACACCCAAACCTTCTGCCCACCCATAGCTGACCCCCATCCCATGTCAACACCCCAGGAGACACACGTCACCCCCAGCATAAAGGGGAGAAGGTGGCATCTTGGCACCGTCCTGCCAGGCTGCTTCAAACTGTTACGCTTTATTAATATTGCTATTTAGCCTGGGTTTTTCCATCATCGGCGCAAGCAAAAAAAGATTAATATTTACCTTGGTGTAAAACCCAGAAAACTGTTTACACGAGCTCTTAATGCACAGCAAGAGTTCAGCTGGGAGCTCTGATCTCGGGCGCTGTGCATATAGACCTG
>VZRU01003890.1:16327-32901 GCA_013398155.1 Pedionomus torquatus | reverse complement strand
AAAAAGAAATCTTAAGGAAAAAAAAAAAAATCAGAGGCAAATATTACCAGCCAGCAGCTCGCCCGAGTCCTCTGCTGGAGCTGCAAGTGCCACGGAGCAAATCGCTCATTAGCAACACACACAAAAGGAGGGTTGATTGGAGGCAATTAAATAACAACAGCAGTTGTGCAGCTCAGGGCCTCCAAATACATTCAATTAAACGTTTTTTTATGTATAAGGAGAAATCAGGTCAAGCAAAACGCGAGCACCATATAGAACCGCTACCAGATTTTTCGAAGTTTCTTGGCGACCCACTTTTTCACGGGTCAGATTTGTGGAGAAGTTCTTGGGGTTTCTGGCTGTGGGGAGAGAACAAGAGAGAAAGGGGAGCTGGGCTCTTTTTTGGTGGGTTTGTTGTTTTTTTACCCCCCCCTTAAACGAATAGGCAATTTTGAAATGGCTCCGGTCGCAACAGAAGAGTTAGAAACCAGCAGGAGTTTGTCGGCTTTGAGAATTTTTAGGGACTCCCAGCAAGAAACCCATCCCCCGGGCAGATGCCTCCAGGACATTGCCCCAGGATCCCCCAGCTGTAGAAATTTCCTCCCTGAGGAGGCAAACTCTGTCAAAATGCTCAGCCTGAAGTTGGGGCAAAGCTGTGTCTTCCAGAGAGCCAGCTTATGTCCCATTTAAGGCGCCAGGTAAGGATGCAATTACTGCTTCCCTTATGAAGCGGTCCGTATGATTAATTACTCCCACTTTTTAACCGTTGCCTCCTAACGCCAAGTTCAATTTATCCAGCTCCAGCTTCCACTTACTGGAGTGTGTCACGTCCCTCCTGCCTAAATGAAGGAGTAACATCATTAGACATGAAGTTACATTAAAATGCCATCATCAAGTGAATGACCTCGCTCATGAAGCTGCCGTGTTTTTCAGAATCATAGAATCACAGAATGGTTAGAGTTGGAAGGGACCTGAAAGATCATCCAGTTCCAACCCCCCTGCCCTGGGCAGGGACACCTCCCACCACACCAGGTTGCTCCAAGCCCCATCCAGCCTGGCCTTGAACCCCTCCAGGGATGGGGCAGCCACAGCTTCTCTGGGCAACCTGTTCCAGTGCCTCACCACCCTCACACCAAAGAAGTTCTTCCTAAGATCCAATCTAAAACTCCCCTCTTCCAATTTAAAACCACTACCCCTTGTCCTATCATTCCATTCCCTGAACAAGAGTCNGAGCTTCTCCTCCAGGAGCACTCCCAAGTCCTTCTCCTCAGGGCTGCTCTCCAGCCATTCTCTGCTCAACCTGTTTGTGCCTGGGATTGCCACGTCCCAGGTGACAATGAACCTAGGGATTAAGAAACCCACTTTGGAAAGAAACACAACAAGACCAGAAAAGCAGAATAGTTTGACCAAAAAGCAGATGGCGGGGCGCGGGGGGAGATTAAATATTGTCACTCTAGTCCTTGCCTGGGAGCTCTTTTCTTCAGGAGCAGAGTGGTGGGACTGATCCCAGCTTGCACCAACAAGATAGACCTCTCACAGTGACCCTCAAGGTGTTATCGTGTGTGTGTGTGTGTCCCCCTATAAACAGCCTTCACAGTGTTTTCTGAGCAGCCGGAGAAGTTTGCACAGGTGAATGTCACGGGAGGGTAATTCTTCGCCTCGTGTGAATATCCTGCTTCAAAACCAAACCATCTGTAACAGAGGCCCCAAAAATGGAAACGGTGATTTTTAA
This sequence comes from Pedionomus torquatus, assembly GCA_013398155.1. NCBI lineage: Eukaryota > Metazoa > Chordata > Aves > Charadriiformes > Pedionomidae > Pedionomus > Pedionomus torquatus. The sequence goes on along the minus strand of VZRU01003890.1, from coordinate 31,190 downwards.
AACCAGGTACTGCAGAACAACGAGGCGCGTGGGGATGCAGTTATTTTACGCCGTCGGCTGAATAAAAGTTTGAGCAGAGGCTCGGCTATTTCTTCAGCCCATCTGACATTCTTTGTGGAAGAGAAATGACAGCAATGACCACCAGAAGCTGTTCACGATGCATTTGATACTGAGTTAAACAGCCAATTAATATTCCCCCACTTTTCAAAAATTTAGCCTGCCAGAATCCCTCTTGCTTCACCTATAAAGAAGGCTCGGGCGTTCATCTTCTTCCAACGCAATATAAATCTCAGCTTTCATACTCAAATAGTTAAGTATCTCAATAGTATCACTCAAGGAATTTATGGTTTATTTTAAAAGCCTACATAGAATAAGGCAAGAGTCCAGAGCCACAAAGCTTTATTTAGCCAGCTAGAGCTTTATTTCCTAGCCATTAAGAAGCCATTCATTATACTCAGCGTTATTCTAACGTATAGATTTTTCACTGACCTATTTGCAAAGTCGCTCTGGAGCCCAAATTTCAAGATGAATTCAAGCAACGAGGAAAGGACGCTTCTGCAGCAAATCAGGTAATATCCCGGAGAAAAGCCATAAGGACATGTCCTATTTCCCAAAAACCCCTGTTTTTCACCCAGCCATGAGCAATTATGATTTAACAAGCCTATAAACCCATTTTCCACCTGGGGGATGCTGCAGAAGGAGCACCATCCAGGTGCAGCGAGACCCGGGTGCTCACGGGGTGGGTTTTACTCTTGGAAAAGCAATACAAAATGAAGCATAACCAGAAGCAGACGGTCCTCAAAGACACATTAGCGGCTTCCTAAAGCTTGCAACTCCACCTCGGGGCAGCAGGTTCTGCAGAGGTTACTGCCAACGCACAGAAAAGCACGGTTACTTAGCAATTGTGAGCGGTTTTCCATCTTCAGCGCTATTTATCAGCGTCCCCTTCTTAATCCTCGTGGCATAAATATTCCCAGTTCATTCCGGGGAAGCTGATGCGGCGCAGTCGTGAAAATGCTCTGCTTGAAGCAAAGAGCCTGTAAGAACATCAGCCCCAACCTGGGTTGGGTTGTCTCTCAGGGGGCCCACCGTTTCCTTTGCTGAAAAATTAGAGAGAATGCAGGAACGGGGGAAATCGGGGGCGAGAGATTAGCCTTGTGTCTCGGGTCTTCATTTTCAGCCAAAAGAGATGGGCCAGGGTCTCCTCCCTTGCCAGGACACAGGGGGGGACAAGCAGTGGGGCTCCCCACTAACAAGCTAATAATGGAAAAACCACATCAGAGAACACCTACAGTGGTATTAACAGGTCTATAAAAGGACATAACGTGGAGCCTTAATTACTGCACCATGACTCAGACCACTGTCTGTAATCTGAGTTTAAGTGTCTATAGCTTGATCTATCTCCTGGCGGACACGCCAAGTGAGTGACCACCCAAAGGTTGTCTCACAATCGGGTTCAGCAGGAACAGAGAAGAAAAGTAAATCACATTCCGCAAAGTGAGTATTCATCACATTAAATTTAGTAATAAAGAAAGAACTCAATAATCTTCTCGCAGGCCAGCTTTCAAGTTGACTGGTTAATGGATTATTAGATATTTTTTTTATAGGCAGTGGAAGATCTGCCAAAAGCATCTGGATTGTTAAAGCCCATACGTGAGGAACGCTTAGCGTCAGTTAAACCTTCGAATAAATTACGCGAGCCTTTGGGTAGTACGCAATTAGACATTTTAGCATAAGAAAACCCCCCTCATCTGATAATAGCCGTAAATTTCCAATATTTAAAAGCACCTCTCACATGTTGGGCAACGGCTCTCCCATTTGCTGGTTCCCAGCTGCACATTTCCACCTTAAAGCCGGCGCGCCGAGCCCCAAAGACGGCAGACGCGTACCAAGAGCAGAGCCCTACCAGCCCAGCTGAACTAATGCATTTGTCTCCTGAAATTTGGCATGAAAAATGGATCATTGAAGTAAGAGGGAGAGACGGGAAAATTACAGGTTTTCAATGACACTTTTCACAATGGCTTTCTAATCCACCGTGCAGTCTTTTCAGCCCAAATGCCGTAAAGTCCATTTAGCTGGAATGGCAGCATTAAATCCTTAATTTTACAGGGAAGCTGCGATCGCATCAAAATATCATGTTTGAACAGAACTTTTAAATTACGTACTTGAACTGGTCGATTTGTTTAATAAAGGTCGCTCAGCACCCAGAACTCAGGTTTCGGAGACTTGAGGGAGGTGAACTGGTGTCAGCGGTGGGCTGCTGCCGAGCATCCCACGAGCCACGGGGCTGCAGGAAACTCAACGCTTATTAAAATGGCCAAAATGACAAATTAATTATTTGGGCAAATTTGAATGGCAAGGAAGCGTGCTGTGGCTGGTTCTGCTCCCCTTGCCTTGCCACAGCCCCAGGCCCCACAGCTACACACCCTGAAAGACCACCGTCCCCAGCTCTAGCAAGCTCCAAAGCAAACTTACAACTACTATTATCCCATTTCATTTTGGTTTTATCCCATATTTTTGCATCCCAGTGTCAGGGTGTCCAGACCCACGCAATTATAGAATCACAGAATGGTTAGAGTTGGAAGGGACCTTCAAGATCATCCAGTTCCAACCCCCCTGCCCTGGGCAGGGACACCTCCCACCACACCAGGTCGCTCCAAGCCCCATCCAGCCTGGCCTTGAACCCCTCCAGGGATGGGGCAGCCACAGCTTCTCTGGGCAACCTGGGCCAGGGTATCACCACCCTCACAGCAAAGAAGTTTTTCCCCAGATCTCATCTCAATCTCCCCTCTTTCAGCATCAAACCTTTACCCCTTACCCTATAGCTCGCTCCCCTGATCAAGCTGAAGAACTTCTTTGCTGTGAAGGTGGTGAGACCCTGGAATAGTTTGCCTCCAGAAGCTGTGGATGCCCCATCCCTGGAAGTGTCTCTCTTAAACATTAAGTGCCCAGACCAGGTTCCTCTTCTACAGCCCCCCTTGGGGCAATCTGGACATGGTAACTGGTTGCATACCCTTCCAGTTTACTTCTGTTGTCCCTAGCTGGGGTTGCTGTGAGACACCACAGTAGATGCCCCCAGAGTTGGATTTTAAGGACAACAAGGACTCCCCAGTCTTTGGTGAGGACCAATGTCCATGTGGATCATGCGGCCTTGAGTACTGGAGCTCTCCTAATCAAGGAGATGTGATGGAGTCCTAAATCTCCCAAGCAAGGGCAGTGATGAAGTCCCAAATCTCCTTATTTTCTGACCTTCCCATGTTCAGACACACCAGCATGGAGCTTCCCAGTGTTTTCCCTCTGTTTCCAGCAACAAGGAAAAGGCAGCTGCCCTCCCTTCTACCACACGGAGAAAATTCCCCCTATTTCTGCTGTGCTAGAGACCAGGACCTCTGAATTATCTTAGAGCAGAGGAACCATTAGCTAAACCAACGTAGGCAGCAGGAGGCTTGACACATCCCAAATACGACTCCAAATGCTAATGAAACTACTGTAAAGGCAAAACTATGCCGTTATTTTTAAACTACAGCTGTGTGACCCTATGTATAAAGAACTCGTCTATAAAGAGCCTGCAGCAAATCAATAATGCAAGAATTTGCCTACTAAAAGAGCAAAGAAAACTAATATGAAAACACTGAAGCATAGACCGTGGGACCACTCTAAGCTGCTAAATGGTAAAGTTCTCCTCCAGGCCTCCTTCAGACCTTCCTTCCCTGCACGTTAAGTCACAGGGGCGCAGCCATCCAGAAAAATCCTATATATCCGTGTTAAAGACAAGGTTTAGTCTATATTATAAGAAGTCATTTCAAAAATGCAAGGGTATGAAGCCAAAGCACGAGTTTTTCGCAGCTGATTTTGCTGAGCAACAGGCGAATGTCTCACCACCAGCCCCTTTGGCCAGCTGGGCACGCAGATGGGCTAGGATCTACCTGGGATTAGTCATTGCAAGCCGTGTGTGAGCTCATAGTCTTAGATGTGCGCTCAGATCTAGCGAATTCTTCCCCTCTACCCTGCGCTTGTGAGGTCCCACCTGGAGTCCTGTGTCCAGCTCTGGAGTCCTCAACAGAGAAAGGACATAGAACTGTTGGAACGGGTCCAGCGGAGGGCCACCAAGATGCTGAGAGGGCTGGAGCTCCTCTGCTGTGAGGACAGGCTGAGGGAGCTGGGGCTGTTCAGCCTGGAGAAGAGAAGGCTCCGGGGAGACCTTGGTGCAGCCTTCCAGGATCTGAAGGGAGCTCCAGGAGAGCTGGAGAGGGACTCTTGGTCAGGAAGAGTAGTGACAAGAGGGAATGGTTTTAAACTAGAAGAAGGGAGATTTAGATTGGATCTTAGGAAGAACTTCTTTCCTGTGAGGGTGGTGAGAGCCTGGCCCAGGTTGCCCCGAGAAGCTGTGGCTGCCCCATCCCTGGAGGGGTTCAAGGCCAGGCTGGATGGGGCTTGGAGCAACCTGGGGTGGTGGGAGGTGTCCCTGCCCAGGGCAGGGGGGTTGGAACTGGGTGATCTTTGAGGTCCCTTCCAACTCTAACCATTCTATGATTCTATGAGCTACGAGCTACCTGGGATTCGTCATTGTGAGCCGTGTGTGAGCTCATAGTCTTAGACCTGCGCTCAGATCTAGTGCATTACCCAAGAGTGACTGCAGACGACGCCCTGTCCTGAATGTGTCAGTGGCCAAATATGTCGTGCGAGCTCTCCTCCCGGACTTTTTCCCTTAGCAGAGCTGACGCATCTGTAGTGGCACTGTTCTGCTAGAAAAGTCCTCCTAAAGAGGAAGGAATCACAGAATCATAGAATCGTGATTCCAGTTGCCTTTAGACAGAGAAGCAGAGGTCTGTGTTGCTGATTCATAACCGAGAAACCCAACAAAGGAAGGTTTTCTTTCCTCTTAGACACAAGTAGCATAGAGGGACTGCAAGGCTCCTCTTATGAAAGTGGCCTCTCCGCTGCTGCAAGTTCTTCTGACCCAGTCAGACATCCATCAGCCAGGACCAGCCCATGATCTTTTCTGGGACAGGGCGATGGGTCAGAGACCTCTCTCCTTTCTGCAGGGGGCACGAAGGATTTCACCGTGTTCTGTGCCACGTACTGTATTTTATGTACTTCTACAACACTCTCTTATCAATCCAGCTCAGGAGGTTCCTTACCCTACAATTATGGCAATTGAGCTATTTTAGCTGTGCTTTTACTCCAGATCCTTGAGTTTGGCAGTTTAAAAGAAGGAGCACTTTTCCAGGGTTTATTATTCTGATTGAATGACTGCAAAGCTCGGGTTAGCACGAGGTTCAGTGGTCCCAAAAGAAGAGGTAGGAACTTCTAGCCAGGAGGCTGAAGGCATCCAACTCCCCCAGTGCACATACTTGCTAATAACACATACCAACAGACTGACTGGTTCCCAGTACGTATTCCAGCATCTGCAAGGAGAAAGCCTAAGGGAAAAGCTGAAAGTGAGGGCAAACAGCAAACTCAAGGAGATCAAAGTTAATGCCACCACAGAAAACGCTACTTACTCATTTCCACCAGGTGCTACATCTGCGCTTCTTTCTTGTTGAGTTACTTATTTTTAGTACACTTCTGATTCTCTTACAGGGCAGGTAGATAATTGTTACCCATCTCTCTATAATTGCAGCAAATGCTCATTAATCAATACAAAGCTGGGCAGAGATTTCCTGATGGAATCCTGTGTTAGCTGACACCTGGGCTTCTGAATGACTCTGAGACAATCCTAATTACCTCCTTGGCTAACAGAAAGCACACACTTTGAAAATCAAAAACTCCTTTTTAGATGAGACCATTTTAAGGATGGAAGCCAGCGAGCTGTGATGAAAGACCCAGACACAATGCTTTGGACCACGTCTTGATGCCTTTTATAGGAAAGGAAGCTTAAACTTCTAGCATTTTTAAGCCAAAGAATTGCCCAGCACCACTAGAAAATACCACATGGGGAAAGGTTCACACTTGAGAGCTGTTTGATGATGTGGATAGTACACACAGGAGTCTTATATTACTTTTATATAACTGGTGGAACGGGTCCAACGGAGGGCCACCAAGATGATCAGAGGGATGGAGCATCTCTCCTATGAGGACAGGCTGAGGGAGCTGGGGCTGTTCAGCCTGGAGAAGAGAAGGCTCCGGAGAGACCTTGGAGCAGCCTTCCAGGATTTGAAGGGAGCTCCAGGAGAGCTGGAGAGGGACTCTTGGTCAGGGAGGGGAGTGATAGGATGAGGAGTGGTGGTTTTAAACTAGAAAAGGAGAGATTTAGATTAGATATTAGGAAGAACTTCTTTGCTGTGAGGGTGGTGAGGCACTGGAACAGGTTGCTGGCTCATATTCAGCTGCTTGTCAACCACAACCCCCAGGTCATTTTCTGCCAGGCAGCTCTCCAGCCACACTTCCCAAGCCTGTAGCCATGCATGAGTTTTTTGTGGCCCATGTGCAGGACCTGGCACTTGGCCTTGTGGAAGCTCATAAATGTCCTCACATGTCATTGCTCTGCAGAGGACAAATAACCGCGTGTGGCTCACCTCTTTCATTTCCAGGTTTCCCACACTTATAAAATCATAGAATTGTGGAATCATAGAATAGTTAGAGTTGGAAGGGACCTCAAAGATCATTGTGTTCCAACCCCCCTGCCCTGGGCAGGGACACCTCCCACCACACCAGGTTGCTCCAAGCCCCATCCAGCCTGGCCTTGAACCCCTCCAGGGATGGGGCAGCCACAGCTTCTCTGGGCAACCCATTCCCCCAAGATGCCTGCGACAACAAGGAACCACCCCCTCCAGGGGAAATCTGGTGTGAAACACCAGTTTCTTTCAGAAGACCCTTTGCCTCAGTCATTTAACAAACCAGCAGCTCAACCCAGTCAGACCTCTCGGGGTGCACGCGGTTTGCTTCTCTTCCAGCTTATTTTCAGCAAACAAATGAAGTGTCCTTCATTACCAGCCGAAAATTGAAATGAAGCTGGGTTCAAAAAAGCAACGAAATGTTTGCTTGATCCTCTTTAAGGAGCAGTCACCGTGGCCAAGCAGTAATTTCCTAGCAGCTAACGATTCCTATTTTTGGCTGCAAGTTTGCCTGGCTCCTTCCTGAGGGAGACAGGATTTAACTCGCAGCAGAGTCAAGTCTGACTGCCACTTTTAAAATTGCTATTTAAAAGATATAGATATATATATATATATTCCAGCACGGTGTCAGCCAGTTAGTTAAACTGTGCTGCGTCTTGTATGAGCAGAAGACAGTTTCTAATTCAAACGCGCTACAGGCAGAGGTACAGCATCTCTGGGCTGTACAGAGAGACCCAAGTCACACCCACCAAAGGGTTAAATCACCTGTAAACAGGGCAGAAAAGCTGTAAGTTTTAGGGGAAAAGAGATAGGAATCAGTAACAAAAGCTTGCAGGCTCGTGGATTTGCAGAATTTTTTGAGGATTTGATTCTTTTACATTAATAAGGGGGAGAGTGGGACACGGGGAGGAAAAGGAAGAGCTGGGAGGGGGGAAGAAACCAGGTCTGCGAGGGAAGAAAGTGCCAGTGCAGGACCCCAAGCCTCCTCCCCTGGGGCGGAGATGAAACTTGTAGGCACCTCGTCCCCGGCTGGAGACTTCCAGGGCTGCTGGGTTGTGGCAGCACAGATTTGGAGGGCAGAGAAGGAGGGAGCAGCCAATTCACCCGTGTAGCATCAACCAGCCCGGGTTCCAGGCAGACGCAGCCGTTCCCAGCAAGAGCGGGAGGGTCCGGAGTTTTATGCAGTTTGCTCTTTTGACACAACCATGGGATGATTCACTGAGTGTGCATTACCTAATACCGATTACTGCAAAGCCCAGATTCATCCATCTAGACAAAAAGAAATGAAAGAGCCGAGCCACAGGAAGACACAGGCGGTTATTTGTCCTCCGTAGACCAATGACGTGAAGACCCATTAGATACGGACGTAGAAAATAGCAGCGATGGGAAGAAGAGGGCGAAGAGAGAGCTCCAAGAAACGCGTTCATTGCAAGCCCCCAACAAAAGACAGGTCGTTGTTAGCCCACAGGAACTATCAGTCTGGAGAAACGGGGATAAATCAACATCGTGCCACGGATTTCAACAGAGATGCAGCAGCTCTGGGCAGCTGATAGGCGACCGCGCAGAGCATGGAGAGCCTGCACCTCCCAGAGGTCTTCTTGGGTTGACAAAATACGAAAAGCAGAGAAGAAATGGAAGTGCTTTGCCCTCTTCCCAAACCCAGCCCTGAGCTTGAATCCTGTCAACAGCAAATCTCCACCAAGGTAAGCCTTTGAGATCAGAGTGAGAGGAGACAGGGTGATACAGATGGGTAGGGGACGGTGCCTAAGGTGGACCTCTGAAACGACACCATCCAGACCTCAAGAAAGAGGCAGAAAAGACAACAGAAACCGCCTGATATTCCTTATTCTGCAGGAATGGGGCTCTCCCTACCTCGGCTCTGCAGAAGGTACAGTTTGGGGGTGGGATACAGAGTCTTTCATGCCCTCTTGTATTTCTGAGCAAGAATTCCCCTGATGCAACCTTTACAATCACAGGCACGGTTGGAAATTTCACGCAGACCATCCCAAAGGCCACATAAAACTTAAGCCTTTAACAACGATAGGAAAGAAGGATATTTGGCGCTGAGACCACCTGGACGCCCCCGTCATCAGGGCCTGGCAGTTTTCTCGTGCTTTCCCTCAAGACACACGCAGCTGTCAGGACCACGACCTTCTCAACAGACCAACGATTCCTAACGATGGCAGCGCCAGCGGCAGAGCCATGAAGGTGTGATGGAGAATCACAGAATCGTTAGAGCTGGAAAGGACCTTGAAGATCATTGTGTTCCAACCCCCCTGCCCTGGGCAGGGACACCTCCCACTAGACCAGGTTGCTCAAAGACCTATCAAGCCTGGCCTTAAATACTTCCAGGGATGTGGCATCCACAACCTCCCTGGGCAGCCTGTTCCAGTGCCTCACCACCTTCACAGGAAAGAATTTTTTCCTAATATCCAATCTAAATCTCCCCTCTTCCAGTTTAAAACCATTACCCCTTGTCCTATCACTCCACTCCCTGACCAAGAGTCCCTCTCCTGCTCTCCTGGAGCTCCCTTCAGATCCTGGAAGGCTGCTCCAAGGTCTCCCCGGAGCCTTCTCTTCTCCAGGCTGAACAGCCCCAGCTCTCTCAGCCTGTCTTCGTGAGAAGACCGTGCCACGGGTTTGAAAGCATCCTTCATTGTTCTTGGAGGACAGGAGTCAGATCAATACGCCTCCGTAGTACACTCTCCGCCTGATTTCGAAGGGATTTCAAATGGAACTTGGGACAGACAACTGTAAAAGAACAAGTTAAAGGCACTGCTCGGAGTGCTGGGTTACTTACCCGTGTGCCCGTGGAAGCCAAGTACCAAAATAAGGTGTCGTAGTGATGGAGTGTGCGCGACACAGAGTTTCCATTCGCCACGAGGAATGCCCTTCGGAAAAATCACTAATGCTCACACGATCCCCGAAGTGAAGCGCTTCTGTTCATCTCGGCCTTCTCATTGCGTTAGGAAATAATAATGAAAAGCAACCCGAGCGTGCCGGCTAATAATTATACCATCCCGGCCTATCGATTCTTCGCATCCACAGCAGAAACCCACAGTAGCTCCCTGAATGAGGCATCACTCGGGGCTTAGGACAGGAGCTGCCTGAGGTGTCCACGTCCTTCTCCACGCCCTCAGGAACTCGTGCAGCAGAAACCAGGGAAAAACTGCTGTAAGGTAATAACAGGGTCTCCTCCCCACCCCAGAACCGTCTCGTTCCACTCAATAAAGAGAAAAGAGCAGAGAAGATAAGGACAAAACAGCAGCTGTCAGATGTTCCTGAGGCACCGTAATTATGAAAATATTATTTCATGTTTTGCAATAGTGTTTTCCACGAGACAGACACTTGCTCAGAGCCTTAAAATCTCACCATATTACAAGAATTTGCAGTTGCGATGCACTCCGGGAGATAGATGAATAAATAAAATTCTCCATAACTTTACATCTTAAATATCTTTCTCCCTCCTCTCTTCCGTAGCTATGGAACATTAGAAGGGGAGCATCATTGCACACAGAAAAGCACCTACACAATGTAGCTATTTGTACTGTCTCTTCCTTATCATTTCTCTTTTGTGACATCTAGAGATGTCTACCCGGCACAGAAAACAGTATTCTCCATTACCCAACAAAGGAAAACACCCATGACTTTTAAATTACAACCAGATCACAGCAAAGAGTCAGAAAGAGCTTATTTAGGGTAGCTGACAGCCCATTTGTCCTTTTCCAAGCCTCCTACGTTGCCTGCGTGGAGCACGGGAAAGCTGATAGCAGACTAATGACACCTAATGCGGACACTCGATGGTTGCACGCCGTGGACTTGACGCTCCGAGGAAGAGACTTAAAATATTCCCTGCATCAGCACCCACAGCCTCCACCCAACCCAACGGCCGGGTCCGCACTGTCTTCTGCAAATACCTCCCAGAAATAAATATCCTGCTCATCAAACATCATGTTCTACCCGTATCCTGGGTGAGATAACCCGAGGGTCAACCTTTCGTAGCCAAGAACACAAGTAGCCCAGGTGAGCCCCTTCCATACGGTCATGGAGAGAAAAGGGGCACCCTGGGGCCAGCTGCTGGTCTTGACTGCAGCTGCACCCACCGATGGAGCCCAGGTGGAGCCTCTTCTCATCAGCCCTATCGGGTCTATTTGTGGCAAGAGGCAAAATAGCAAGATAACGAGAGCGACACAATTAGAAATAATTAGCTGAGCGGGAAATCCATTCCCAGCCAATTAATAGTAAGAGGTGAGGGCTGCACGGTAACAAGTAGAGACCGTGTGTAGCTGTTCTCAGCTCATCCTGCTCCCGGTAACAAGGCGGCAAAGGAACAAACAGTTTTTTCATTAAAAAATAATTGGACAACAAGTATCGTACTAACCCTGGGAACCTGAGAGAAGCATTGGACTCACGTTCCTCTGGACAGCACAAAAAATGCCACGAAGCGGCTCTTTCCATAGTAGAAGGGAGAGGTGTCTGGAGCTACCCCTGCCTGCAGAAGAAGGGCAAGATCCCACCACAACCTGAGTCGGGAGTGGGATTTTGACCTTACTGACTCGTATCATAAAGCTCTGAAAGGCTGGCTGGGCTGGTAGCAAAATATTCCCATCAATCACATCCCTGGCAACCACACAAGCATATGTTTGGAGAAAGATTCCTGAAACACAGACTTTTCTTCAGGCCTTTTTACAGGAGTTAAATCTGACCATTCAGAGCCTGGCATAGCCCCATCAGCCTTCGGGGGTCTCATCACCACTAACAGACCCCTGGGATCATCAGCAAAAGCCTCAGAATTGCTTGACATCGGTGACTTCATGGCGTTCATCGTCACGACTGAAGAAGTGAAATGTCTTGGTCAAAACGTCCAAGTACCTCATCAGATAATTCACACGTGGAAAGAGAGAGTACATTCAACAGCTAAACTGTCTACAGGGGACAGTTTCCCCCGAGCACGGGGAGAAAAAGCTGCTGGAAACAGAGAACAAAGTATCAGCATCTCATTTTGAGACGTGAAACTGGACCTGACAACGCTGTGATTTATGGAGAGCTGGGGACTATTTGGGGAGAGAGCAGGTTACGGGGGTTGTGCCAGCAGAGGTGAAAACACAGGACTCAGCTTTCCTCATCATCCAATTGCAAGGGCTAATATTTTATAAGTGTAAGAGATAGGCAATGACCTTCCCCTTCAGAGTCTAAAATTGCTTCTGGGTTGAGCCTTTTAAAAACAAAAAGGTATATATTTGTCTGAGTACAATATGTCTAAGATCTTATCTACAACCTAGTAATTCACTGGGAGACGACTTGGGTGGAAAGATTTAAGAGCACCGCTCACCTTGTATGAGCCCGCGCTTACAAATACTCATTTAGGAGCTCAGGGTTCACCTTGACCTAGAATATACAACCACGATAACAAGAGATTAAAGACTCAGCTGCTCCGGCGCTGCACGGCACACCTTCCCCTTGGATGAGTCTGTTGAATAAAGATATGTTGAACCATCCCACTCGCATGAGATACTCCTGGAAATGATAGCCTTTTTTTCTAAAATTCACTAACATCTACAATTTTGGCATCGACACGGCCCTGGTGAAGTCTGACTCTTCTGGCGTAGTCCTGGGGACAAGAATCCCATGAAGGTGGTAGCATTAGAACTCCTTCATCTATTTTGTGCCAACTCATTGGATTAACTGGCTGTATCCATTGCCAGTGTGGTTTATTGCCAGCTGGAGACACAGCACCTTGATGTCACTCAAGCAAAGCAAGCCACATCAAGCCATGATTTTAGTCCATCGGCACTCAGGGGGGATCTCAGGGTGATGGAAGTCACAAATCCTACCTGATACCTCTTCCAGCTATGGAGGTCCAGAGACTCATCTCAGCTGAGGTGGTCTGGGACACAAGGAATGTTTAGATTCATGGTTGGATTTCATCTGCACAGGAACATGGATGCTGGACCAGCACAAAAATGCTGTTCTGGTTGGCTAAAGCTTTCAACTGCAGCAGATACAGGAGCCTCTGAGCCAGCTGGTGTCCTTCAAGGAAGGAAAGGAGTATTTCATAAGCCTCTGGCTCCTCAAGGGTGGGAGTCAAAAATACCATCGCTGGCTCTGTACGCTTGGCTGCTGTTGGAACACTCACAGAATGATTTTAAGACCTCAGTTTCTCCCCACAATCTGCTCCCTGTGGTGACAGTTTCGGTCCCAACCTCTCTCCTGTCCTCCCTGTCTTGTTCTCTGCAGCTTCAGTTCTTGGGTGAAAAATGCTGCCAACAAAACATCATGGCAGAAAAGGTGCAAACCTTGTTCTGGCTCTACTGAAGGAATTTCTATTTGGCTGAGCTGGGATGTATCAGGTGCTGTGTCAGGATGGATGGCAAGATATCAATGCTGGGGGACTTTGTGGTGAAAGAGAGATGTAGGAGTTGACACATCATCACACATGGCGATGATTAAAGGCGGGGTAGCTCAAAGTCAAGAAGTAGGAAACCCAAATATTCACAGACTGTGGAAAGTAGAAACCAAGGGATGTCATGGTGCGTCTGGTGGGCAACATCTCAGAATGGGGGGAGGCTGAAAACAGATTTGGCCATAGCACGTTGTGCCACCAGCTAAGTAGGGTGCTGTGGTGGTGCTGGTGTAGGGTGCTGTGGCTCCCACAGTGGTCTGTCCAGGGGGCATTTATGGGACATGCTCCAGCAAGGCAGCAGAGGGCTGTCTTGTCCAGACCCCAACCCTCCTTCTTTTGACCTCACACTAAGAGGAAGATGGAAGATCCTGCACTTCGATATTTACAAACCAGCTGGGAAGCAGTATCACTGTTTCTGGTTCCTTAATCACTTAAGTGGTGACAAGAGTTAATGGTCCCTGAAGCTTTCCTAGCAAATGTTCCTTGACATGCCATTTTCTGCACATCTCAATGATAGATGGGGAGTGAGAAGTCACTTTATGACAAGCCTTCTCAATTATTTAATAAGGCAGATTCTAATAACTTGAGGAAGTCCCCTAGAGAAATGAAAAGAATAAATACAGTTTCCTTTTTATTCGGTGAATGGCTGGAGAGGAAAATGGATTGTCCCCTCGCCCGTTGCCTGTCAGGTTTGTTTCTGGGACAGTGGTTTTCTGTATTTCTGTCTCCATATTTCTGCCTTTTCGAACTGCAAGTTAAAACAGTAAATGAAAAGGAAGGTTTATCTTTTTTTTTCCTATAAACACAGCCAAGAAAAGTTGCCATTGTCTCAAGAACAGGAAGAGGGCTGTCAATAAGAAAAACGCTGGAGGTGAATTCAGCAGGTCTGATGGACAATTTCTTCCTTTCAGTCTCTCTCCCTCCAGATTATAACTTCATTTTGGATGAGGATCACTTCAAAGGGTCTCTAAGGCTCTGAGCCCAACAGGACTTTCCAGGTGGAAGCTCTTCTCTCCATTTGAATTATTCCAGAACTGTAGAAGTGGTTTAGAATCACGGAATTGTCTAGGTTGGAAGGGACCTTTAAGATCATAAAGTCCTAGCACTGTAACACTCAACAGCCTTCGCATGTCAAACCACTCAGGCACCCCTGTAAGTCAGGCGGGTCTTTATGCAGCTACATAACGAGGGATCTACTCATTTGTGCTGGGAGCCAGGGTCAGAATTGGGCCAGGGTAATTTTACTGCTAGAAATGCAGATTTTGCTACCCTCTCCTCATTCACTTTGGAGCGGGATCCAAATTACAAGCAGAGTCACTGCTCTTTGCATTGGAACTGTATGTGCATATGCACGGCAGAGAAAGCAGCCTGTGATATATGCTGGTCTCAGTCCAACATATCTGTAATATCCCTCTATATCTCTTGAAAGAAACACCAAGCTGGGCATGCCAAAAGCAGAAAACATAAATCTGAGCGTAGCGGAAAGTCACTCGCATTAAGCCAAGGACACCTTCAGCCTGTTCCTGATGGCAGTCCAAAAGCCAGTTGCTGCCCAGCCTTCCTCTGCCTCTTTAGGAAATGGGAACAGGAGCCGGGAGTGTTAAATGGTTAATCCAGACTGTTTGGGGAAGATATGTCTCCACAAATGTTATACCATCTGGTGCTCCGTGAAAGCTGGAGGAGTGGGTGCCGTATTTTCATAACAATACGCCCTTCTACTCTCATTGATTAATAACACAAAGCTATTTTGTCTTTGTTCTTTTGTATTTTAAAATATTTGTCTGAAGGCTTTTCAATGCGAAATCCAGTAATTATCTTAAGAGCTGAGTCAATAGGTTCTTCGGGCAGAGAAATTACACATTAAACTGAACAGTAAAAAGCTCAATGAAGAGCATCTCTGCTC
>VZRU01003890.1:1368-12891 GCA_013398155.1 Pedionomus torquatus | reverse complement strand
CATTAATTGTTTTCTTCTGGCTCCCCTGTTCTGCTTCAGTGCACATAAATCAATGTAGAAAAAAAAAAAAAAAGATAAAACGCTTCTATTATGAAATGAGTGTAAAACTCTATTTAAACAAATTTCTTTTTTGCACGCAGTTCCTCCCATCCTGGCTCCAAAAACCATTTGAGAGCAAAACCAGTTTTCCCAAAGAGGACCTGGCTTGTTCCCTGGTTCCTCCCCACAGCGATGTGTTGGGGGGCAAAGTCCCCACAGTCCCAAAAATCATCAACTTTCACCAGCGTGGAATATTTGATGCACGACGATGCCCACAACACGACCGCTTGCACCCACAGTCCAAAATCCTCCCTACTAAAAAAGTGCTTATTTTCCAAAACTCTTCTTTCCCCCTCACCAGAAGGACATTTGTTGATGGAAGTTTTCACGGTATTTTAAATTACAGGGTTTGGGGTTTTTTCTCTACTTTTTAACATTTTCCCTGTGGGAGATGCTGGGGCAGGAGGAAGGGGAACTGGGAAGGAAGCAATTATGAGAGGGAAACAGCTTCTTTTCTCCACAAACATACAGAAAGATTAATACAAATTCATTTTGGCTTAAAACCCAAAAGGAAGAGGGTGGGGTAGCATTTAGTGTGCTCCCAGAGCTTCATCAGAAAGAAAAATTAAATTTAATTCGCAAATCAAATTGGGGACAGTGTTCCTCCTATTGGGCAGTTGGAAGGGTTCCTCCTTATGGGGTCAGAAGGGACCTCTGAAGATCATCCAGTCCAACCCCCCGGCCAAATCAAGGTCACCCAGAGCAGGTCCCACAGGAACGTGTCCAGGTGGGGTTTGAATGTCTCCAGAGATGGAGACTCCCCCACCTCTCTGGGCAGCCTCTGCCAGGGCTCTGCCACCCTCTAAGTGAAGAAGTTCCTCCTCCTTTTTAGATAGAACTTCTTACATTCAACATTTTTGCCCGTTACCTCTTGTCCTGTCGCGGGGCAGATTTTGGTGTTGCTTTTGGTGAAACTGAGGCAGGAGGTTTGCACTTTCCAGGGCCAGGTGGTGGAAACAATGGGATTGCCTGGAGAAGGAGATGTAAACATTAATACGACAGATTGGAGAGCCACCTGTGCTTTCTGGAGGAAGAAAAAGGGGTATTTTTCACAAGACTGTGGCTCTCCAGGAGAGGAGCCATCAGCTACCCGATGGTGCAGAGTCTCCTGCTGAGCATGGAGAGACACAAAACTTATTTTTGGTTTGGAAAATCTCCACCTTCCGGATCGCAACCCCAGTATCTGACCTAGGAAAAAAGAGAGCTGTGGATGTCAGGAGATCAGGATGTAAATTGAATTAATTCTTTTGCATAATTTGCGAGAAGGCAAGAAGGATAAAAGTTGCTTTCCCAGTCTGAGAGAACCTTTGAAGATGAACATCCGCATCACAGAGGGGGAAAAAAATCAAATATTGTGGACTGTCTCGGTGCAAAGTGGAGCACTTTGTGTGCTCCCCTCGACTGCAATTAGAGAAAACTCAGAAAAACAAATCAGGAAAAATGCACTTGTCACTTGAATTAGCTCTGCCTGGAAATTTTATCAAAGTGCTGGTGTTGATTCATCCAAGTCTGAATGTTTTCAAAACCTCACAAATGTCAGTACTATTTTACTTCGGCACAAGCACTTCAATAACTTTGATGTGCCCTATTCCAGCATTTTCAGAATGATCTAATTTCCCCCACGAACAATTCTTTTAAAAACTAAGTGCATTTCTTAAAGAAAAAATAAGATTCCGACTTGAACTGAAGCTGTTCGGTCCTTCTAAAGCAAATGGGTTCCTGGAATTTGTATCACAAAATGTCACTTTTATTCCCTTTCCCTTTCAGCATGGAAGTACTTGAAGCAGCAAAATTTCTTGAAAATTGGTTTCATGATTGCCATCCAAGTGTAAATTAAAGGCCAGCTGATCACACTGCCATCAATACCCTTGATCTCTGCCTCCTGATGATCCCCTGTTCATAGTTCAAATAAGATTCCCTTCCTGGGTGCAGGAGAGGTCAGGATGGGAAACACCTGAAATAAAACTCCAACTTTAATAATTGAAAGGCAAACACATTCCTCCCATGCGAAGTGCCCTTCCAGGGATTTAGCATTTTGGTAGCAAGGTGCCCCAAGGAGGTTTGCAGAGATTTTGGGAGGGTCGGCCCAGCCCAAGAAGCTTCTCAATCCAATTGTGTCTCTCCAGGGCAAGACTATCCTCCTGAAGGGAACAAGAAAAGGGTGTTTAAAAATACACCTCACTTGTGTAGGTGCCAGGAACCATCATCCTTTGCACATTCATCCATGGTTTTGAGCAACCTGCTCTATTGGGAGGTGTCCCTGCCCAGGGCTGGGGGGTTGGAACCGGATGATCTTGAAGGTCCCTTCCAACTCTGACCATTCCACGATTCCATGAAAAGATGCCCACCTTGAGGTGCTCCTCTCCGTGGAGATCCACCAGGCACAGCTCCCTACTGTTCGCTTCTCTCCTCTAAAGATCAAGATCAAACAGTCAAGGGTGCTAAATACTCATGATAAATCAGGTTTGTTTGGACAGAAAATCTAGTCCAACGTGTTTGCAACACGACCTGGCAGCTTTCTTCAGAATAAAATGATGGGGAGGGGTGGACCTCTTTGCTGTTAACAATACAGGGCAGAAAGGTCAAAGAGAAATCCAGCTGCAAATTACCCAAGTGACCACAAAATAGACCTTCTTCGAGTCCCCGTTCCTGCCAACGGCTCCTCATCTTCCCCCTCCTCCTACCTTCTTTCAGTTGAATCCAGGAGGAGTTAAGGTCAAGCTCCCTGACCCTGTGGGGCAGGAGGAGGGGAATAATTAGGTTGGTGTTTGACAAGCAAGTCAGCACTTGGCAGAATAAGTCACTTCTCATCTGAAGCATCTTTTCCTCAGCTTCTGAGGGTCAGCTACTGTTTTAACTTGGCTTATTCCGCAGTGAACAGAATCCAGGATGAGATACGTTTCAGTTCGTCTCAAAACTCAGGGGTTTTGTGGGCTCAGCAGCGCTGCACCGGGCACCAGGTTTGGTCCAGAGAAGGACGAAACGGTTTTTCATGAAACTATCTTTCAGGAAACAACCTGTTCTTCTTTCTTAGGAAATTGGCGACTTTCAAGCCTGCTTCTTACAAAAAGGGCTTCTGAAGCTACAATTTTCTTCATTTTAGAAACAGTTCCAAGTGTTAACTGATGAAGGGAATAATTTTTAAACACATTTGTACCCCATAGAAGTAGATTAAGTTAAGACTTGGCAAGCAAACCCTGCCGCTCCTAAAATGTCTCTGTATTGATTCCAACATGAAACACATCATCCCCAAATACAGAAGATATTCCAGAAGATAATGGCTCTCAGACAGCAACCAGGATGTCTGGGCTGAGTCTTCTTCACTCTTCATCATCCTCCTCTTTTTTCCCCCCAACTTTCTTTTTCCTTTTTTTTCCTCCCCAGTCTCCGACAGCCAAAACCTCAGGTCGATATGGAAGCCAGCAGCCCAGCACCCAAACTGGGATCCATCACATCATCTCTCCATCCTCTTTATGCCAAGTTGCTTAGACATCTGGCCCTTTTTTTTTTTTTTCCCACATAGAGAAATGACAAAACACCGAGCGATGAAAGCAGCACGTGCTGTTGTGCAATCTGTTTCTCAGCTTCAGAGACCTTTAACTTCTCCGAATTCTTAACCAAATGCTAACTCTTCATTCCAGTCGTCTCCGCTGACGCAAAAGGTCTCGCACCAGTATATTTCCTTATTTTCTGTGGGTTGAATTATTGAAACAAAAACTCTTTGAGGTGCCACTGAGGCCTTTCTTTTAAGTAAGAAAATCCCAACACCTGCAAGAAAAATCTCTCTCTCATGAACTGCGTGACGTTGTGGACTCTTTCTGCAGTTGGACCGATAAAGGGGACATGTTCTGTCCGGTCGGGAGTCAGAGATTTTACACAGAGGAGACCAGAGAGCCATCCTCAAAGGCACCCACGTGTCGACCTGGCTGGATTTCACCTATTAAGTGTCTCCATCCACCTGGGACACTCCTGTCCACAACCCTGTGACTCACTCTCCTTTCAAAGCCGTCATGATACAGTCCCAGCTCAGGACAAAAATCTGTGTGAGCCCTTACGCAAACATTTCGTATCTCTTACGGACCATTAGTTTCTGCATATTTAACTCAAAAATCATCCCTGTCATTTGGATCTCATTCAGTTCATTAAAAATCTCATTTCACCTTCAAAACTGCCAGAACTTCTTGCAACGGAGACCTACCCCCTTCCCATCACAGAGCAGAAGCACTGCAAAAACTTGTTCTAGTAGGGCTGCAAAGCAGTGATTCGGTGTTTTTGCCCAACTTGCATTTAAAAATTGGGAGGCAATTGAGAATACTTTCAAATATCTAAAGCAGGCATTTGAAAACAATATTCATAGATCACCACTCTCTTCTGCCATCCAGCTCCATTAGCAACGTCTGGGGAATATTCTTGGTCTATCGCATTTTTGATCATGAGCTTTCCTCTATAACTATGGCTGTTTGCATTTATTCATCAAAAGAACGAAGAAAGAGTTCAGGAAATGTTTATCTTTTCTCCTTGCTGACTCTGGCCTTAACAAACGCCTCTGAAATTCCTTCTTTTCTGCGGGCAATAACACCGCGTACCTTCCGCTGCCCCCATCACCTGTCTGCTCTGTAAGGTGATTAACTCTATGATCACTATAAAAATGTTTTATTTAGTGGATAATTGTAAGTAGTGGTATCTACCATTTCCAAATCTCTGGCTTTATTAGCCTTGTTCAAGAAGGTCTTAATATTTAAGTGATTTACTGATCACTTAAAATGCCAGCCTAGCCATTAGGAGGTACATTTCACTATGCATTGCCTAATTTTATAGTACATTATTTCTTTATAAACAGACACATTACTCTGAAGCATTAATTAAACCTCTTTGCCCATTATGAACTCCATTTGGAAGACAACAACATAACCAACTGCTCGTCCTGATGGATGGGTCTGCGACTCCAGGTTTTGGCTCACGCCAAAGAGCTTTCCAAAGAGCGGTGCTACTGGGAGTGGGGAACATTATGCCATGGAGAGCAGTGATTTGTGGAAAGAAAGCATCTAATGAATAATACATGGCATTTGCACTTCAGCAACCCAGTTTGCTGAACTATTTTGCATCAATAACCTGGTACTAAAAAGCTCTGTTTATTATTGCAAGCCTCTAAGGCTTTTTGAAATAGAATTACATCCGCCACATTTATAATACTTAACGTTTGGAGCAAACTGCAGCTTGTTACATCACTGGAAAGAGTCCTCTCCCAGAAACTTCTCTTGGAAGACACATCTGGAGGTACTCTGGGGCTTTGCACGTTCCCACCACAAAAACATGGCATTTAGAGCAAACACAGAGCGATCCACCACCCCTTTGCTTTTTGCCAGTGCTCCTGGACAGGAAGGCCTTGGGACACAAACACTCAAAATCCAGGCAGATTACCCCAAAAAACTCTCAGGAAGCAGTAGCTGTCCTCTCATCTGCCTTTCTACACAGGAGAGGTTCATCCAGCCTTCCCATCCCCTCCTAGCACCATCATCCCCTCCCACCACAGATGCTCCTGGAGGCTCCTCGTTTCTCCCAACATGGGTACCCGTCCCACAGTCTCTGCACCAGAGTCACCTCCAGATTCCAAATTTTATGGGCTCCCAAGGCTGGAGGCATCCCCAGCCTCCGTGCTCACCGCTCCCAAGCAAAGCCATGGCGTGTTGCCCTGGAGCAAACCCCTCCCTTCCCATTTTCATGCCAAGATCGTCAGGTTTACAGAGGGGGCTGCAAAGAAATAAAGCTCCCCTTCTCGTTGCTGACTCTACCCAGTATTTCAGTCTTTCCATATTTTACTCTCAGGTGTGCACAACCTGAGTTACGGTCTCAGGCAGGTCCCTCCTGCACCACTTTGGAGGCCACGAAAGCCACGCCACAAACTCAGGTATTCCGGAGAGCATCCTGCCCTGCTGTGTCTGAACATCCTCGTTAAGAAGCCAACATTTACCAACAGCAGCCCTGCAGACGTACGCACAGGTGTTCCCTATATTTAAGAGAGGAAACAACCGTGGTTTCTCGGGTACCACTGTGTGCAGCTTGACTGGGAAATGATTTAATGGTGCCCATTATAACTGAAAAAGCCAAAAAAGCTATTATAGGTTGTAGGAGAAGCGCTGTCGCAGTTGGAGGACTCGCGGCTGAGCGGAGCCAAAGGCCACCTCGTGGGGATTCGATTTATGAGGGGCGCAGCCAAGGCCAGGAGCAGCAGCACACGTCCCAGGCAACAAAGATCGGCTCTACACACCCATGGCAAAGCAAATCCTGACATCCACTCACTGGAGGCTCCACAACCACACAGGACATCCTCATCCTGAGGGTGCCGAGCTGGGGCTGTTCAGCCTGGAGAAGAGAAGGCTCCGGGGAGACCTTGGAGCAGCCTTCCAGGATCTGAAGGGAGCTCCAGGAGAGCAGGAGAGGGACTCTTGGTCAGGGAGTGGAGTGACAGGACAAGAGGGAATGGTTTTAAATGGTTTAAGAGGGGAGATTTAGATTGGATCTTAGGAAGAACTTCTTTGCTGTGACGGGGGTGAGACCCTGGCCCAGGTTGCCCCGAGAAGCTGTGGCTGCCCCATCCCTGGAGGGGTTCAAGGCCAGGCTGGATGGGGCTTGGAGCAACCTGGTGTGGTGGGAGGTGTCCCTGCCCAGGGCAGGGAGGGTGGAACTGGATGATCTTCCAGGTTCCTTCCAACTCCAACCATTCTATGATCCCACAGACAACAGCCCTGATATTTCCCGGTTACCAAAGCTCTGCCACGTCTCAGTGACACCTCTTTCTTCCATGCAAACCTGGAAGAAATGCAAAATGTTTTCACACACAAAGGCAACGCAAAAGGGCTGGCAGCTGTCGCTGCTTTCCTGCTATCTGCAGGCACCAGGAGAAAGGAGCTGACAGAGAAGGATGCCCTGGCAGGGCTCGATGCAGACCTTAAAGGAGGAGGTTGAACTTTCTCCTCTCACAGCACACAGAGAGCAAGCAGGGAAGACACAAAAGCCACCCCACCGCCTCCTCCCGCCACCTTCATTGCCTCGGGCGTGGGTGCGAGACCACTGTTCAGAGACAAACCCTTCCCAGAGGTGAAGGGAACTCATTTGGATTCAGCAGGAGAGCTACAAAACCGGCTGCGGGAAGTGATAGTTCAGGAGGGAGTTGGAGGTTTTGGAACAGAGATAACGCTGCGGGGGGACATTCATCTTCTGGCGACGGGAGGAAGGGAGAAGGGGGAGGAGAACCAGGGCACCGCAGAGGTGGACGGAGCTGCTCCATTGCTCCCAGTCCCTCCCACACTCACCCCAACTGATAATCCCACCAGCATCCCAACTCTTCCTCCAGCCCCCCCTACTACACAACACATCAGAAGAACCTAAAGCAAAATAAAACTGCCCTCCCCTTTTTCGGTTTGCATTTTGTCGCTTTTTTTGAGCTCTATGCTTAGGATTTAAAAAAAAAAAAGCCTTCGNTGAGCTCTATGCTTAGTATTTAAAAAAAAAAAAAAAAGCCTTCGAATCAGAAATTGCCGTCCTGTCTCATCAGTTACATAATTGCTCCGCTACCGCTAATTAGCGGCTGACTGTAAACATAACTTTGATCCCAGAAGACGTCCCCCGGCTCAGAGCAAGGCTGAAAATGCGAGTCAGGTGCCGCTCCGGTGCCGGGTCCGGGTCGTTTAATAACGCCAGGGACTGGCCTTCCCGTGTTCAGATGCCATTAGAGCGGGATGTCAAGAAAAACCCAGAGCAACGTTCAATTTTGAAATGAGGAGGGGGAAAAAAAAACAAATGCTTAAGGAAAATACGCTCAACTGGACCAAAAAATAAAAAAAAGCTTACCTGGGCCAAACTGAGAAATTGCTCCCAGCGCTGTCAGACTCAGAGAGACCTTTTAGCAGAGGAATGCACCCAAGAAATGCCACGTTGTGCTCAGCAGAAAGATCTGAGACTGATGCAATTAAATCCTTAAAGGTCTAAGGGTAAATGCAGCTGCAGAAATGAAAGCAAAGAGGGTGATCTGACTCCAGATAATTAAATATCCATTTTGATGCTGGGATCAGAGTCGAAAAGTGGAAACCTGGATCCCATGTGCAGCCGGCAAAGAGAAGGGCAGTTGGGCAACGCACCGAGGAAACAGCGGGGATGGGGGCAGCCTTCTCAACAAATAGCTTCACCCCAAAAGCCACCCCTTCCGTGAGGGCCCACACTGATCACAGCACAGGGGCCAGCTGAGAGGAGGTCCGCTGGGATCTCACACCGTGGAGAAGGAGAGATGGTTGAGTGGCAACAACAGAGACCTCACAAAAGCCATGCAGCTTCATGGAATCATAGCATGGTTAGAGTTGGAAGGGACCTCAAAGATCATCCAGTTCCAACCCCCCTGCCCTGGGCAGGGACACCTCCCACCACCCCAGGTTGCTCCAAGCCCCATCCAGCCTGGCCTTGAACCCCTCCAGGGATGGGGCAGCCACAGCTTCTCGGGGCAACCTGGGCCAGGGTTCCTTCCAACTCTAACCATTCTATGACTCTATGAAGAGACCTGGCAAGTGCAGACCCAAGAGGGTGGACACCTCCAGCCACAGCACTGCTCTCTTTTTTTTCTTTTCCCCACAAAGCATGCTGGACATGACGAATGAAACGACTCCGCCACCTCTCAGAAGGTACGTGATCACAAGACAGAGCTTTCCAAGTCGCCTCTGAGGTCAGAAGTGACAGATCCTGGTATTTACCAGCAAAAAGAGCTCTTCTCTCCCCTTCAAGCCCTCAACGTCTAGAAATAGGCACGGCAGAGAGGACTGCCTGCAGCAAAACTCCCAGTCTATACTTACACTTAATTATTTGCATTTCAACTACTTTTGCAAACCCACAGACAGAACCAACCTAACCGTTTCCCCATCTGAGGTTTTATTTTATTAATGAAAGCGCTACCAGAAGAATGACGTGTTTATTTTAATGATTCTGTTCAGCTAATTTATACAGCTGCAGTCGCTCCGGCACCGCGTAGATCTGCAGATCAGCAAACAAACCTTGTTAGTGTGTACATGCAACTCACACATACAGGCAAAAGGGAAAAAAAAAAAAAAAAAAAGCATTAACTAGCTCGATTCGCTGATCAGCAGATTTGCAAGTTATTTAAATGACTCTACAGCTCTAATTCATTAAAATAAATTTAATGATTTTTCCCATCAGCATTTTCCTACGGTCCCTCGCTCCCCTCCAGAAACAATGGTTATCGGGGGCGGTAACTCAGCAGCGTCAAACCTCTGCCAACAGGGAGCCGTGGGAGAAAGATTTCAAATTGCAGGAAGGAAGTGATCCCTGAAAGCACCTGTCCCCAGCCAGAAGCATCACCAGGCAAACACAGACCCTCGGCTCCACCACCCTCTGCCAGCTTC
Source organism: Pedionomus torquatus (assembly GCA_013398155.1). NCBI lineage: Eukaryota > Metazoa > Chordata > Aves > Charadriiformes > Pedionomidae > Pedionomus > Pedionomus torquatus. The sequence continues at coordinate 3,385 of VZRU01003890.1, read as the reverse complement.
TGCGGGAAAGCTGAGGGTCTGCTTTGGAAGACGCCGATACAAGGTGCAGTAGGGTTTTTTGTAGTTTTTTTCTGTTATAGATAAGGTGTGAAACCTTAGAACAGTTTTGTCCAGTTTTAAACCTTTCGGATGTTTGCTTATCTCAAAGAGTTAACCCCCTGTGAGCAGAACAGGAGAAAACAGAAGCCAAGGCCACGAAACTCACTGAAACCAAACCTTGTATCAACACACACACCCCCCACACTCACATGCTGCTTCCTATTCTTCTCTTGTTCCCTCCTGCCCCCCTCAAACCTTCTTGCGAGCTTATTCTCCTCTATCAAACCCCAAAACTCGCATGTTTTGAGTGTGTGGCTCCCTTCAAATACACAGCTTCAGGTGGCAATCTCAGCCCTCAACTGTTTACAGCAGGTACATAGAGCATCTATGGCTTACACTGTGACCCTCTCCCCCAGGGGCTGCCTCCAGCTCTGAGGCCACCAACATCAGGAGGACACGGACCTGTTGGAGAGGTTCACAGAAGTGAAGCACCACACACCGCCAGAAAACCACCGATTCCCACGGGATCACGTTCCCAGCAGAGACTCACCATAAGGAGGGCAGGAGGAGTGCGGGGACGCGGCGAGCTCCCCGGCAGGGCAGAGGACCTGGCCCACACATGGGGAATCTGCAAGGCCAAAGAAAGAATTGTTTTACAAACAGTCCCATTTTTACGGTAAGGGAAGACGATTCTATGATTCTATGAAAACGTAAAGCTCCAACCCACCACATGGGAGCAACCTACAAGGGTTCATCTTTGATGGGTTTTGTGATCACGTAGGAGCTTCATGAAGCCCGACATCTACCAGCAGCTCCTCTTCAACCAGCAGCGAACAGCTGAAGGGGCAACATTTGGCCAAGCTGTGATTTCCAATACCTCCACTTAGCAGGTATCTGGACAAACCAGATGGATAAACACCAGTAACGGACACTCAAAGCAGCCTTTGCGTAAGCAGCCGTACCTTGGGTGCAGATGACCTTGACGTTGGCTTGTTCACACGTGCTCCAGCACACGGTGGGGAAAAATGCAGGGGAAGCAGGTCTGCATGGAGCAGATGAACCAAAGACAGGAGCTGGTGCTCAGCGACGCACCAAAGCCATGAGTTAAACCCGAGCCCCAGGTTCACGTAGACCTTGGCACGAATATACTACAAGAAGATTTTGGCCAACTACTTCAGCACCTCCAGACTGGCTGAATGCCCACCCCTGCCCTCCCTCCTCCCTTGCTTCACCCCTCTTATCTGCACTGCTAAGGCTGCAGAGTCTCCCCCTCCTCTTAAATTAGTAATTAAATTAAGACAGTTCTTAAATTAAATTTATTGGATGACATCAGCTATCCTCATAGACATCCCCTTGACAAGCCTTACAGACACAAAGTCAGGATGGGGAAGGGTTTTGCTACTCCCAAGAAGGAAGAGAAAGCTCCCCAGTCACCAGCCAGAGCAAGGGAGAATATTCACACACTAAAAAACGCACCAAGTGTTGTGATAACTACCGAGGGATTCATCGGCGCAGGACGCGATGCATCGGCGGTGGTATGGGCATTGTTGAGACTGGTTCCACCATTCCCACTTTGATTTGCTAAAAAATAGAGCAGGCACCTGAGAGAAATTATCCATACAGAACACGTAATTTAAAAAAGGGGGGGAAATAGCCAGCAGAAGGGAACAGAACCGCCTGTCCAGATGTGGACACTGCAGGAAGGCCAGGCTGGACACAGCTATGAGCAACCTGGTCTAGTGCGAGGTATCCCAGGCCAGAACAGGGGGCTTGGAACGAGATGGTCTTTAAGGTCCCTTCCAACCCATTCCACAGTCCTAAGGTGCGAGGCGGGGAAGCAGGCACAGCTCAGGGAGAGGGTTTCCACACACAGAGCATCACCAGCTTCTAGAGCCAACCCAAAACACCAGCATTCCTGGGCTGCATCAAAAGAAGCATGACCAGCAGGTCACGGGAGGTGATTCTCCCCCTCTACTCT
>VZRU01003888.1:126813-174833 GCA_013398155.1 Pedionomus torquatus | reverse complement strand
CCGTGACCTGCTGGTCACGTTTCCTTTGATGCATCCTGGGATACGGTTGGTTTTCTGAGCTGCCAGCGTGCGCTTCTGGCTCATGTTGAGCTGCTGATCCATGAGCACTCGCAAGTCCTTCTTCTCAGGGCTGCTCTCCAACCATTCCCCACTCAACCTGTATTTGTGCCTGGGATTGCCACGTCCCAGGTGCAGGGCCCTGCACTTGGCTTGGTTGAACTTCATGCTACTTGCATTAGCCCACCCTCTCAAGCCTGTCCAGGTCCCTCTGGATGGCATCCCTTCCCTCCAGCGTGTCAACTGTGCCACCAAGCTTGGTGTCGTCAGCAAACTTGCGGAGGGTACATTCAATCCCACTGTTCATGTCTCTGACTAAGATGTTAAATAGCACAGGTCCCAGTACTGACCCTTGTGGGACACCACAAGTTGAGATAGCTGTCTTCTGCCATTGAGTCCCTCGTACATCTTCCTCACAAAAGATGGTATGTGTTGTGACCAGTCTGATGCTAGTTAGTCACCCAGCACATGTGTTCTACAGAGCTGATCACAGACTCAAGTAGTATGCAGTTCCTTACCTGCAGTGTCAGCACTGACTTCACTCCTCCTTCTCTGCTCAGTCTCAGCTTTTTGTAAACATCTGGGTACTTAGTATCTTGTAGAGCTTTCTTTTAGGTCAGTCAGTGGGCCCAGCCATTGTTGTCAGTGGGTGGATGAAGAGACGGGGAACAGTACCAAGAAAGTATTGCTTTCATCAGAAACCGAACTGAAACTTATCAAAGGGATTTTTACTCTTACCAGGAAAAACAGTTCTTTTCAATTTCCAGTACAATAGTCTTAACAGGTTACTTTTATAGGCAAAAGTAATTGGTATTCGTAGGTAGCAATTATGAAGGTAAGCTTTCGAGCTTAATTTCTCACAGTCATTTTAAATAAATTTGAATAGAAGTGTTTCAAGGGAGAATAAAGAAAAGGCATGAAGAAAAGGCATGAAAGAAAAAATCATGTCTTTTTATCTCAAGGGCACCTTGCTTGTGATTAAAAGCTTGGATTAAGTCCCTGGTTGAAGCTTGTCTTCTTTTAAAACATGCATGGAAAATTGGAAAATAGAACTCCAGCAGTCACTTGAATGAAGAGGACACTGTCTTGCAGGAAAAAAAAAAGCATTTGAGTAGTTATTATCTATGTCTTGGAACTAATCTCGGCTGTAAATCATGGCTGAGTACGTGAGGTGCACAAAACCCGTAAGAACTGTAAGATTGTAGCAGATGTGGACTGTTGGTAGCTGCATATTAAAATATTTTTTTCTGCCCCACACAGAAGAACGGAGCTAGCTTTATTAATTTGAGGAAGTTTGGTTTGCACAGCAATAGATTTGAAGAATTATTTTCTTTTAAAAATTAAACTTAGGGTTGGAAACACTTTGTAAATAAAGAATGAAAAGTTTAATGTCAAATAAAATGGTGTAGACTAACTTTTTCTTAAAAAACTTAATCTGCTGAGTGCGTGTTTTGAAGAAAAGATTTCATAAAGTAAGTTGCCAAATAAGAATATTTGATTTTGAAATTTCTGTCCTTTTTCAGAACTGTAGAGGATATTAAATAACATTCATTTTAAATCTCCAGAACACAAAATATTTTATAATTTCTGGGTATGACATTGCATTTAAATTAAAATCAATATTTCAGGTTGCTATTGTAAGAGCTGTAAACTATGTAAAGCTTGAGGGAACTTTGGTACTAAATAAATATGAATGTTGTATTGCTTCTCTGTCATCAGACTGAAGAATTTGGAATTTGCTACATTTTCTCTGCAGAAGGCATTCAGCTGAGCCAAGTGAGTTAAATATATAGTTGCTCCTGAGCTTACAAAGCAAATATGTGTCTTCTGCTTTAGAGAAGCAGTGAAGTAATCTCTCTGTGAAGAAGTATTACTCGAGAAGTAAAGAAAAACCAATTGTCAAAGTTGTGGCGATATAACAGCTGCAAGGAAGAAGTGGAGACAGTATAAATATGATTTGTGAGCCTGTAGAAGTCTCCACCTAGGCAGCTTTTTTTTAATTCTCAAAGCCCATATGTTCAGCAGCTCTTAAGAATATCACATTCCTGGTGTTCCCAGCTCTAACAAATAAAATGCAAAGGTTTTTGTCCTCGCAGAATAAGAATAGGAGAAAAACAGCTTCAGTTCAGCATGTTTCTTATGGTATAATCTAGCAATAAAACCCCCAGAGTTGTATACAAGTGATGTTTAGCAAACTTAACCATCTCTTTTCAGGTAGAATATCTGAACTGGAAATAAACTAACTGGTTAATTAGGTAATATGTACAATAGTGGTGTTGTTTTTCTCTTACCACTCATGCAAAGCTGCTTTGAAACTTTTGGGGAAACATTGCTGGAATGGTAAACGTTGAACTTGCCTATAAGTAATTCCACAGAAAAATGAAGTTAGAATAATAATCATTGCATTTCTTGGACCTGTCTTCTGTGTAAAATGGGCTGTAGATCCCAGTAAAACTGAAGTATATCAAATACAAATATGAAGTTTGTTTGCTAGCTTGTGAGGCTTGTGCACTCAGTGTATATTAAGTGGCATCTGGCTTGAACTGTATGGGGAATGGCATCACTTGGACATAACTTTTTTAAAAGGCAAGAGAGGAAGAAAGAAACAGTCTTTGACATGGAGTCTTTGACACCATGTAATGAGGACTTCTCATTTTCTCAGGGTCAAAAACAGGTTACAAGCTGTATTAGTAAATTTCAGCACAAACTTCTATTAAGGCCTTGCCTGTCTTCTCAAATACTATATACAATGTATTGCTGAATCATTCAAGTCATCTGCTAAGGAGGAAGAAATAATGCAATTGGAAAACTCGTAGATTGTGACTTTGGCATATAGGGATGTTATTACAAGGAATAAGGGTTTTGCTGAGGGGACATGAACCCTGGGCAGAAGATTATAGGAGTATGAAGAGCCTGTGTTGGGAGGGAGAAGTGAATGCTCTGACTTAGGGCAGGGTGAAGATGGGGTTGTGGATGTGATCTAAGCTGTGTGCAGGGAGGAGCAGGTGAGTCAGAACAGCTGTGTTTGTTCTGGGGAAGAGTATTTTTATACCCTTTACCATCACATAGTGCTGCTTAATCTGTAGCCTTGCATTGTAATTGGCCACCTAAATAAACACTAATGCTTTATATGTTAAATACACTGTAATACAGAAATATTCCTTTGGTTCTGAAGTTATATACATTTGCAAATTAAGAAAAATAGGGTTCCTTGATGAGTACATTAGTCTTTCAAAAATGCTAAGTTACCCTGTAACAGATACATCGACTCTGTTCTTACAGAGAGTGCAGAAAACTGAAGAAATAGGGTACAAAACTGCCACATGATGTGATCCAGCATCTTCCTTTTTCTAAGCATAACGTTTCAGAGCTTTGCTGTACCAGAACTATGTCCATGTGTTCTGTGCTCGCATCCTTACCCCCACTACACAGAAATAGTACTGGGTATGTTAAGTTAAATAAAATTACCCTTTTGCCCTCACAAATACCTATTTTACCTGATACATATGATACTGTCTGAATGCTGGATGTAGAAGAGCATAGTGTTACCATCCAGCTACTCTGCTGCTTCTGTACTTGCTGGTAGCCTTAATGGATATAGATTCTGTTGGGCTGCTTTGACACAACTGAAAAAATACCCACTGAAAGATGTGCTGACCCTAATCCCTCAGTGTATGTGTGGACATCTCTCTGGTTGCCAGCAGTGTAAAAGAAAAGATGCCTGGGCTCTAATTAGATTTTCTTTAATAATCAAAACTGCACACCTGCTAAACTCTCCCAGGGAGAGTATTGCTGACCAACACCAGCTACACACAGGAGGGATAAGTTACATATGTCTTGGGTGGGAAACTGGCTTTTCTGGCATTCAGAGTTGTGAATTTTCACTGACTTGGAGGATTTGAGGTACCAAATGGACTAGTCATACTGCATATAAGCTGAATTAAAGTTATTAGTGAGTTAAGCTAAGTGGATTTAAAGGGGAAGAATCTTGTTTTTAAGATGAAATATCACAAAATAATTTATGAGAGGGTGAATGGAAGTGCTGAAGTTGCGTGGTTACTTTCTCTCTGAGCAAAAGACTCTGTTAACTCCGTTGATTTTATTTTTTTTTCATAAAATGGAGAAAGCAAAGCTTGTCAAGAAAAATAAATACAAAGTGATGCCATCCCATTGATGAGCTAGGGAAGTCTTTGATGTCTATATTTCATGTAGGTTGTATGTAAATGCTCAGTGGAGCAGCGTAATGCTGTGACTCGGCTTGGAGGATTGTGTCTAATTTTGTGATGGTGTGAATAATGTTGCTTAGGTGGAAGAGTTGAAGTACATTCTTGAAAACTTCAGGCACTTTGAGTTACCCAAGCTGGATCTATTTGCAGGGTATCCCCAGTTTGCTTTACTTCATGGTTTCCTGTATCCTCACAGGAATAGAGAATGTACTTAAAGAAGGGATAGAGTGGTAAACAGCATCAGCCTTTATGTTTCTCCTCAGTTAATCTTTACTGAATGAATCCACTACATTCAATTAACCTTCAAGAGTATAAGGACTTGAAGACAGCATCCAAGTCCCGTTTTGGCACAATACAGGTAATTTCTGTTAATATTACATACACAAAGGCATGTGCACTGAGACCTCTCTGAAGGGTTTGCTTCAGTGCTTCAATCTATAGATGGCTGGCTTTCTGGTTCGTAAGGAATACTTTCATTTTATTTTCTTTTCCTGGGTTTTGATGTCAGTGTCAATAATGGTAGGCTCAGTTTACATTTAAAAGTGCTTGGTGTTGAAAGTTATATTAAAAACCACCCCCACTTCCTTACAGTACAAACAAACAAACAAACAAAAATACCCTAAAGACATGAAGCCTGTTTAAAGAAGCCAATGAGCTTTCCAGGAGGAACCAGGGAGAGATGAAGCCATGAGGAATCTGAGGGCCCATGGGAAGAGTTGCAATAACAGGTTGGTTTGGGAGAGAACAAGCAAAAGCATGAAACTAAATAGCGACCTCTGTGAAAAACAGATTTTTCACTTTTTTCCTGCTGTCATCTACAGTATAGATCATGTTACTTGCTGTCTAAAATTCATTCCTCTGGCAGATACATGGTCAACCATTATTGACTTAATCTCATCTTTTGTTTATATTTTTTGTAATGTTTTTGCTTGCCTAAATACAGGCTATTGATGTGTTCAAGATGAGGATAAGTTAGGTGCAATTTGTAGGCTGTTATGTAAAACTTTATTTCATAACTTTATTTTTGACTGAATTTTGTCTATCTGAAAACATAGGGTGTAATTTTTCACCCTTTTAAGCTATACGTTAATTCAGTAGCAATTACGTTTGTAATTTTTTACAGTAATGGCACTCTAAATTTGGATCTAATAAAACATCCTTGTTGTAGCTTGTATTTTGCTTAGCACTCATGCTTTATTTAGAACTGGCAATTCAATCCATATTCAGTTAGGAACGGCTGATGAAAGAGAGTCCATCATTACCTCCTCCCATTCAAAAAACAATCAAATACTCTAATTTTCCTCTCACTTCCTTAAAGTAGTTGGGATTATAATTGTTTTTATATTTAAAGTAATTGAGGAAATGGAAAACGGTTTGTCATTGGCAGTGGGGATTCACAAAGCCCCCCATTTTTAATGCTTATGCGACCAGCTGCTCTACATCAAGGTGATGGATTTCTATGTATGTTGTGGTATGGCCCTGACCTTACAGTCAAAGGCAAAACCGTGTAACAAATGTTGTGTGCTAAGAATTCAGATAAGCATAGGAGTTGTTAATTCCTTTTGCAATTTTCTTCAGGCTCTCTTCTCCGAAACCATGCCAGAGATGACAGAGAATGAGACACCTACTAAGAAGCAACATCGGTGAGTTTCTGTGGGGAAAATGGCTATTTTGCAGTTCCATAGTTTGCAGATGTGGCTCAGTTACGAGTTTTCTAGCTAAAAGCTTAGCAATGAGGGTATTGACAACAAGTTCTGAGGGTTGACTGGGGTCCATCCAAAAATTTGGGAAACTGTGGCTGTGAACTTCCCTTTCTCTCTTCTCCTGTCTATGCTGAATTATTTGTCCAAGACATGTCTACCTGGGTTACTGTGGCAAAGGAGATCCTCTGATTATTACACCAACTACTCTGATATGTATAAAACTGTTGCCACCTCTGTCTGAATGCACCTCGTATTATTGTGGACACTCCTTAAAGATATTAGGGAGTCCCTATACTCATTTTGATAGAATCATTTAGATGTCTTCCTCAACTCGCAGTGGAATCTCGATCTTCTATCTCAAATTTCTGCTGGAACTCAAATTAGGTTTAGGGGTTGAACAGCAACACTGTGACCAAAATTTGTTACAAAGCTACTGGGACCTCCTTACAGCTTTTCCAGGTTTTACTTCATTTGTAGTAGCACGTTGATGTAATACTTAACTGGTAGGGGAATCTTCAGCCCCTAATTAAATACTAGGTGGCTATGTAGGATTATGATAAGAAAAGCTCAGAGAGAACATTGATTTATCCTACTCCAATTTTTTTAGTTGTCTTGGATCTTGTGACTCTTTCTAACCCCCCCTAGTGGAGTATTTTGGATCCTGTATTGGTAATGGCAATCAAGGGTAGCTGGGTCTCTCCAGCCTTTGTACTCTTCTTCATATTTAGAATATATGAACAATTCTGACTGGCAGAAGATTGTTTTGCATATAAGTGGGAAACCAGTTTACTGTATAATAAGAAAAAAACATTTCAAATTATAGTTTGCATGCATTCCTGTTCTGTTGATGCAAGCTTTCAATGAGCAGAAGATTCCTCACTACTTGGATAATTGTAGAACAAGTGTGTGGGTTTCAGTTGGCATTTATTTGACTTGAAGATGTTCATCTTTAGGCATTATTTCTTATCAAGTGACTCCAGATCTGACCATCAGCAGTAACATTAGTGTCTTGTAATCATTGTCCAAGTTACTCTAGATGCACACTATTGTTGGTGACTTATCAGAAATAAACATCTGTCAACTAAAAGTGTAAAGGATACACACCCCATCATAATCACGCCTCATACTCACGTGTCCTGCATTCTCACTTCAGATTCCTTCTTGCATCTGGACTCTGCTGAAACAATGAAAAGGGAAAGCAGTAGATGCTACTCTACTTTTTGCATACTCAAGCCAAACATCTAGACTGAGAGTGCACTGCTTCTCAGAAATCTTTTGAAAGATTTTTTTATTTTTCTGGAATATTTCTTTTTCCAGAAAATGTGTGCTTTGCTTTACTATACTTGCTGAAAGTATTTGGCTTACTGCATGTATACAGTACATCTGATTTATATCTGTACACATTTGGGATTTGTTGGCTTCCAGCAAAGCAATTTGAGTTATTGCAGAGTGATTCTGACCTGGTTGCCATCAGTTCAGAAATTCCAGACGCACATTTGAAAACAACCTTCATTTAAATTATGCCTAGATAGAATTTTGAGGCAGTGAAGAAGAGGAATGGTAGTGCTCATTTCTCACACAAAGGAAGCATGTTTATACCAGAAGCTGTGATGTTTGAAGGTATCATCTGGAAAAATCAATTTGTGTGCAACATTTTCTCCTATTTCATTGATCCAACATAATAGCAATATTTCAGACAAGTAATTAATGCTGTTGTTCAGAAATTAGTTCTGTTTTTTTAACATTTGGCCTTATTGAACACTGGATAAATTGCTACTTGAGTAAGCTGTTCCTGAACATAAAAATCCAGCTCTGCCCTATAAATACGTGTAGCAATAATTAAATGGGGTATTACACTGTGCCTTGTTCTGAAATTTATTGAAGTATGAACACAAATGGATTTTTGTTAGAAACTCTTTAATACCACTGCCTGAAATCAGTCTTTGTGAATGTGACTTCTACTATGTTCTTGCTCACAGAGCAGAATATAATGGTTAGTATTTCAGATGTAATGGAAAGAATAAAAGAAGGATTGGTATGGAGATTTTTTTCACTTCTGTTTCACATTACTGTTTTCCCTTTTTGTTTCACAGAAAGAAAAACCGGGAGACACATAATGCAGGTAGGAACATTACGTTTCGTTGGTTTAGTCTGGAAATAAGCACAGACGCTTTGAACTACTAAAACATAGGGGTGGAGAATGTTCCTCCTCAGGAGTTTCAGATTCAAAACACCAAAAAAACCCACCTTACCAAATGCCTTTCTGTGGCTTTGCATGGAATATCTATGCAGAAGGGCTTCTTGATCAGTCTCTAGTTTGCTGTTTTCCACAATACAGGGTTAGAGTAGCATACCCAAGTATGAAAGTAGGACCGTGCCCCTGGCTTTCCAGTGCTAGTAAACTAAGAAGTAAACAATTTTAGTTGTGTTCATTTCTAAAGGAAAATAAATGCACAGGCATTCACATGCAAATAATACCCACCTCTCTTAAAATAAAGAAACACTTAAGCAAATTAGAGATCCAACCTAAGAGCTTTAGAGGTTCCCTAGATGAGAAATATTCCTGTAGCCTGTCCCTGTGTCCTGAGGCACCCACCTGGACATTGGCATCCCAGAAATTCTGTCGGAGTGCCATCTGTGTGTTGCAGGAGTTGTACCCAGGGAGAGGGCAGCGTGCGGCCTTTTCTTCCCCTTAGTGTCTAGCTCCAGTGGCATCTTCTCCAAGTAGCAGCAGAAAGATGGACTGGGGAGGGGTCTTTCAGGTTTTGGCCTGGCTTAGCCTAAGAAGTTGATTCCTTCAGTTCCTCTTTTATTAAACAGCACTACTGTGTCACAGACTCACCTGGAAAAACCACTGAGTATTTTCCATGGAAAAGCTGTGGAATATACTGCTCATGGGGTGTGCCCAGCGTGTAGCCAATTTCTGAAGGATTAAGTATCAGGAAGTAGTAGTCTTAGCAAATTTGCTTTTAAGATTTCCAACCTCATTCTATTTCTAAGTTCCTGTTTTACTTGCTAATACCTCTCCAAAGTCTTCATCACCTGGGCTGAACCCCATCCAACCCTGTAGCTTGCCTAGTAGTTAGTATCTGGACAAGCTGGGTAGAGCATGGGAAGCATTGTCAAAACAAAGGAATAGCCCTTAATAACTACTGTGATATCTATACGTATTGTTAAGATATGTAAGGATTAAGTCCCAAGGATCTTGTGTTTTAATGTTTATACAGCTGCTCTGGTTTCTATGGTAAATTTATTGCAGAAGAGACTTTGTCTTGCTGTGCTTAGGCTTTAGGCCTGTTTCTGTCAACACTGCCAGTCTGTCCGGAGATGCAAAAAATAATAGTGTAAAAAATGTCAATTGAAGTGACAGACTGCTGTAACAAAACTGAAAAAAAAGAGCCTACTACAGGCCTATAATCAAAGCATTTCTTTAACCTTCTCCAAAATAAGTAATTTACTGGAAATACTGTTCATTAAATATTTCCTTTACCCATAGTCATAATTAGATCTTGCAGAACAGTTACACCATTGAATGTAAACAAGACTAATTGATAATCCATATACCTAGAGATTCAGCTGTATTCAATTTTGGCTGCTCCATCAATAAAAATTTAAAATAAACATTGAAAAGTGGCAAAATCTAAATTGTTTCTCTTTTGGTACTAAATTTGACATTAGGATTTAAGAGGCACAGATTTCTTTCCCAAATCTGAAACTGATTCTTTCCATAATCTTGATTCATATGCCTTAATTTAACCAATCTGCATTGTGAAAAGAGTTTCATAAAACACAGCTAGAAAGCATTACAAAACCTGAATTTTGAGTTGCAGTAACAGCTGTTTTCCACAAAGGGGTCCAGAACGTCCCCACCTTTCAGAGGTACTGTTTCTTATGTTACAGGTCTTAATTCCGCTATTAATTCAATAGCTGAGGTTTACTTCAGAGCAAATTATTTTTCCTCTGTCAAGCTACTAAGGGTGGGAATGTATGTCATGAAATAATGTATTTATGAGCCCTTGCACTGGTACCAGTGTGCTGCTGTTGTGCTGACTTGCCCAACCAGATGACACAGCCCATATTATTTTTGCTTAGTGGAGAGACATCGAAAGAAGAAGATTAATGCTGGGATAAACAGAATCGGAGAACTCATTCCCTGCTCTCCAGCGCTTAAGCAGGTGGGTGTCCATCCAGAGGTGCAGACAAGTTTCCTGTGAAATATTTGTGTGTTTCCTTGTCTGTAGAAGTAAAAATTCTTATTTTGCTGTTTGTCTTAGGAAGAAGGAAAAACTGTCTGAATTAATATGCTCAAAAAGCTTACCAGTGATTGGTATGTAAAAAATGATTTGTGATAGAATTCCTTTTGGAAGTGCAGGGTCACATAAATGCAATTACGCAGATTTTTAGCTTTTTGTCTGAAGGTGCTGCATATGACTATTGAAGGAAGGAATCCACACAAGTTGGACATGTGACTTGATTTTCTCCTCGACTGATACATGCAGTATTTTTGAGGTGTAAGCCAGACTACTTTTCCCATAGCAATTTGGTCTGTTTGTTGATGTCTGTCCGTGCGTTTGATTTACAGCTTCCCAAAGTTGGCCATTTGGGGTGCCTGAACATGACTAACAACAGCAAGTAAAAACTCTGTATCTCAGCTGCTGCCTGCCCTGTTGTGTTGAGCAGGTGGATGGCTGTTCACCCTTCCCTCTGCGGGCAGGCTGAGAGGCTAGACAGAAGTAGGTTGGATCTGGCCAGTGGGTTGCTGGTTACATTGTGCAGCTCCTGTTTCTCAAAGTCATTTTCTACTGATACTGTTTAATGTAGTCTGTAAGATGCTGGAGAGGTGAAAGTGATGGGTTAAGCAAGATCATTTTTTGGGTCATTCTCCAGTCCCTTCTCTGCCCTTTGCTGGTTGATCACTGAATGCCCCAAGATGTAAACAGACTTACACGCGTGCTTATTTTTGTCTTCTTTCATAAAATGGGATGAAAGCAATTCAGCAAGTGATACCATAATAGTAAGTTAAGACAGTGTCTTTGTGAAAGCTGAAGCAAGACAAGTGGTTTGAAGCTGATGCACAGAAGTGTCTTTTTCATGACAGCAATTTACAGAAGGGGCTGTTCCTACAGAACAGTAAAAGAAGAAATTAAGAAATGAACAAGAGGTTTTGCAGGCTGAAGAAGCATAGTTTCATAAAAGGAAGATGGTGAAGGAGTTATGGCAGATTTTCTATTTCCTTATTCTCTAGTATACTATTTCCAAAATTATGCATTTACCTCCCTGAATAATTGTTCCACATTTATTTCTTTCCTAATAAAATATTTATAAGGTAGTATCGTGGAAATTTCATGTGAAGTATATGTTTACCAGTGAATGAGAATATTAGGCTTCACAGCGAGCAATGATGCTTGCTGTTTCTTTCTGTAGCCCTAGTATCTAGCTTCAGGCATTGGAAAATGTCAGCACTGAAAATCGTATTCTGTAAAAACTCGTGGCATTTTATGGTCAGTATCACTCATGAAACTTGTGGTTCAAAAAAAAAAAAAAAAAAAAAAAAAAAAAAGGCAAAAAACCCTCCAACCTCCCCAAAAAATACCACCCAACAATATTGCGAGAATAATTCAGGTTAGCATATTTTTCAAGTAAAGACCTCTTGGAGCAAGTGCAATTTCATCATTAATGGATCCACCGATGATAGACTTTGCTCCTAATTTTATATATATGTTTTCTTTTAAAGAGCAAGAACATGATCCTGGATCAGGCCTTTAAGTATATAACAGAAATGAAAAGACAGAATGATGAACTTCTGTTAAATGGAGGGAACAATGAACAGGGTAAGTATAGATGCTGCAGCAGGGTCTAGAATTTCTGTCACTCGCTTCCACTGTGCGTCTGTTAGTATGGACTAACAAAGGCTGGATCAACAAACCTGGGAATCCCAGTATATTATGCACATACAGGAGAAATACAGCTGCTTCGGATATCTTGAAATAAGAAGCCAACAGAATGCCCAAGTGCGTGTTCTTGCACATAGTTATGAAATAATGAAGCAATTACATTGCAATGTAAAGTAATTACAGAGCTCATAGGTGATGCGACATCATCTAGTACATTCCATACTGATTTATTCTGCTGTTCTGTCCAGAATGATTTCTGACAAACTTCAGTTAGATTTTTTTTCATTTAAAATGATAGAATTCCCTTCGTGCACAGAGGTATTTTTTTCCTTTCAAATGCTGTAGAAGTGATAAGAGCGTATTTCATAAAAATATAATGGGTCATATAAAATCTTCTTGAACAGATGCATAAAAATACAGTGATGGATGTATGACAGAAATAATCTCAGAGCTAGTGTTGCAGTTTCTGATTTTTATTTCTACCCATAGAATGGCATTCTAAATATTTTTATCTTGTCAATGTAATTGGATTTGAAAAACCTAGGTGATTTTCCTGCTTAGGTGAGCCATCTCAAAGTGCATTGCAGATTTTTGTGGCTTTACGTAAGTGCTTTGTATTTAATTTTGCATGTAATTTTTAGATGTAATTGTCCTGGAAAGCCATGAGAATATCAATTAAATAAAACCAGTTTTAGTGTTTGCAAAGGAGGAGGGAAAAGAAAAAGATACATTAATATGCTTGTCTGTCTTTCAGTAATTGAATAATTTGATTAGTGTTCAGTTTCATCTGAGTTAGTGACAGTGTTTTTTCTAACTAAATAATTTGACACATCCTGCTATCGGTAACGGTATAGTCCGTGAAGTTCATTTGCTTTCCTGCTCAGTAGAGAGGCTTGTCAGGTTAAGAGCCTTTATTTATGTTATTTTAACCATTTGAAGAGAGATAAATTATGAACCATTTACTTCAATGCTACATAGTATCCACTCTCCATGTCGTGTGGTAACATTACCTAGTATTTGCTCCAGTGCTGATTTAATGGAGTACTCTCACTGTTTTGTAGCTGAAGAGATAAAAAAACTCCGGAAACAGCTGGATGAACTGCAAAAGGAAAACGGGAGATACATTGAACTACTGAAAGCAAATGATATCTGCCTGTATGATGACCCTACAATCCACTGGAAGGGAAATCTCAAAAATGCAAAGGTCTCGGTTGTTATTCCTGGCGATCAGGTTCAAAAGAACATTATTGTCTACTCAAATGGGAGTCAACCCAATGGGAATAACCAGGGAGCACCTGTCCAGGGAATAACGTTTAATGTCAGTCATAATTTACAAAAGCAAACAGCCAACGTTGTGCCAGTCCAGAGAACTTGCAAGCTAGTGACTCCTGTGACTATTTCTGGTATTTATCCCACAGAAAACAAGCCATGGTCGCAAACTACAGTTTCTCCACTGGCACCCACTCAGACAGCTCCAGCAGGGAACGTTCTTGAGCTTTCCACCCCGGAGAATGAGCGAGATGTGCTCACCACTCCTACTGCTAGCTCACAGAGCACATCTCGATCCGGAACAGAACAGGAACTACAATGTTCTTCAAGTAATGCACCACAGAATGATCAAAATCTTCCGAAAAGTAAAAATGAGGAGGAGGGCACTAAATTAACAAAGAAGACACTCCTGCAGGAAATCAGCCTTCCTTCTAGTGCCTCCACAGAAGCCACTCAAGTTCCACAGGTGAATGCAACTTGCTCAAATACACACAATTCTAGGAATGACCTTCAGGAAAGCTCTGTCGTTTCAGTCACAGACACAGCTTCTGTGCCATCTGTGAGACTGTCTACTGCAGATAGTCTTTCCTCTGTCAATGTCCACAAAAGTACAGACTCAGTAAGTAGTGCTGGAACACCTGTGACTTCCGCAGCAGAAGGAGTTAAGGCTGCGATGGCAATAAGCACTCTGCCTGCCAGTGCCCTGGAGAACTGCTGGTCTTTTTCAGGTTCTTCGGGTGTTGGCACTTCAGACTTGAAAAACATGAGTAGCCTTACACGGATGCCTTCAGCTGGAAACACACAGACCACATGGACAACTTTGCAGCTAGCAGGAAATACGGTTCAGCCACTAAGCCAAACACCATCCGGTATAATGACTGCACTATTAAACGAGCCGGTTAATGGTGCTGGTACTGTGTCTTCTGCTCACAGCAAGCCTTTGACTACCAGTATCAGTTTGAACGCTTCTCTGCCTGGGGATGGCCAGGCAGCTGAACAGATTGTAGTTACCTTGCCCTCATGCCCACCCTTACCTATGCAGCCATTAATCAGCCAGCCGCAGGTTAAAACTCAGGCTGCAGGAAATATCCTTCCGTTAAATTCAGCTATGCAGGTGATTCAGATGGCTCAGCCAGTCGCTTCAGCTGTTACAGGAGCACCAGCTAACCAGAATGTCATCATTCTCCAGCCTTCAAACCCCACTCCGTGCCCTCCGATTATGAGAGCGGAAGTTCCCAGCCAAAATGTTAGCCAGCAAATTGTAATTATCCAAGCTGCTAATCAGAATCCTCTTCCCCTCCTCTCCGCTCAGCCTTCTGCTTCTGTAAGAGTTCCTGTGAACGGGCCGACTGCAATTGCAAACTCTAGCAGCTCCATACAAAATGCCTCTCTTCCACAGACTTTTGGAGGGAAACACCTTGTCCATATATTACCAAGACCATCCTCTTTGGCATCTTCTAGCTCTACGCAAACATTTTCAGTTACGATGTCAAATCAGCAGCATCCTCAAACTATCTCATTGAACGGGCAGCTTTTTGCATTGCAGCCTGTGATGCCTACATCTGGAGCTTCAAATCAAGCCCCTATGCAAATTATTCAACCCACCACCAGCGAGGATCCAAATACCAATGTTGCCCTCAATACATTCGGTGCTTTAGCTCACCTCAATCAAAGCATATCACAAATGGCTGGACAGAGCTGCTTACACTTGTCTCTCAGCCACCCTACCAATCCTACAACTGTCAATAACCAGATCGCCACAGTTAACTGTGTGTCATTGCCAACTTCTGTGGCATCTTCAGTACCTGCAGAGATTTCAGTATTAACTGCTGCGCCCAATTCAATAAATTCTTCCCCTAAAAAAGTGGCTGCTGCTTTACCATCCAATGCAAAATCCAAAAGGGCAAATAAAAAGCCTAGTGCAAAGAAACCCCAAGCAGTCAACAATAAAGTGTCCTGCCCGGCAGTTCCTTGCAAAGATGCAGGGAAGGCGGACTCTGCTGCCGTGGAAACAGCAGCAAAGCATTCAAATGGCGAGGGACAGCTTGAAAATGCTCCAGTGGTGTCACAAGGTTTAACGACGTCACAGGTGAGCGGTGCAGCAGCATCAAGTGGCATCAGTGTTTCTGACTCTCGTTCCAAAGAGACTGCAAGCTCTGAACAGGCAGCAAAAACCTGCTCTGTCCCCGAGCCGAGCTCAGCAGAAGCACCTGCTTCCTCGCCGCTGGCATCCGTCGTGTCAGAGCAGCTGGCGCTCATCCCACCCACTGCTGCCAAAGAAGCTGCTACTTGCCAGCCCGCCCACAGGTCTCAGAACCATCCACCAACCAGCTCTGCCTTGTCAGAGTCTCCAAAACCCTGTGAAACCCCCAGCACCTTAACATCCTCTCATACCGAAGCACATGTGACAAATTCTCAGGTTGCTGGGATGTCAGCAGCACAGAGCAGCACAGCAGGTCATACTTCCAAGGCAGGAACAATTTCAGAGCCCTGTAATGTTACGCAGGATTCCTCAGTGGAAATGCAAGATACAAACTTGTTAGAAGGACAGGGTCTAACCAAAATGTTGTCAGATCTTACGAAAGAAAGAGCAGCTGTGGAGAAAACCTCTTCTTTCAGCGTTCAGGGGGAGCATTCTCATTTTCCCATGGAAAACTCTAAACCAGCAGACTCAAATGTTGATTTGCCTGAGAAGCAGGAACTCCTGCTGATGAACACAGAAGGCGATACTCTCTCCCAGCACCATTCTTGCATTTCTGATCAGGAAGTAGTCAGTGCTTCTCTTATTGCTAGCAGGCAGGCCGACTCCCCTATGTCAACTAGCTCTGGCAGCAGTCGAGGCTTTTCAGTTGCATCCATGTTGCCGGATACCACCAGAGAAGATGTTACTAGCAGCACCTCAACCAGTACGTGTAACAGCTGCACATTTTCAGAACAGACTGACATTGTAGCTCTTGCAGCCAGAGCTATTTTTGACCAGGAAAACCTTGAGAAAGGTGGAGGAGGAGTACAGGTTAACATGAGGGATGCCATCTCTAAATCAACTGAGGTTGCACCTTTGGAGAGAGAGCAACAGCCTTTTAAGACTCAGCCAGTGAAAGAAAACAGTGCAGGACCGTTGGAAGCAGCACCAAATAAATTCAGTGCTCAGGATACAGTACAGGCAAATGTCGATAGACAGGTTGAAAAGCCAAGCTGCCCTGTGGTAAATGTGGAAACATCAAACACTTCTTTGCAGATTTCCACTTCCCAGTCACCAAGCATAACCAGTCTAAGCGTGAATAATCTAATCCACCAGAGTCGCATTGTCCATCCCCTTGTGAGTTGTTCGAGTTTATCCCAGTCTTCAGAGCCAGCAAGCATCCCTGCAACTATGAGCCTCTCCCTTCCACCCAGCACATACGTCAATCAGTCTCCAGGACCTGCTATGATGAGTGAATACGCTCAGGAACAGCTGAATGCTATTAGGGCAAGCACCATGCAGGCTCCCCAGCTGCAAGAGTCGCACTTAAAGCAGCAAAATCATGAAGGTCGCAAAGACTCCGCCAAGCGGGCTGTTCAAGATGACCTCCTGCTTTCTACAGCAAAGAGGCAAAAGCAGTGCCAGACGACACCCATGAGGCTTGAAGGGATGGCGCTGATGAACCGAACACCAGAGAGCATTGCTGATCAAACACAGATGCTAGTCAGTCAGCTTCCTCCTAATTCATCCAATTCAGTGGCGTCAGTGAGCAATCAAGGGCATGCGGATGGACTTAATAGGTTATTCCCATCTAACAGCAACTTTGTAACACCGGCTTTGAGACAACCCGAAGTCCAGTGTGGTTCTCAGCCCTCCATTTCCGAGCAGCAAGGCCAGGCAGGGCAGCACTTGCAGCCAATTCAACACGTTCCTGCTCAAGGCATATCTCACCTTCACAATAATCATCCATACTTAAAGCAACAGCAGGCTGGTCAGTTAAGAGAAAGGCACCACTTGTATCAGCTGCAGCACCACGTCACTCATGGGGAGAACTCGGTCCACGCTCAACCCCACAGCGTCCACCAACAGCGAACAATACAGCAGGAGGTGCAGTTGCAAAAGAAACGAAATCTCATCCAGGGAACACAAGCCACCCAACTTTCTCTACAGCAAAAACACCACGGAAGTGATCAAACACGGCAAAAAGGTGGTCAGCCTCATCCTCACCACCAGCAAATGCAGCAGCAGATGCAGCAGCACTTCGGAGCTTCCCAGCCCGAAAAGAACTGTGAAAATCCTGCAACAAGCAGAAACCATCATAACCACCCTCAGAGCCATATAAATCAGGATATTATGCATCAACAACAAGATGTTAGCAGCAGACAGCAGGGTTCAGCTTCTGAGCACGTGTCAGGGCACAACCAGATGCAGAGACTTATGACCTCAAGGGGCTTAGAGCAGCAAATGGTGTCCCAGGCCAGTATCGTGACCAGGCCATCAGATATGACATGCACCCCTCACAGGCAGGAAAGGAATAGAGTTTCCAGCTACTCTGCTGAGGCACTCATTGGGAAAACGCCCTCTAATTCAGAGCAGAGAATAGGAATATCTCTTCAAGGCCCTAGGGTTTCTGACCAGCTCGAAATGAGAAGCTATCTTGATGTTTCTAGAAATAAAGGATTGGTCATTCATAATATGCAGGGCCGCCTATCTGTCGACCATACAGTTAGCTCAGATGTGCAGCGCCTTTCTGATTGTCAAACGTTTAAACCAGCTGGACCCAATCAACAGCCCACAGGCAACTTCGATGTACAGGCTTCAAGAAACAGCGAGATTGGCAATTCTGTGTCGTCCCTCAGGGGCATGCAGTCGCAAGCTTTTCGAATAGGTCAAAATACTGGACCATCTATAGAAAGACAGAAGAGGTTGCCCTACCAGCCAGTACAGGGTATTCCAACAGGAAATACCCTGCCATCGAGGGAAAATGAAAACACTTGCCACCAAAGTTTTATGCAGAGTTTACTTGCCCCCCACCTTGGAGACCAAGTCAGTGGAAGCCAAAGATCAATCCCCGAGCATCAAAGGAACACGCAGTGTGGCACCTCCTCCACGATTGAGTACAACTGTCCCCCAGCACGGGAGAGCGTCCACATCCGAAGAGATGGTGAAGGACAAAATAGGGAGAGCTGTGACATGTCTATTGGTGCAATTAACACAAGGAACAGTTCTTTGAATATTCCTTTTTCAACTTCTTCTTCTTCAGGAGATATCCAGGGTCGCAATACAAGCCCAAACATCTCTGTGCAGAAGTCCAATCCCATGAGGATGACGGACAGTCATGGAACTAAGAGCCACATGAATACGCCTGTTTCTAGCAACATGCATGGAGTCGTAAGGCCGACTCACCCTCACCCTGCAGTTTCTCACGGAAATGGCGAGCAAGGGCAACCTTCAGTTCGTCAGCCAAATTCTTCAGTAACTCAGCGGTCGAGGCATCCTCTGCAAGATAACGGAGGTTCTAAAATACGTCAGCCTGAAAGGAATCGGTCTGGAAATCAAAGACATGGCAATGTCTTTGACCCTAGTCTTCCACATCTTCCTCTCTCCACCAGCGGCAGTATGATCCTTGGGCGCCAGCAGTCTGCGATAGAAAAAAGAGGGAGCATTGTCCGATTTATGTCTGATGGCCCCCAAGTGTCTAACGATAATGCAGCGCCTGACCAACATACGCTCTCTCAGAATTTCGGATTCCCTTTTATTCCGGAGGGTGGCATGAATCCACCTATAAATGCCAACGCCTCTTTCATCCCACCAGTCACCCAGCCTAGTGCCACTCGAACACCAGCTCTAATCCCAGTCGATCCTCAGAATACCCTGCCCTCCTTCTATCCTCCTTACTCTCCGGCCCACCCTACCCTTTCCAATGACATTTCTATCCCTTACTTTCCCAATCAAATGTTTCCTAACCCAAGCACGGAGAAGCCGAGTAGTGGAAGTTTAAACAATCGATTCGGATCCATTCTGTCTCCTCCCAGGCCTGTTGGTTTTGCTCAGCCAAGTTTTCCTTTGCTTCCGGATATGCCGCCGATGCACATGACCAACACCTCGCACTTATCCAATTTTAACTTGACGTCTTTGTTTCCAGAAATAGCCACAGCTCTTCCTCCAGATGGTTCAGCAATGTCGCCTTTGCTTTCCATTGCAAACACATCTGCTTCAGATTCTTCCAAGCAGTCCTCAAACCGACCCGCCCACAATATAAGCCATATTCTCGGTCATGACTGCAGCTCAGCTGTATGAAAACTGACAGGCTGATTTCTAGTCTGATGCGTTGTTTATATATTTAAGAAGAAGAAAGTGGATCTTACCGGCATCCCCGAAGAGACCATTCGTAGCATCACTGTTTATTTGCCTAAATGTATGTATATGGGTACTTTTCATATTTATATACACGCTGTATTTCCATCCACCTTACTAACTTTAAAGCACCAGTGCCTATAGCGATGCTTACTTACTAGTAACAGTAAGGATGCAACATTGAGAGCTGTGCAAATAGTGGTTGTTGATTTTCCAACAATCAAGTTTGATGTCCGATTGTTCCAGGGGAAGGGCCACCCTCAGTAATACGTGGATGTAAAGGAGAGCATCCGTATGGGAGATAGGAAACAAATGCTACAGGTTTCGTTTTGTTTCGTTTTCTGATGCGTTTACCTGAAACTACAGACAAAGTGGCTTGGGTTTCTCTTTTTCTTCTGTAAAATATCTTCAGGAGCCTCAACAGAAGTCAAGTCTGTGTTAACCCAGTGTTAATTGATAAAAGACATCTGTTGTGCTTTTGTCTGTTTGAAGCTTGTCACATGCACTTGACTTAAGGCTGACTTTACCTGGCAAAAATGACTATGTGTTCCCGTGGTCAGCAATTAAAAATACTGGTTTAGAAAATTCAGATTTCTTTAACCCATGACTTTCTCTTTCAAAGAAGAATTTTGTTTGGATGTTTTGACAATGGCTTCAGTTACTGCTGAACTTGGTCAATGTTTTCATGTAGCTTACAACTCCTTCTGGTGTAGTCAGCAGAGAGAGCAGTCGTATTTGTTGCCATTTCGTTGTTCGTATGCTGCAAGTTACCTCAGGGTGGGTTTTGTACCTTGTTTAGCACCTTCTCGATGTCTTTTGATTTCCCCCACTTTCCCCCCCTTTTCTTTGGCCCGTGCTCAAAGACCAGCTTTCTGGTTTCTGTGAGTGACAGCCCTTTGTTGTAGCAGGCAACACATGGGAGGAGGAGGACTGAGCCTGTGGCATCCTGCAAAATGAGCCGGGGGTTCCCGGGGACACGGTTTTTACTTAACGTTGCTGACAGGATCGGGCCCCAGTTAATATCAGTACCCTGCACTTGAATGCACCTTTTGTCTGAACCCGTGTGATTGTGGCTGAAGGAGGAACATGGAATGCGTCAAGATGGAACTGCTGGATACCAGGAAGACCTTGTGATTTGAGCACCATGAGAAAGGGGGGATGCATTTGTGTGTGCGTGAGAGATGGAGCGAGTGTGTGTGCGCTGGCTGAGTCTCCAGGACTTTCAAAATTTTGGTCCCATTTCTCTTAAAGGAAAGGGAAGAACTAGGTAAGTTTTATTTATTTAATGGCTCTGCAGTGTGATTTTTTTTATTTTATTTTAAAACAAGGCAGAAATATTTGTGTTTTATTTTTATGTGCTTGAAAATACCATTCTGGATTCAATTCTTCAAATGACAGAGTGATTTCAGGTTTCCTTGTATGCAGTCCTCCCCCTACCAGCCAGGGAGGGACAAAAACTGCTCTGAGGCCTCTTCTCTGGGCAGGGCAAGGTTGAAGCAGTTGTGTGTTGCCCACCAGCGCATCGTCTTGCTGCTCCTGGGACCTGTCACAAGCTCTTCTCCAGTGCCTCTGCCTGAAGGGGCATGGGGAAGAGCCAGCTCCCTGAGATTTTTTAGGATTTTGTTGTGGGATTTTTTTCTTGGAAAGGCAGAAAGTAAGATATTATGCATCTTCAAGAGTGGACCCTCAAAGAGGGATGTTTTTTTCATAGCTTGATTAACCAGGCCACATTTTTGCTAAGTCCTTTTACCCTGATTCAGGAAAGTAAAGGTTTTAATATAAAAAATAATTGGGCTGTGTCTGTAGTCCATCCTGACAACATCTCTGCTGTTATAACCAGAGTCTGATATTTTCCTCTGAAACCGAGTAAAAAGGTTCTGATCCAAATTGGGAATCTCTTATTCATTCCAATGGAGCTTATCTTAGGACACTAAATCTAAGCGGTGCTTCAGTTTTCTGTGTTTATTAGTAAAGACAGATTGACTATTTCTTTCACTCCAAAGCAAGGCAGCTTGAGTTCAACTGTGAAACGGGCTGCTGAGTGTAGTTACCAACCAAATGGCAACAACCAGCCTGTGTAAAACGGGAGGGTGAGGAATGACGGGAAGACTCCCTGATGATTTCCTTAACACGGTGAATCCCAAAGGGGCGTCTCAGGTGGTGAAATTAGTTCCGTAACACTGAGTGGCTCTGTGGGTTTTGGATGATAAAGACAGGGGTATTGGATCAGTGGCTACGCTGTGCATTAGTTACGTGCTCTTCTGGACCTTTAGGAGGGAAGCAAAACATCCATCCTTGCTCTTTTTAAATGGCCTTGTGTGTGCAAAGGTGTATTTGGTTTTCAAGGCAAGGTAGTGAAAAATTAAGCCTTGACTTCCAGGACTTTTATATAAGGTATTAATCTTGCTCATCATTCCAGGTGTTCATGTAACACCACATTCATTTGCTGGGAAAACTACAATACTTCACAGGGTCTTTGAATAGAGCAAGCTTGTATACAGAGCAGTTGCAACAGCTTAATATTCACAAGTCCATGAGGCCTGATGGAATTTACCCCAACGTACTACATGAGGTAGTGGACATTATGGCAGGACCCCTCTTGATCATCTGCCACAGGTATTGGGAGTCTGGGGAGGTCCCTGCTGACTGTCAGCATTATTGCACTTTACAAAAAGGGTGTGAGAGAAGACCCAGGGAACTACAGCTCTGTTAGTCTAACCTCAGTACCTGGGAAAATTAGGAAGATGATACTGGGTACTATTAAAAGGCTTTTCAAAGTGTTGTAGTGAATGGGGTGACATCTGGCTGGCAACCAGTCACCAGCTGTGTTCCTCGGGGCTCAGTTCTAGGGCCAGTTCTGTTTCATGTATTTATCAACGATCTGGATGCAGGAGTTGAATGTGCCATTAGCAAGTTTGCTGATGATACAAACTGGGAGGTGCTGTTGACTCTCTTGAGGGACAGGAGGCCTTGCAGAGGGATCTAGATAGATTGGAGCATTGGACTGTGATTAATGGGATAAAATTNAATTTAAGAAGGATGTGAAGGTCCTGGAATGTGTCCAGAGGAGGGCAACAAAGCTGGTGAAAGGCCTGGCAGCAACGTCCTGTAAGGAGCGGCTGAAGACTTTGGCCTTGTCTAGTTTGGAGGAAGGGAGGCTGAGGGGCGACCTCGTTGCTCCCTGCAGCTTCCTGAGGAGGAGAAGTGGAGAGGGAGGTGCTGGTCTCTTCTCCTACTACTCTTCTCCAGGAATAGAACATGTGGGAATGGTTCAAAGCTCTGCCAAGGGAAGTTCAGACTGGACATTAGGAAGCATTTCTTTACGGAGAGAGTGGCCAAATCCTGGAACAGGCTTCCTAGGGAGGCGATTGATGCCCGGTGTCTGTCAGTGTTTAGGAGGCATTTGGACAATGCCCTTAATAACATGCTGTAACTTTTGGTCAGCCCTGAAGTTGGACAAGATGGTCATTGTAGGTCCCTTCCAACTGAAATGGTCTGGTCTGTTCTATGTATTTCTTCATATTGATTTTTTTTTCTTCTTAATATTGTGCCTCATTTTATGAAGAGGTGGTAAATGTGTCAGTAACTTTCATGTACCCCTTTTCTGTTTACATAATCATGACCAAAAATAGTAACCTCATTCACAGGATACCTGTAGCACAGGTAATCACAACACAGGTAGTTTAGTGCTATAACGACTATGGTGATTTTGCAGGGACTGCACAGTTTTGTGCTGTGTGGCTCAAAAGTAAACACCATGTGACCCTCAGTCTTCGCCAGAAGATTGTACCTCGCATTGTTGTGACAGGGCAGGGCAATTCCTACATAATCACCACGACACTTTATCATCCTTCTCAAGACCTGCTGAGACCAGGACGGAGAAAAATCGTTTCATTACCTTCCTTGAACATGGTGACTTCAGTTGTTCAGCCACAAACCAGCGTGAGTCTATTTACGTGCCATAAGTGATGCCGAATGACCCTCTTGCGTTGGGGTGGGATCAGGAAGGTTGCAAGGAAAAGAAAGGCAGGCAGACCCATTCTATTATTCTATTCTAGGCAGACCCATTCTGTTATTTGAATTCTATTATTTACTCCTAGATTCTATTTTTTACATTTCTGACTGGTTTTTAGAGCAATTTAATTAATGAAAAATTGGCCCTATTGTGCAAGGCTTTTGGTCTAATTGACTCTCAGTGATGGTCTTTGAGTGCTGAATCTGGCCAGGTCCCCTGGTTTAAGAGCAGCTTGTGGGTTTGCCACAGATTTAAGCTTTTCACGTGTTCATGCTTCCTTTAGGGAGACCAGCGAGTGGACTGAATATTTCACATCTAAAGAGAGGGAAAACAGATGTTAATTAATTTTTGTTAGTTTCTAATTATGAAATTGTTTTAGTTTTCCTGTTCACAGTAAACTAATCACCCGAGCTGTTCCCCATCAGCCAGGCTTCTGGCATGTCTTACAGGTCAGTTTGTGCCATTGACAGGTTGGTGTTTCAGATTCTGCCTCCTGCCCTTTCCCAGGGCTTTGGGCTCTGCTGTCAGGAAGAGGCACGATTGCAACTTCTTTACCATTGAGTGGAAAGAAGTCTTTCTTTTTTTCTTGTATGTTTACTTTTTCCTGCCCTTGAAGCTTTTGTGTCTGGGTATCAGGTTGATAAGACGTTAAGGAAGGCTCACCTTACATCAATATATGATTTTTTTGAGGGAGGGGATGAAGTTTTGCAGAACAAATAATTCTGGTTTGCTTCTTTTAATAACAATTGGACAAGGAAATACAGTTTCTTCATCAAACATCTATGACATCAACAATTTATCTTTTTCCCCTAAGAATTACCTGGGCAATTAGCAGTTCCTTTGTTTTTCAGGATATATTTGGAAAAGATTTTGTGGTTTTAATTAGAATTTGTTCACCTGAGATTGACATTTTCTCTTCCATAATACCTTTTTGAAGGTTACTTACACTAAACAGAGTTGTTTTGGTTTTGAAGGAAGGAAAAATACACGTTACTACCTGATTTAGCAAAATAAGCAGCAGAAGTGAAAGGTTCAGTACCACCTCCGCTGCCAGGAACTGTGTAGCTGTGGCTTTCAGCTTTGTCTAAATACCTTCAAGAAACAGTAGGATGTGGGTATAGGGCTGGATTGCATCTGTGTCACTGTAAGCCTTGGTTAATCCCTTACGAAGCCTAGGAGAACAAGAGCAGACTCAGACTAAGTTGAAAATGGTCGATAAAATAGCAATGCATTAATGTTTATCTATCTGTTCATTGAGAGAAAGGACCTCATTAAGAGCAGCTAAGGAAACACAGAAAGTGATTTGAGCTGGTGGCCTTACTGAAATGTGTTTTCTAACTCCTGCTCCCAGCTCCAGTCACTCGCTGCTGCCCAGGCAGAGGAGCACCTCTGAAAAAAAAAAGTCCACTATGCTACTACAGAGCCTCCTGAATTTTGCACAGAATTCCTACTGCACTTTAAAGCTGTGCTGCTGCAGCTGGCGACTGTAGTGCTGTTGCAGGAGACAAATAACGTGGCAAGGCAACTGCAGAAAAGGGGAGATTTTGCTATTTCCAATCTCCTGTTGTCTCTTCACCTTATTCAGGGTTGCACAGTCCTGGCCCAAGGGCTTGGTCACAGAATCATCCTGTCATCTCTTTTGGGAAGCGTAAGTCATCTGCACTGAGAGCTGTGATCTTTTGCTGTTCCCCAAATAAATTTCCTGTTCATCACTTGAATAACAATCTCACTTTGACTGGAAAGACAGAGTAGCATTGCATCTGTTCATCCAAATCAGACAAATTTGTGGTGGTTTCTGACACAGCAATATAAGGAGCTCCATTCTTTGTCACTGCCTCGCCTAAGTTACCTACTACTGCTGTTCCTCTCTCGTGCAGCCGCACAGACGGGAGCCCCAGTGCTAACACAGATCTGCCTGTGAGGATGTTTTTCAACCTCCTACTGCTGCTGCCATCCTTAGAGTAAATCTAAAACCTCAGAGCACCAACACTTTATTCCCATTAGTTATTCTGAGAACAAGTTATTTTGTGAACTTAGGAGAAGTTTTTGGTCATGATGATACAGAACTGTCTCCTCTCTGCAAACAAGCCCTGCTTAGGTACACAGAAACTATTTATAATTTGCTGATACTGGGGTTTATGAGATAAATTAAAAAACAAACAAACAAACAAACAAACAAAAAAAACACAAAACAAAACCCCACACAAAACAAACCAACCTTTCTTTCTGCCTCACAAAAAGTATTTTTACCAGTAGGTCCCAAGTTTGCAATATGCGCTGCTGTTTTGGCAATCACAAATGTGAAACAACCGAGCTCGCAGTGGGTTGTACCCCTGTTCCTGCCCACTCGCTGTGAGAAGGGAAGCAAATATGGATTTTGCCACAGGAGATTAATCAAAGATGCTGTTGCCCTCCAGGATGTAAATTATTTATATTCAGTCCAGAGTTTTCTGCTGTGCTTTTGTTTTATACAACTGTAAATTACTTGGATACAGCCCCGGTAGAAAGTCCTTACTATTTTGTAATGGAAAAAAACGGAACTCTGCAGTAGAAATCTATAATGAACAGGAATATCATCTTCCAATTGTAAATAAGATCTTGTTCCATTTATTTTGACATCTTTTTACAAATGTAAATATCCCATTCAGGTGTAAATATCCCAAACCATGATCTTGGTCAGAGTTCTGAGATTTCTATTGTTAAATGTAATACTTTGTTTAATAGTTGTAATAATTATTTGTATAGATATGAACATGATAGTATTTTATTAAAAAAAAAAAACAACAAGAAACAACAAGATACTCTTTGAATAGTGTATTTTTGTTGGTATGTCTTCTTTCCCCATGGAAGATAGATTTTTTGCCATCTCTTCAAGACAGGTAAAAATAGAAGCTTTGATTTGAGACTGGAAATTTACAATTAGAGTTCTCCACTGATGTATATTCTCTGCATATAGCAGAGTTATGCACCACTTTATTTGGATATGTAAAACTGCATATTCCAGAAGCAACGTATACTGATAATGAAATACCTAAATAATGCATGGCAGGTGCACAGTGATCACTGTCATAAGATACAACTTCAGCTTTATAAAACGCATCTCATCACACACTGCTGCGCTGGTTACGAAGTGCTCTATGAGAGTCCTTCTGTCACACTCTGAATCTAAAGGATATGGCTTGCAAGAAACGGGTACAGAGACATGGCAAGATAAGTAATAGCGTTTTGGGCGGCTGCGTAATACAGGATGAGTTGACAGAACTGCCATGAAACAATTCCTTTCATGGCTTCCAGGCTGCCTCACTTGTAAACCTCAAAATTCTTGGGACATGTAGGATTTTGTTATTAGACGTACTATCAGGACAGATAAGCTTCTCTCTTGTTCCTTCAGTGACAACCAGGATCTATAGTTTAATGAGGTGGCTGTGTTCAGTGATCACTGTGGTTCAGAACATCCAGGAGAGGTGTGCAGGACTAAGGACAGTCTGAGCAGTCACAGTAACCTACTCTCAGGCCACTTTCCCTACCTTTAGAGGGCAGCTCGGGCCTGAGAGCCAGCAGGCAGTGCTAGTTACCAGCTCACTGCTTAAAGCTGGAGTTCCCTGCTGACTCTTTCCTAGTGCAATAGAGAGGAGGGGAAACAGGACACAAGGCACCCAGATACCTTCAAGGATGGGCTGACGCCCTCGGCACTGGTTAACCCTGAGAGATGCAGGTGTGGTGCTTACCTGCAGGAGATGGAGCTGGACTCCCGGCACAGTTTCCACTGAGGTCCCAGCAGTGCCCCTGAGGCAGCGAGGTCCTGCTTGTCAGCCCTCCTCCAGTCTGCTGGGGGCCCTCAGGCCTGCTGGGCTCATGCAAAGGCTTAGCACAGCCACAGGTTTGTGTACATGAGAGAAACCACAGACAAAAGCACAAGTGAAACTAGCTCAAAGTATTTCTTCCCCCATCTTAAGCTAACATATCTATGGACGGCGTACCTCAGCCTTAAATACACCCTGGTAACATACTGGATAAACTCAGTATCTCCCTGTTGCTGTCATTGCTAACTTCCCCACCTGCCCTTTTTGCTCTGTAGATGTCACCATTCTGATAACCAGAAAAATCTATATTTCACTGTGGATGAGTTAACATTTCTCCTAGAACTGCCTTCATATTTCAGGGTGCAGCACGCTCCCTCTGCCTTGGCTGTTCTGCCATCCCAGAGGTGGTGGTGGTAGTTGTAACACCGTC
This sequence comes from Pedionomus torquatus, assembly GCA_013398155.1. NCBI lineage: Eukaryota > Metazoa > Chordata > Aves > Charadriiformes > Pedionomidae > Pedionomus > Pedionomus torquatus. The sequence goes on along the minus strand of VZRU01003888.1, from coordinate 147,117 downwards.
AGTTGGTATGATCCTAGCAGCGTCCCTAAATTGTGGGGGTATTTTTTTAATTATTATTCTTTTATAATACAAAAGCTATTTCTGCCTCCTTTGTGCCATACTGGGCAGAACATCTTTACCTACGTTTCCTGAGAAAAATGGGAACCATCTGTTTGTGTCCACCTCCTTTCTGTGGCTTAGGTCAAGACAGCTGTGGAAGAGGGGAGACACCTTCAGGTGCCCAGGTGTTGTGCAAAGAGAAGGGCATGGTAGAGACAGGTAACGCTGCTACCGGGGGAGGTAGAGCACAGCCTGCTCAGCAGCAGCTTTCTGGCCGTGCACCACCCAAAATTTCTTGACCCAACCACAGCACTGCACTGGCTTTTACTTGGGAAAACATTAAGAGGCCTAGGCCTGTGTAGCGGCTGTTCCTGGGCTTCCACAAAACACAGAGAGTTACTCTGGCAGCCGCCAATTCCAGCTAAGCCAGCTCCTGCTGCTTTCGAGCTCCTCAGCCCCTACAGTGAGCCACAAACACCAAGGAGGGGATTCACCAGACAACTGAACTGTTTGCTTCCCTTTCCAAAAGTTGCTAAAGCAGTTTGTGCTGAGTACAGGATGGATGAGCACGTGATGCAGGAAGCCGGCCCCCAGCTACCTGTTCATGGGCAGCTGAAAGGCCCCCACCTCCTGATGCAGTTCACACCAGCTGCTCTACTTGTCTCCCTGCACACCTCTGTCTAACGCTTTTTTGATCAGTGAGCAGAGAAAGGTGAAGCAGCAACATCAGTGTGGTATCTGCAAGTCATAGAATCATAGAATGGTTAGAGTTGGAAGGGACCTTAAAGATCATGGAGTTCCAAACCCCCTGCCATGGGCAGGGACACCTCCCACTAGAGCAGGTTCTGGGCAGGCTGTTCCAGTGCCTGACCACTCTCAGTGAAGTAATTCTTCCTAATATCTAATCTAAACCTCCCCTGCCACAACTTCAGACCAGCTCCTCTGGTCCTGTCATTATTCCCTTGGGAGAAGAGGCCAACACCCACCTCTCTACAACCTCCTTTCAGGTAGTTGTAGAGGCAATGAGGTCTCCTCTCAGCCCCCTCCAAACTAAATATGACCAGTTCCCTCCTCAGCTTCTCATAGGATTTGTTCTCCAGCCCCTTCACCAGCTTGGTGGCTCTCCTCTGGACACACTTCCAGGGATGGGGCAAGTCAGGAAACACATGTTCCCCACCAACCCAGGGAGCTGCTGTTCTTCCCCTAAAAGCAGACATCCATCGAAGGGCAGGAGGCCCAAAGACACAAGCCCCATTCCTGGTGCGGAGGGCTGCATGGCCCAGCTTGCCTAGGACCGCTGAGAGAGCCAGAGCTGCCCAAGTGCCCAGCCAGACACCCTGCCAGCCAGACCCGAGGAAGACACCTCTGCAGCAGCCATGTCAGGCTGGGCCCTGCAGCCGCTAGGTGGGAGACTTGAAGTATGAACAGAAGCCAGCAGGCAGTGCTAAGCTAAGAGGAAATTTTAAAAATTCGCACATAAAGCTGGAGGCACAGAAGCAGGAGGGAGATCATTCCAACTCTCCCTCTTTAGGGACGTCTGTCTCTTATGCTTGAGGCACCTTCCCTCGTATTTAATTCTCTCACGTTTTTCTGCTTATTCTGTGCTGTTTTCCACCCTCCTTCAACTTCTCTCTCCCTCGCTGCTGCTACCACCTTGCCATTCACATACTGTGCTCATCTCTGCATAGCCCAGTGAGCCCATATGTTGTTCTTTTACCTCCTACATCAAGCTGTCCAACTGCTGTTCAACATTAGTTTTTTCTCACATTCCTCTTTAGAGACCAAAATCAGCTTCCTGGTCAGAAACAACTACAAGCTTGGAACAAGGTCTGAGACTACAGACTGTGGAAGACACAGGGAAAAGGAATATCCATCATGAAATTGTGTCCAAAACTGGGGCACACAAGCCACTCTTCAGTCTAGTAAAGAAACTATATTCCTACTACCCGACTACATAAGCTTTGGCTTATGTCTTTGACTTCTGTGCACTGCAAAATACACGAAGAGCAGAACACACTTGTACAAGAGGCAAACCTGCTCATCTTTCTCCCCACCTAACCACAAGGTAAGGGCAGTCCTGCAAGTAAAGGGCCCATCCTGCACCCAACTAAGCAGGGGTGTGAAGGCAACACAGTCAGCAAAGAGGACCTGAGGTTAGACTCACAAACAGCAGGATCCAACACTGGTTTCTCCATCTCACTCCCCTACAATACCTGCTTGTACACAGATTTTGATGATCTATCAAGATCAAGAGGTTTTTGAATCAGTGTCCCTCTTCCTCTGCTCTCCATCTTGCTGGCTCACAGGGTCTGAGGGAGGCAGCGTTTGCTAATTCTAGTAAAAAATCTACCCTGGAGTCTCTGCCAACTAGCCCACTTCATATTTAAAAAAAAAAAATAAAAAAATTCAGTGGGCTCTAGAGTGCTTTTCACAGTGGGACTGCAGCTGCATAGTATGGACACCAGAGAGACCAAGCAATAAAAAATTAATGGCTGGTGAAGTTCCCACAGGGGCTGATGCTGTAACCACTGAGCCTCAAGCAACATCAGGGCAGTATCTCCACTTCAAGCACCTTTAATGATCTCAGCATAGCCTCCCACCTGACAAGCTCCTACCTTAGATGGAATCTACGTATCTCCCTCCAGGTCCCAGAGGAGCAAGGCAGGCCTTGCCTTGAGTAGAGGGTTCTTTTGATTTAACACTTCATCAGCATTGGTGCTCAACAGACTGGTGCTAGCAGGCAAGTGTTCAAATCCCACATGCCCCTATCACTGAGGGATTTGTCCTGCCTGCCACAGCACTACAGTTCTGCAAGCACATCCCCACACAAAGCGCTGTAAGCCACCCTGCAGGGGCACAGGGGGTTTGACCTGAGCTTCTCCAGGCACTTGCTCGAACAAGAGACTGTTCGCACAAGGCCCATAGTCAGAACTCTCTCAGGAAGTTTTCTCCCCTCCCTCCTGCTACCAAGAGCCCCAAAGCACTTGCTCTCTAGCTCATCTCAGCAGCAAATGATGCTACCTTCACATAAGCACACCACCTCCCAAGAAACGTACCCCTGCAGCTCTTCATGCAGCTTCTAGGTGGCACCACGCAGCAAGGCTCGGTGCAGCCGTGCCTCAGACATCTGTTCCTGCTGCTGCAGCCAGGACTAGAGAGGCAGAAAGAAGGGAATCGATGGTGCTGGCAGCAGCCCTGTCACTGTGTTTTACCACTCGCCCTCCAAGTAGACCTCTGGAAAGAGCACACCCCAGATATTATTAACAACAATTTCAATTTTTGGTTTCACTGATGAGGGAAGTAAAAAAAAAAAAAAAAAAAAGGAGAGAGAGAAAAGCAGTTGGGTCAAACATTCATACACCTCCAAGCACAAAAACCAAGTTGGTTCCATCCACACAGCATGTTTATAAACCACGCTGAGCATGACAGAGCACCACAGCCCCACCAGGAGTCCCTGATGGGACAGATCAGTTTTGCTACACTTGGCAGTAAGGATTTGGGGTGGGTTTTAGCACCTCAGATTTCCTGGCAGCCTTTCTTTATGGGAAAAAAAGGGAAGCTGCAGAAAAGTCTGTGTAGATAATACTGGATTCTGCCATTTTAGACAGACCAAGAACATATGGCAAGGCTGCAGGGTGGCTGACTGGAAAATATGGATATCCTCCGCCTGATACTCCTTTGCTGGTGCTACTCAGAGAAAAGCAAGTGCCATCTCCTTCCCTGCAGCCAATGCTGATGCTGTTAAGGAAGAGGAGCTCATGCTTCACAAGCCTGAGAAACTTACCCCTATTTCTAGCATCACTGAATATTCACAACTCCATCTGCAAGGCAAACCTGCAAGTCAAGCCCAGAGTATTGCAATAAAATGCAGCACACTGAGACCACCACCACCTTCTGCACATTCTGGAACACTGCCTGAAACAGCTACATCTCCACAGGAGTGCAGCTCTGCTCAGGAAGATTGCTGCTCTTGTGTTATTTCTCCTCCAGCCCTCCCTGCACTCTGCCAAAGGGACTACAAGTGACAAACCAGAGTGGTGTCCTTTATTCCAGTTAGCCCCACAAAGGCAATTTGGTTAGAAGAGCTAATATATCATCTGTATCAATGCTCAGGAAACTGTGAGGCTCATAAGAATCTAAGGATGATAGCAGCTGCAGGACACCACTAAGAATGCCTCTGCCCCAAGTGCTCTCTTTGCTGCTGCAAAAAGCTAGAGCAAGAATAATTCAGGCCAACCTGCAGAGCAGGCAGGCAAGAACATTCATTTTCTTGACCATCTTGACAAACATCAACTTATGAAAAAAACTCCAAACAAACCAGCTAGTGAAAAATCCTTCTAGGAGACACAGGCTTCTTGGAGTAGAAAATTCCCATAGTCTTCTGCTTTGGTAAGCATAAGTGGAGAGGAGCCTTATCAGCACTGGGTACATCCACATAACCAGAGGAAAATTGCTCAGACAATGACAAGAATAAGGACAGCCAGCCTCAAAGAATATTTTTTAATTCAAAATTAGCAAAACAGGTCATGTTTTAGATGCAAGGCCTGAAATAATTCACACCTTATTCTTGTTTTTTAAATAACTGAGAATTTGGAAAGAATACAGAAACCGTTTAAAAACGTACTTTAGATGCAGAGAAGTTGGAGAAAAAAGAAGTTTGGTCCAGATCTTTAGCTAAAGAGCTCATCTCCAACTGCCCCAAAGCCTCCTCCATACTCCCAGCCCATAAGGGAACCTGCTTTGCCTAATTTACCCAAAGCAAGCTTGTAGGAGGAGAGAGTCTGAGGCTGCTGGACACACCTCCCTGGTTCCACCTTACTCCTTTAGCAAGACTGTGCAGCAGGAGCCAAGGAACTGCCGAGGAGCTACCCAGCACACAAGGCTGTGGCTTCACCACACTGTCTCTCTTATGGTCACTTGAGGACAGCACTTCTGGTGCTGTGAAGGAGACCAACACATTGACGAATGCTTGTGTAGGAGCTACCAGAGAAGTGAGGTTGTTCAACATGCATAAATAAAAAGACACAAGAGCAAGGCAGAGGAGGTTCTGCCTCTGGGAGAGCACTCATGGGCAGCTCTAATCTACTATTTTACTCCAACATGGCAGTCCCCACCAGCTATAGGAGGAGCCTGCATTGCACTTGTCAAGCCTGCTCACCAAAGAGGAAGGGGGGGAACATCAGCAGGGAGGAAGGGAAGCAAAAGTCTCAAACACACTTCTTTGTTTTCTCCCTCTTTGCTGGCTCCAGCACCCACTGCACATACAAGCTGTGCACTGGCCTCAGCTGCTGGGTTGTGCCTGCCCCAGAAGATGCAGTGGGAAAGGAGCAAATGTAGTCTTCCCTCCTGGTCCAACCTCAGTTGCCACAGTGCCCCTTCACGCTTGCTGTGGGACCCGGATCCCCTGCTCCCACAGGGTTGTCGGCCACAGAAGGCAGGCTCATTCCCCACAGATGCCAGTGGCCCAATGCCTTTGGATAAGCAATTTGGGACGCCCCTGCGCCCTCTTGTCCCCTGGGGACTCAGAACACTGGGATCTTGTCCCTGCGCACCACGTCCAGATCATCATCCAGGGTCAGCAGAACCTGAGGAGGAAAGTGTGAGGCAGCTTCAGGTCTCACTGGCCAGCCTACGGCTGTGGAGAATGACCAGTTCCCAATGGCATCTCATCGTAGGGGGGGCTCCACCTGGGACACATCTCCAGTATGTACAGGAGTCAAGACAGAACTCATGTAGATGTGCCAGATTAACTTTGTTTCTGTAATGCTCCCAGCACGTCAATTTGGCAGCACAGCTGACAGGTAGCTCTGCCCACAGTGCAGCAAGGACCTTAGCAGGTAATCCAGCCCCAGCCATGATAGAGACACTGCTTGTGAACTCGTCTTTCAACATGAGCCTCTGAAGAGCCATCCAGAAGGCAGCAGGGTGGGAATTGCGTGACCACTGCTCAGGCATTGCAAATGGTCAGGCAGCTCCTTCACAAATAGCTTTCATCTTGCACAGCTAGGGTTAAGGTCTCCCCCTCCATGTCCCCAGAACACTATGCTGTGACCACATTGCGGGGGATGCCTCCATCTTTGCCACCACACAGACCATCAGGCCTGAAAAGAGGTACCAAGTGGAGGAACACAGGATTCAACCATGGAAGTGACAGAAACCCCAGGAACAAGCTAAACTCCACACCAGCACCCAACCACCTGGGTCAAAGGGAGTAAGGCTCGCTTTCTGGAAAGTGCTTGCAAATCCACACAGGGGATGGTCACCAGCAGACCCTCAAGCTTCCCCACAACAGCTATGTGACCCATAGTCCCAGAGGGAACTTCAGGCCAGGAGGCACAGGGAACAGCCAGCCAAAGGAGAAAGCCTGATCCCACTGACAAGGAGCATCGCACTGCAAAGGATGTCTGGAGGCAGAGCCAAGCAGAGGAGTTGGCACACTTTTGTAGGGTCCTCAGGCAGTCATAGCTCCATGTGGATAGAGAGTGACAAGGAGGAAGAAGAGAGGGTGAGGTCATACAGCACAGTGGAGGCTCAGCAGGACTCACCAGAAAGGAGAAGAACAAGGCAGCTGCGGAGAGGAAGTGCCAAACATCATGGTCATCGAAGAAACCCAGCAGAATGCATGGCCGGTTCTTTTCCCGGGACTCCGCTGGAGTCTCCTAAGGGAGCAGGCAGGGGGTCAAGACCTTATAATCACTCACACAAGGCCCTGGCTGGCCACATTAGACTCTCTGGAGATCACCCTGTCTTAACCTTCCATGCAGGAGCCAGGAAAAAGTGCTGTGCTGGCTGGACATGTGGTGAGAGCAGGTCAGGAAAGCAATGTCACACTTAGATCTTGAGATGGATCTGGGGCCACAGTTCATGGATAGGGGACCCCGCTGGTCTCCAGATCTCAAGTCTTACATCACACAAGCTGCACAGCCTCCACCAGACCATCCTGAAGCAAGCCCCACACTTCTATAGAGATGGACACTTGCTTCTTGTTAGAAGGCATCCAGTCAGGATTTAAGAGCTGCTGCAACCGCAGGCAGGTTATTCGCCATTGGCCATTTGCTTCAGGGAAGAGTCTGCCATCCAGCACTGGTCATGATTCTCCCTGTTTTGCTTTCAGATCTTTAGCTCCTCCTTTATCCCCTAATGACAGCCAGTCACCTCCAGATCACCTGGGTCTCCACAGCTACACACATATAATCATTTTTGGCTCATCACAGCTTCACACACTCCCTTCCCAGTCTGTTGGAATTACCCCCTTTCAGCTCTCCATGAGCAGTTCAAGACTCTTCCCCAGACTATTTTTTGTGTAAAACAAACAACAGGAAAGAAATATGATGAGAGACAGAGATGGACAGAAGGACAGTGAAAGGACAACTTTACCTCCCAGCTGCTGAGGGTCTGGAAGAAGAAGTAGAGGGCAGCTGCCCACACCACCGCTGTAGACACAATGCAGAACAGGGGGATGGGCAGGAGCTTCTCAGAGCTGCGGAGCTGCAGACAGGGACATAGTCTCATAATGTGCCCCAAGTTCTTCCCAGGGGCAGAGCCATGCATAGGGCTGACATGCCAGCCAGCATCTGCAAAGGACTGCCCACCCCAGGGAAACAGTCCAGCTGTCACCAAGATGGCTACACAGCATCCCTTCCCAACACCAATACTTTGTCCCACCCTGAGCCCCACAAAGGCCCCTCCACATTCCTCTGCAGCACCACAGGAACCCAGACTGCAGCCAAAAAAGGGCCACACCCTTTCCCCTTTGGAGACAGGCACCCCATGAACAGACACAGCTGCCTCTTTTACCTTCATGATGATGTAGAAAGCCAGATACAGCAACAGGTTACAGATAAAGATCCCCAGTATGTACGAGGCAAAGTCTCTGGGCCGATACACCAGGCCAAAGATAGCACTGGGAGAGCGAGAAGAAGGAGCATTAGACAACCTCTTTCACTGATCTGTATGTTTAGCAGAAGGCATGTCCCTGAAAAGCAAGAGTCTCACCAGGAGCTGATCCCTCCCCATCCATGCAGTTACTGCTGGGCCAAGTCTGTGGCTATTGAGTGTCTGCCAAGTCTGTTGCACCTTGGCGGCACCAGAAACTTCCCAGCTACATGAGGACTTGTACAGCACAATGCAGCATCATAGTACTAGGTCAGCCCTACACAAGCTTGTTCAGATTCAAGCCATGAGACAGCACCAGCAATCTGCTTAGGGATGCCTCATGGAGCTCTGTAGTGCTGCACTGCACCCTGATGGATCTGCCTACCATCCAGTACTCATCAGATCCAGCTCTTTGCCAAAGCATGTCAGAAAGGCCCCAACACAGGACTGCTGCTTAGACACTGCTGTATTTCCTCATCACCTCAGACCACCTGGAGGTCAGTACTGTATCCTGCTACCCTCATTCACAAGTATGCATGACCACATCCCACTACTTACAGGGACCAGTTGACCAGATTTCCAACAATGAGCAGCACCATCCTGTCCTGAAGGGAAGACACTGATGATCATATGAAAGCATAAGCAGATGCAAAAAGAGGCCTTTGCCTCAGATATTCAGGGTATCTATATATCAAGACCTAGAGTCTGGCTCCTGAAAACACAGGTGCATCTGGCTCTGAAGATCACTCTGCAGGAGCTTTTCCCAGGTGGAAACTGCTCTGGCCCTCAAAAATTTGAGGAAAATATTGTAAGGAGACTAAATAGGACAACCCCAGCACATAATGATCAGCCCCAGGAGGTTCCACAAATCCTTAGACAGTTTGCACTGTTCTTCTAGTTAGATTCCTTCCCTCCCAGCACTTTACAAGAAAAACTACTGCACAGAACAAGAATGTGCTTGAAAGACAAAGTAGGGAAAGCTTTGGATAACATCCTGCACATAGCTACAGAGCTTTTTTTCACCCATCTCATAATTAGCTGGGGAAGGACTGTAAGAACAGCCTGCAGAAGGGTTACATCTGTGGGGCACATGCCTTTATGCTTACAGCTGCTTTCATGCTACAGCTATTTCAGGCTGGCCAGGCTTACTTCATGCCTGAGTGCACCGTGTTTGCTTGCAAAACTCAGTCTGATATTTATTCAAAGATGAAAGAATAATAAAAAGGATGCTCACGGATAAAAACTTCATTTGGTTTCAAGCCTCAATTAGCACTCTGTGCCAAGAAAGTAATCAGTAGGACACAAATGAACAGCTACTGTTTCTTACCTTTTTGCTTTCTCGCCTGAGGTACTGTAGAAACAGCAATAGCTGTTGCTTAAGCCACAGAGCCAAAACAGTCACTGCCTTCCCCGGAGAGGCTGCGCTGTACAGAGCCTCATGCCCATTACTTTGAACATGTGTCCCCAGAGAGCAAAAGCAAAGGCAAACCTTATCATGCTTGTATCTCCTTTGCTCTGATGTTTTATTCATCAAGCCTGAGATCAGGGGGTAAACTGCTCCAGCAGAGATCTACCCTTATCCAAAAATTCAGTGGAAAGGGGGAAAATAAGGGAAGTAGGGAGCATCACTTTTTGAAGTAGCTATACCTCTTTCCTCTGCCTAGAAAGTGAACAACTGTTGAGAGAGGTACTGAGATGAGAAGTCACCTACCATGTACATTGGTCGACTGCACTGCTGGATACAGTCTGTATACAGCACCATTGCTGCCCGTCGAAATATCCCCAAGTCTGTCAAAGAAGAGGAGAAAAAGCCACATCAGCCAGCAGAGTGAGCGCCACAATGCCTACAGGGGACAGATGCAGATACCCACTAGCTGACAACAGAGGACCCAGCAGCCTGCAAATTGGCCCGGTGTCAACAGAATAATTTCTTGCCCTTTGAGAGCAGTCTATGCTGAGCAACAGAGCAGCCACCACAGAGTGTGGATGGTACTTTGCCAGAGTTACAGGTTTAAAAAAACAAACCAAAAAAACCCCCCAAAAAACCCAAACAAACAAACAAACAAACAAGCCCCAAACAAACAATTAAAAAAATCATCCCCATGCCACTGACATTGCCTCAGAAGTCAAATAGACCCTGACTATACACAAACCAGGCTGGCTTTGCAACTACATCTCTGGAGGAGATAAGTATGTGCAGGAAAGGCAAAAGCACCTTCCACGGAACAAGCTGCTAGAAGAGGGAAACAGCAGAAACTCAACCCCTAGATGGGTCTAGAGGGGCAGAGCACACTCAAGACACCTCTGCTCTCAAAATCATTGCAGAAGCTTCTGTGGAGAGCCATCTGGGGCAGTGAGGATGGAGGGGCACACATGCACATACCCCTCCCCCATCAGCAACAAACATGGAGCTTGAAAAGGCTCCTGCATCAAGATCAGAGCTCTGCTGTACCCCTCTGCTGCTGGGAAACTGACTTCTCAATAGCCAACCCCAGGCGGCACACAAGCCTGCCTCCCATCACACATCCATGCATCCCTGGCTACTATGTTGCTGATCAGTAATTGAAGTAATTGAACAAGAGAAAAATGAGAGCTGCTGAAAGTTACCTGAGTCAGGGCCATCTGAGGCAGACAGGAGCAGAAGAGGAAGGAGAAATATGTTTGTAAGCAGAGCACAAGAGCCAAGTTCCTCACCATAACCTCTCCTCCCCCATCCCTTGACAGGGTTTTTATGTAGCTCACTGCTCCGAGCACAGCTCTAGGCAGAGCTGTAGCTGAAGGGCAGGTTCCCTCAGAGCCCAGCTCTTCTGCCACCACAGAGCAGACAGGTACTGCTGACTCCCGCACGTCTGGGAAGCGGCAGCATGAGGACTTCAGAGGCCAGGAAAAACATCAGATGGATGAGAGGATTGGATAACCCAAAACACAAACACGTGCCACAGGACTGTGCTCACAGATGTGCTGCATAAGTGATTCATGCGGGTGAGGATAGGAGGTGCCTGCACCTCTAGAGCAAGATGGTTCAGTCACAGCACTTACCCATCTTGAAGCGGCCCATGTAGTAGATCTGGGTGCTGAGAGCCAGTGAGGCAAAAACATGGATCATTGAGGAAATAACCCAAAACCACATGTCATTTTTGCCAAACACCTGAAAGCAAAGACATATTAAAAGGAGACTGAGCACTGTTACCAGCAGGCTAATCCTTTCCTGTCCTGTATTACCATGGGGCATAAGACAACCTTAGTGAACATGGAAGAAAAACTCCTAAATTTTCCAACCTGAAAACAGATCTAGAAATCCAAAACAATGTCCAGACAAACAAGGGGATCTCAGCATTCCGGAGAGGAAACTCTTCTTTCTGAATGCCCCTTTAGACAAGGATGGCAGCTTGGAAGGACAGCAGCTGGTTCAGGTAGGAGAAACACAGAGACTCCCAGGCCAGGAAATTTCTCTGCTGAGCTGGGCAGAGCTTTCTGGCCAGGAGCTCGATTTTCACAAAAGCAGCCAGGGAACCAAACCACTATTTTAACCAAAACTGACAAAAAGCACTCTGCAGGCAATTGCTCCTATTGTACACTTTTGCTCTATTTAAGTAACCTACAAATGCAGGTTAATGCTATATATTTATATTTAACTTTTCAGTTATACGTTAAGGAGTCCAGAAACTCTGGTTTGCCATCAGGCTGTGACCACACACTCCCCTCACTCCCCTCCCCTGGGGCATAGCACTTGCCTGAACTTTTCCTTTTGTGTGTGGAAAAACCAAACAAACAAGCCCCAACAACAACAGAAAGCAAGCAGAAAAGCCACATCTGCATGAATGGAACAAGGGAGACATGCAGTTTATAAGCTCCACCAAACAGCTTCAAAGCATTCCACAAGAAAAGATACAGTATGCCATAATGAAACCCCAGTGTTTTGAATCCGGGTGTAGAAGTCTACCACAGCTATCAAGAGTTACTGGAAAGTCCCAAGTTCACCAGCTGCTCTTGCATGCTTTCTCACAGCCACCTACCCAGAGACCTTTGCAGAATCAATTGGTATTCTGCATTACATGCGATAGCGAGGGGCTAACAGCCCACTAGGGATCTAGCTGCTAGTTCAGAGCAAGAGTTCAATAAATTTTGTTTGGTTAATGATGAATGAAGCAGAGTCTTTCAGAGAAGCAGATACCTCCAAGGTAAAGCACAGACTGCAAATTCAGGCAAGCCTAGCTCAGTACTTGCGATACAATGAGCAAACAGACAAAGCCCTGTACCAGTCAGTGCTACTGCTGCACAGGATAGACTCTGGTGACTCCTGCTCCAGTGGCCTTCTATAGAACTACTGCAGAAACTTGCCTGGGTGCCATTATTCTATTCTGCACCTCTCCAAAGACAGTAAGGTCAAGTACAGGAGCTGTGCCCAGCAACAAAGAGTTTTCCAAATGAGAGAAAGAGGCACAACCTTAGAGGACACTTGTCTCTCATCCTCACTTGTCTCAGCCTCACCCTCCTCCTTCAAGGTGAGCCACCCCATGGGCAACCAGCTGCATGCCTGGACACAGACACCTGGATGCATGAATTTCATCCCTTGAGGTCATGTGGTGGGCAAAGCCCAAATATAAGTTCATCTAGAGAGAACTGCTTTGCCCTTCACTGCAAGCCCAGGGGAAAGGAGGAGGAGTACTGAAATTCAAGTACTAGCAGCTGCTTAACATACTCTTATTCTACCCTGCTGCTCTCCCCAATTGTTTGCCCACTTAAGGTATGTTCCCAGCCACACCATCTCCTTCCCAGAGAAGCAAGTAGGTAGGAGGGAGCCATACCACTCCAAGGACAGCCAGAGAGATGACCACAGCAAATGAGGCATAGGCAGAGTAGGCGCTGGCATTGATGTCTGGGTGGCGGGTCTGGTAGAGCTTGAGCATGCACAGTCCTGCAATCATGTACATGAAGGAGGTATCTGTGGAGGGAGCACAACAGAAAGAGTGAAAACAGGTAGGCTGAGAAAGCAGCTCTGAATGCATATAAAGAAGTGCAGCAGCAGGGCCAAACCCAAGGCTGGCAGGCACAAATCTCTGATGTTGCACTACATTGTACAGCACTTTGTGCTTTACCATCTAGCAGTACTGTGCTCTGAAGCAACAAAAAAAGAAAAACAAAACAAAGATGGTCATAAAATAAGTGCCCAATACAGTGCAGCACAGAAACAGGGAGGGAATCGCAAAATTCTTGAGGTTAGAAGTGGCCTCTGGAGGTTGTCTAGTCCAATACCCCCTGCTCAAGCAGGGCCAGCTATCAGAAGGCTGCCGAGGACTGTTTCCAGTCAGGCTTTCACTATCTCCACAGAACAAGGCTTCACAACCTCTTTAGTCTTTGACATACCTCAGATTAAAAAAAAATTAAAATATTTTTTTCTTGTGCTCATATGGAATTCCAAGGCCAGGAGAGGAGGCTGAAATGTGTGAGTCCACAGCATCCAAAGCCTCACTGCCTCTGGACTGAGCCCTGGAACAGGCAGAGCCTAGAGAGGTTTGCAAGGGTAGAGGGATGGGAAAACCTGGCAACTCAGCAGGAGACAGAACATGGAAATACAACTACCTTAAGCTCAAAATGAGAAAAGCAACACAGCTTACCAAACTGGAAATTGGAGTAATTAGGGCAGACATGGTAACAGGCACTGAGCACACCCTCCATCATCAGAGCAATACCCATAGCATAAAAGAGACCAAAATGTTTTGGAATCCCATAGTCCTGGAAGAGAGTAGTACTGTATAGTAAGTACCCTCACTGTCCTAATGACAAGCAAACTTCCATTCTGCATCACTTCATCCCTTCTCACCCCAACACATGTCCTTCAGTCACCACTGTGGATTTGGCCAAGATCTCATTTGAAGGTCCATAAGCAGGAGACCCTTAAAACTGCTAAGGCCTTTACTTGCTATCAACCTAGTGGGAACAGAGCTGCCTCCAGAAACCAACACCACTGCCCATAGGGCTGCAGATTTTCTCCATCCTCTCCCAGGAGATACTGAAAAGACTGCAGAGGATCTGGCTACAAGCAGCTCTGTTTCAGAGACAGAGGCAACCAAATTCTTCTGGATTATTATAGGCAGCTGTATCCCCTTGCTAACCAGAGTGCCAAGAAGGACCTCTTGATTGTATAAGGCAAATCAAATTTCACTATGAATAAAAACATCTCAGGATGCTTTCCACATACACCCCAAAAAGAGGTTTCAACAACATTCATAGAGCAGGATACTAGTTACCGGTCTGTGCTTTTCACAAGCCCCATTACAAACCTGTCAAGCTCTTTGTCCACAGGAGCCTCCTATCTATCCTTTCTAGAAAGCAAATGCTTTTCCTTATTACCCAGATACAGACATGCTCCCACCCAGATCATATATCCTACTTCCTCCACAGTGAGCACTGGAGGAAAAGCCACAGCCAAAGGAGTCATTCATCTACTCATCTCCCCGTCTTTGCAAAACCAGGCTGGGTCACCACAGCAATATAGATATACCACAAGGAGCAAAGTATTGGGATGTGCAAGAACATAAATGTTCCCCCTACATCCTCTTTCAGGGGAGGAAAGAGAAGAAGATTTGATCCCCTGGCAGGAAGGCAAATGGAAACCCACTGTGTATCACTCTGGTTTTCCACTTATTGTCTTTCCCTCCCTCCACTCAGACCCTCGCAACCATGTTGCCTACCAGGGTATAGATATCTTTCATTTCCATAGCTCGACGGTGAAGAATGTCTCTGCGCAAGACAATAAGGAGGAAGAGGAAGCCCAGCAGCATGTGGCCCACATTGCTGAGGATGTTGTTGAAGGCACTGTGGGGAAAAACATTTAAGACAAGGGCAGCACAGCAGCAGAAAACTGAATCACGTGCTACAATAAGCTGAATCCATTTTACCACCACCCCTCCATCCTCCACCTTGGCAGCTGCCAAACATCTGCCAGTTTCACACCCTGGATGACAATTTCAGATTAAGTAGTTCACTTGCCCCAGTGTATTTAACACTTTCTCTGCAAGATTCCCAACTCTGGGCTTTTTTTTGCTGTCAGAAAAATGCTGCACTGGAAGAACTAATTTGAACTACTTTGCAGAGCTGCTGCTCCTTGGACAGAAGCACAAGTGTCCAAAAGAGCATAGGAGCCCTTCACTGCTGCACAGTAGGTTTGCTGGGGGGACAGAGATACTGTAAGTTCCTGGGTGCACATGTATCACTGCAAGAGAAAGCCACTGCTGAGCATAACAGAGAGCTCAGAGTCCTAAACTCAGGGATCTTATCAAGACAGTTTCTTGGAGCCTGGCAAGGATAAAATCCCAACCTGGGCACAGCATGAACACTTAAGAGGCATGAGACAATAACAGAGTGACTGCAGGGCTCACTCACCTCAGCACCCCAAGGGGATGAGCACACAGAAAGTTGTAGTAGCAGATGTCCTGATTGCCCGTCACATTCTCTACCTGGACAGAGAGGAGGTGGCAGACCTGATATTAGCAAATCCTCTCTGATCTGGTGCAGTTTGCTTCATGCAAACACTGCATATACACAACGAGTTCCAGAACACAGACTAGCTCTAGCACTGGCACGGGGGAGCACTGACATCTACAAGCAAGGCTTTTAGCAGGGGACAAGACATTGCCACAGGCCACAAACCCAACAAGTATTCAGAGGAAATATACTGTGCACTCTCAACCTCACCACTAATAGATCTGCTTGCAGGTATCTGACCAACAGCAGGATAGCAAGGGCAGGGAGGAGAAATCACTCATATCACAGCAAACCATACTTGTTTTCAGTTGTCTTTTAGAGATAACAGCAGACTCCTCCTGCCTCTAAAATGAAACAGGCCCCAAAAGAGACATCAGATGAGCAGAAAACAGCTGCACTCCTGCTTCCCAAGCAAAAATAGCAGAACCGCAAGCTCAGTGAGCCAAGCCAGCGACCACATTCAACACATGGTACGGAGAGATCAGCTAAGGTAAACTGCCCCTCAGGCAGAGCAGGTTTCCTGGGTGATCCCAATTTCACTGCGACTGCCATCCTTACACTGTGCAATCATGAAGCAAGTTTAAAGGCAAGAGGACCCAAGCACAGGGCACGGGCAGAGCAAAACGCACCGTCTGGTAAGTTATGACGAGCTGGATGACCGGCAGGGCGTAAAACACTGCAATGGTGATGATGTTCCTGCAGAAGAGATGGAAGCAGCAGTTGTACATTACACACACCAAAACAATTGGTGCACACCCAGGACAGAGCCCCAGGGTGCTTCTTGAGGAATATGTACACCTCTGTGCCTAAGGGTACAGACCCCGCTCTCCCAGCTGGAGCTTTGTATCTCTGTTTATGGTCTCCTGATGCAGAAAAGCAAATGTGCTACTGCAAACATGAGGCAAATGCTAGGAGCGCAAGAAAAGCCAAGACACGGACCACAAGATCATATGTTTGAATGACAATTTCTCTCCTTCCTCAATATGTCCCAGCACACTGGATGTAACCACACTTAAAAGCAGTTATGCAAATCAGAATCCATGTGCCAGGATCCCTTGTTCACAAATATCCTTATTTAAGATACGTGGATCTGCAATTACTATTTAGAAGCTCAACTCAGGTCTAAAGTGTGGTTTAGAAGGGCACATGGACAGACTCCACAGCCAGAGACTAGGTCTGGAGCTTGGGCCTTACCAGTTTGTCTTCTTACCAGAAATAGATTTTGTATTTTTTGCTGACAATCCTTCGGTCCTTCCTGGACAAGTCTGATAAATAGAGGAACACCTAAAACATTAATGGGTGGAGAAAGAGGGAAGGAAGCAGAAAAGAGCTAATGAAGACTACAGATGCCAACAGAAGATTTTGACATATTTGGACAATACGCAGCTTGGTGGCCCAGCACCATGGCCACAGCTGCAACTGCCAGCTGTACCTTAGTGCGGATGACATTCTTATCACTTTCAATTTCTGGCATGGTGTCAAAGTCACTCTCCTCTTCCACAGAGCTGTCTGTGTCAGAACCAGCTGGTGGCCTGCACTCAGGGGAAGACAACTGATGTCCACCACTGGAGCTCGACTCATCTGGAACAGAGCAGGGAGACGGAAACAGGCAGGGTAAAGGCTAAATTCCCTCTATGTGCAGCAATAAGAAAGCTGCCCCAGGTATCAGATGCAACCTGCTAGGACAAGTTAACAGGGCCATTTCAGAGCACAAGATTTTCCCATGACCATAAGCCTTCATAAAAGTCTCAGATATCAGTTAAGAACACTTTAAAGGACCATCTTCCACCCTCTGCAGTATTTTGGTTTTTCCCCTGCTTTTACTCTATTACTTTTCATCTCTAACATTTTCTACTCTTTACTAGCCTGGGATCTGAGATCTGGAAGCCAAAAAGCTCTAGTGAAAGCAGCAGACTGTTCAGGGGTCAGAAACAGGCTGACCTAGTTTATGTTGAGATTTTATGTAAGATTTTTCTAAAAATATTGTAGAACAAAAGACAAAGGGAAAGAAAGTCAATTTTTCACAGCAAGCAGAGCATCAGCTTTGTTTCTATTTCATGCACAGTTTTGGTCACCTGCAGGTCAGCCAGACCTGCCTGCTCTTCCCACAGGCTGGCCAAGCTCTCAGCCAGCCTGCTGCTCACAGCAGCACAAGCAAAACATAAGTTCCTTTCTCATTACCCAAATGCTTTTAAAGTATTTCCTTGAAAATTTGGAAAGGGAGTAGAGTGGTGTTGAAACCCTCAGCTCTATTCTAGGACTTAAATTCTCCTGAATTTTTTTCCTCAAACCTCATGAAACATCAGTTTTGTGTTTCTTCGTCAACCATTCAGATATAGCACACCTTCACAGTCCAACAACTGGGCAACACCTGGAGTGTCACAGCTGTCTTTACACTACAGTGAGTAAATGCATCCTGCCCTGGGATCAAAAATTACCCAGAGCTGCGCTCCCCTCATTTGAACAGCTGCCTCATGCTGCCCTGGACCTGCACCACCTCACCCTAGCATGTCAAATTCAAGTATTATGCCCAAAAGTCCACAGCACTGAGCTATTTGATACCAATTTCTTCACAGGAAGGAAAACTGTTGTAAGGAGACTAAGAAATACTCTGGCAAAGGAAAGCGTTTCCCACCACCTCAGATTAGCAGGACCTTTGGGAGTTGTTTTTTTCCCTCCTCTGCCACCAGGGTATGGTTCACCTGTTGACAACATGACATTTCTCCCCTAATGAAACCCCTGGACTGCAAAAAACCTCTGATTCTGTCTTGTTTTGTGGCACACCACCCTTCAGCCTTCCAGTGAAAGGCATACTTTAGTCTAAAGGCAGGCTTGGCGAACTAATAAGAGACTCCTAGAAGATTGGTTGGAAGGTATCAGCCCCTAGACAAACCTCCTGCTTGAAGTGACATTATCACCAACACTTATCAGGTGAGTGTGGCTTTGTCTAGCTAAGACAAATATTTTCAATGGCAGAGCTTCTCTGAGCACCTCTTCCAGAGATTTGCCACCTCTCCGGTGTAGATGTTTTGCCCTAAATTCCAACCTTAACCTCTCAAGCAGAGATTTTACTTCAAGTAGTTTCAAGTTGCCCTTAGAGGGAGTTGCAGCTATATTATTTTCTGACTTTAAAATACTTTGAAGTGCCCTTCCCTGCCCCAAACAGACCCTTTCCTGTGTTCCCAGTTCTGTAAGATACTGTACCAATAGCACCATAGCTGCTTCCCTCAGGGGTGCTTGCTGTGATGGGGTGAGAAGACGTCATAATCCCAGATCCTGCAATGGAAACAGACCCATAAGGGACAATTAGTTTTATGTCAGTGCTTCGAAACACACCCAAGGAGAATAAAAACAGCACAAAGAGCTGGAGGGATTTGGGAAAAGCAGCATTTTTCAAACAGATGGCAGTCTCCCTCTAGAGCATACTGCAGCAAAAGGAAACCCTTACTTTGCCACGTGAAGCAAGCCCATTCCCTTCAGCCTTCTCACAGAAGCTGCCAATTCAACTTGCAAATGCAAGAACCTCCATGCAGCACTCTGCAAGGATCACATTATGGGACTTGAATTACACTATGCAAGACTTGGCAAATTCTAGAACAAGTCTCACAAAATTCAGAGAACCCGTAGGAACTTCTCATTCTTCTCCTTCTCCTCCTCACACATTGATCTATTTAAATATTGCTACCTGCAGTTGTCACTGGAAGAATCATAATCAGCCTTTGGTATGACAGCTACTAGCTAGTTTTAACCAAGCAAGGAGAAAGCAAGAATTCTCTGTGCAAAAAAGTAGTCACAATCTCATTCTAACGACAAAAGGGGCAAACCTTTGAGGGCTGGAAAGTCCCCGCCTCCCAGCACACACATCTGAAGCAAGAAGGGCTGCACCTCCCAGACAGGATGCACTGAAACTTTCCCTACCTAGCTTCACATTTCTTGATGTTGAACTGGAAGCAGACAAACACATCAGAGGAAACACAGCCAGCTGAACCCCCTTGCAGAGTGGTCAAATGTTTATCTCCCCAAAAGAGATCTTCCAGTAGTGGCAAACAGTGAGACAGGTCAATCTGCTTGTAAAGCTTTACCCTCATAACAATATTGTGTGACCAGTCAGGAGCAAAGGGACAAGAGATGGGACAGTATTAAAGCAAGCAACCTTACTGCAGACCTGGCAATGGCCTAGCTTCCCAAGCTGCATCTCTGGCTTCCCAGTACCTGATCTGTTCCAAACTGACAGGCACAGGCAGACGACTCTTTCCAGCTAGCAATTCTAGGCACTTCTATAGCATCTTATGTAGGTTTTTATGTATGAGGCTAATAAAAAAAGTATAAAGAGCACCAAAACTTTCCATGCCTGACCCTAATTCCTAGGCAGGGGAACACTCATACAGCAATGACATATGATTACAAGTCCAGATTACTGCTCCCCTTTCACACATTCACTGTGCTTGTTGGACTGTAGGTTAAGACTTGGCCTCTATTTCAGGTTTTCTACCCTCCTGCCCCAATTCTCTAGCAGGGCAATGAAGAGCTTGGAGGAGTGTCTGAAGTGGACAGTATGAGCACCAGAGGAAAAGCTTTGGCACACCACAGCCCCCCATATGATACCCCCTCAGTCCTCACCTGGGATTAGCAGATTTTTCTAGGTTGCTGGAGGATCAAGATCCACCTTCTACTCTTCACCTGCTGTGCAACCCTCCCTCTCTAAAGCAACAGAAAAAACTGCCACAAAAGTCATTTGGAAATCCAGATCACTGAGAAGAGGACAATTTCCCCATGTTCATGGGGCACATATATGCTTCCTTCTCCCATCAGTCCTGTCCACAGAGATGCTCCCTCCCTATTTTAGACCAGGCTTTATGCTCTCAAGTGACTTGCCAACCTTCTCTCCCAAGTAACCAAGGG
>VZRU01003888.1:100556-126785 GCA_013398155.1 Pedionomus torquatus | reverse complement strand
GGTGCTCTGCTGTGTCTCTAACAGCTGCTTCAGATCCAGCTAATTTCAGATCCAACTAATTTCAGTCCCGCTTCCCAGTGCACGAGTGAGTCAGCAAAGTACATGTATCACACTAGGTGTGGTTTCTCCAGCTATTGCCTCTACCAGATAATGATGATGTGGAGGTAACCCACAGGATCGGGCGGGTGGGGGGGCATGGGCAGGGAAAGGTTAGCCACAGAAACTGAGCATAAGATAGGTGACAAGAGCAACAGGGCACATGGAGTTGCAAGATATTCAAAGGTGACAGGCAGAGACAGATTGCTCAGCACATGGGAAGGAGGAGAAAAAAAAAAAAATTCAGAGAAAGGTGGTGTGCCCTGTGTGACCTGGAAAAAAAGAAAAGTTGAGAGAGTTGGGGTTGTTCAGCTTGGAGAAGAAAAGGCTCTGGAGAGACTTTAATGTCACCTCTCAATACTTAAAGGGGACTTATAAGAAAGATGGAAACAGACATTTTAGGAAGACCTGTAGCAATAGGNTTTCCATGCCTGACCCTAATTCCTAGGCAGGGGAACACTCATACAGCAATGACATATGATTACAAGTCCAGATTACTGCTCCCCTTTCACACATTCACTGTGCTTGTTGGACTGTAGGTTAAGACTTGGCCTCTATTTCAGGTTTTCTACCCTCCTGCCCCAATTCTCTAGCAGGGCAATGAAGAGCTTGGAGGAGTGTCTGAAGTGGACAGTATGAGCACCAGAGGAAAAGCTTTGGCACACCACAGCCCCCCATATGATACCCCCTCAGTCCTCACCTGGGATTAGCAGATTTTTCTAGGTTGCTGGAGGATCAAGATCCACCTTCTACTCTTCACCTGCTGTGCAACCCTCCCTCTCTAAAGCAACAGAAAAAACTGCCACAAAAGTCATTTGGAAATCCAGATCACTGAGAAGAGGACAATTTCCCCATGTTCATGGGGCACATATATGCTTCCTTCTCCCATCAGTCCTGTCCACAGAGATGCTCCCTCCCTATTTTAGACCAGGCTTTATGCTCTCAAGTGACTTGCCAACCTTCTCTCCCAAGTAACCAAGGGAGGATTTTTAAAACTGGACTAAACAGGGAGGCCACAGAGAAGAGGTGCTCTGCTGTGTCTCTAACAGCTGCTTCAGATCCAGCTAATTTCAGATCCAACTAATTTCAGTCCCGCTTCCCAGTGCACGAGTGAGTCAGCAAAGTACATGTATCACACTAGGTGTGGTTTCTCCAGCTATTGCCTCTACCAGATAATGATGATGTGGAGGTAACCCACAGGATCGGGCGGGTGGGGGGGCATGGGCAGGGAAAGGTTAGCCACAGAAACTGAGCATAAGATAGGTGACAAGAGCAACAGGGCACATGGAGTTGCAAGATATTCAAAGGTGACAGGCAGAGACAGATTGCTCAGCACATGGGAAGGAGGAGAAAAAAAAAAAAATTCAGAGAAAGGTGGTGTGCCCTGTGTGACCTGGAAAAAAAGAAAAGTTGAGAGAGTTGGGGTTGTTCAGCTTGGAGAAGAAAAGGCTCTGGAGAGACTTTAATGTCACCTCTCAATACTTAAAGGGGACTTATAAGAAAGATGGAAACAGACATTTTAGGAAGACCTGTAGCAATAGGACAAGGGGTAATGGGCTTAAACTAAAAGAGAGTAGATTTAGACTAAATATAAGGAAGAAATTCTTTACAATGAGGATGATGAAACACTGGACTAGATTGCCCAGAGATGTAGTAGATTCCCCATCCCTGGAAGCATTCAAAGCCAAGTTGGACAGGGCTCTAAGTAACCTGAGATAGTTGAAGATGTCCCTGCTCATTGCAGGAGGGCTCGGACTAGATGACCTTTAAAGGTAATTTCCAACCCAAGCTATCCTATGATGGGGAACGTGCTAGTTACCATTTTATAGACATAAGTCAGACACAAGCCCTTAAAAGAGCAATAGAGAAAGAAACAGCAGAAGGGTAAGACATGGTTCCTCCCCAGAGGGAATGAATACAAGGACTCTATGAAGAATACAAGAGAGGACAAGTCACAGAAGGAACAGGTGTCTGGGAGAAAACCTGTAAATTCTGAAAAAACTGTGCTCCTCTCCTTTCTCAGAGATAATGTTCAACAGCCCTTCCTGTGCAGGAAATCAGTTCCCTGCCTTCCTGGTTGGTGCTAAGCCCAGTATCTGTGTCCTGCAGCTTCTTTGGCAAACTAGCACCAAAATTTAATCTTCCACCTCTCACCACTACAGTTTGGAAAGCAGCTTCTAAGCCACCTTCAGCACTTGAACCCTCAGCTGCAGTACCAGCAGCACTCTCTGGGGCTTTGGTCTCACCCAGCTTAGACTGCCTCATTGCCTTAGACAGTGATCCCTTGTCACAACCTTGGAGCTCTTCCAGAGCTTCAGATGGGTCCCTTCAGCTTCCCCAAACTCTGGAACACACAGACCCTTCCCATTTCTCCAGTGGCCTAAGACCTGCTGCTGTCTCACAGCAGGACCCATCCCAAATGGCTTAAAATTAGCGTGTTTTTAAAGCATATTTATATAGTCCCCTACTCATTTGGTTGTGAAGAAAACCTTTTGCATACACTACATACACAGGGATGCCTATGTGGATCACAGTCACTGAAGAAGCCACTCCTGAGAAACCTAATGCCCCCGTATCCTTGGCAGAAATATTACCAAAGTAATGCTTGGTTAGTTCCACTGCTGATCCTTTAAGTGTAGCTCAGTTATACTAGCATGCTTATCTGGTGGTATGTAACAGTCTGAAGAGACTGAAGAAGCTGGGGGTTAAAAAAAGGGAACACACCAAGAACCTTTCAATGCTGCCAAAACATAACATCCTCCCTTTCCCCAGGAAAGATGATGCCTTTATCCAATGCTTTGAACTACTTTGCAGGCACTAAATATTTAAACAAAATGACATAGCCAGCCTCCCGCACTTCTCCAGAAAGCAAAAACTCCCAGTGTCCCCCATCCACATGACAAAATCTTCCATCTTTCAGCGATAGCCTTTTAGATGTAGCTATGTTTTCATAACGCAGAAGTCTGCAGTATGCTGAAATACGAGTGCAGCATAAACTAAATCCAATACCAAAGTAAATAACACAAACACCACAACCTAACTGTATTAGTCATTCATTCACTTGGTTGTCTGCAACTGCAAGTTAAAAACAAGTTAAAATTTACATTAAATTTAAAATTAGAGACTACACACTTAAACTAGGCAGAGGAAATCTTAAAGGATAAGAGCTGACAAACTCAAAGTTCCTTGTTTAGAAATTAACAGACCTGGCAGAAGTAATATCAGCCTGTAGCCAGATCTAGCCAAAGCTTGTCCTTCCTCCACCCTTCTAAAAGCCAGCTCCTTAAGGCAGAACAAGGTTCAGGGGAGCCTGGTTCAAATGCCCTCTCTTGTGAGGGCAGAGAGAAAGCTCTAACATCTTTCATCAGCACTGGAGACTATGTCGTACATATACAGAGAAGAAGGCTTGAAGAGACAGAAGGTGCTTGACTGACAGTCTGTCTCCTGCCTGGCCTGCAACATGTGCTGTTCACTTAAAGCTGTCACACAACAGAAAAGAGATCTTACCATTCTCGGGACTCAATCTCCCAGCTGAAGCCTTCCTTTGAACTCTGAAAAAGAACAGGCAGAACTCATGAGATAGCCAACGAACCCCATCAACAGCTAGCCAGGATGATCTAGGACACCATCAGGTAAACACAGTACAAGTTCTAAAAAACAAACAAACCCCCATAAAAATAAAGAAACAAACAGAATACTGTTTGGACTAGGCATGGCTCAGCAATGACTGACTGCTGTCCACCTCTCCAATTTCCAAAGCAACAGAGATTTTTATTTATTTTTTTCTTTTAACTCCTTAATTATCCACCTGAGACAGGGCAATCAGTTACACGACCATCCCATCCTGCACTGCATGTTGGGAGAGACTCACACAACTTTCCTAAACCAAACTCCCCTGCTTAGGAGACCAAGAGGATAAGAATCTACTGAAAGGACAGCAGGAGCTAGAGGCATGCATCAGTACAATGCTTATGAAGCCAATACCACCTCCTTCAATGCAGGTGCCAAGCTGGGGTGGGTAAGGAAAAAAAAAACCACGCATATGCTCACAACGAAGAAAATATGACAGCAAAAAAGAGTGTATGCACACACTTAAGTAATTTCATCTAATTATTCCAATAAATTTTGTTTCATTGATGGGTCTTGAAGCTTAAGCCATGTTCTCATCTTTAAACTGTTTTGTTTCAGAGCACCAAATTTTCAATATCCTCTCTTCTGAAGCAACTTGGAGAGGCTGAGGGAGCTGGGCATGTCTAGTTTGGAGAAGAGGAGGCTGAGGGGAGACCTCATTGCCCTCTACAACTACCTGAAAGGAGGTTGTAGAGAAGTGCATGTTGGCCTCTTTTCCCTAGTGAAGAATGACAGGACCAGACAAAGTCATCTGAAGATGCAGCAGGGGAGGTTTAGACTGGGTATTAGGAATAATTACTTCACTGAGAGAATGGTCAGCCACTGGAACAGCCTGCCCAGGGCGGTGGTTGAGGCACCATTCCTGGAGGTATTTAAGAAACATGAAGACGTGACACTTCAGGGCATGTTCTAGTGGTGAAGACTGTTGGGGTGGGGGGGTTCTGTGTGTATGGTTAGACTTGATCTCAGAGGTCCTTTCCAACCGCAGAATCCTTTCTGTGATTCCATAACTGAAAACTCTGCCACATTCAGTCTGGGGAGTTGGCTGACAAGAGCAGTTCCCAGAAAATCAACCTGCTATTTGCTTAAAGCTTTATATGGCTTTTCTCATGTCAACCTTTGCCCAGTAGAGCAGTAAAGAGTGTTGAAGGGGCCTCCCTACTCTCAAGCTTCCGTGGTTTGGACAAAGGATTGGCTTAATCATTGTCACTGCCTATACAGGCAGCAGTGACATATCCCAACAAACTCCACCATTCCCAACACCTTAAGAGCACCTACCCTCTGGTACGCCAAGGTTCTCATCCTGTGATAGCAGTAATCCACCCTACAGGAGCAAGTCTTACCTCCCTTTTAGGTTGTTATCCCCTTCCTGCCACTCCAGTTCTGCTCAGAGGACTTCAAGAGCACCTCCAGTGAGCAACAAGTGACCCTGGGGCAACTGGGAAGAGTTTTGCTTCCTACCCCTCCCTCCCAAAAGCAACCTGGCAGCTGTGCCCTAGTTCCCCTCAGATGCAGATATTCCCCTCAGCACAATCCCAAGCAGCAAGATTTGGAGCAGAAGAGGCAGATCAGGAAGAAAAAAAAAAAAAAATCAGCATTCCCGAGACTCCAAAAGTGACTATTTGGGTCACTGCTACTTATTGCAGTACTTGGTCCAGCGCTCTAGGAAGTGCATTGGTTCCCTGGTGCTCTGACACCCATACACCAGACTGGCCCCATCACAATTCCCACCTGTCACTCAGTGTTCTTACATAAGGAAACCCAGGGGTGGGGCACTACAACAGCTAGAGGGCAGATCCTTCCCTTGGGTTTTCATCATTGTCACAATCGCCACAGCAGAAGAAGAAAAGTTTTCTGGTTGATGGTCAGTAGGAGCCTACAGACTTGTTTGGCTGCTCTGTTCAGATTCTTGCTGCCCCCTTGCCCTGTTACTGCAGGGTGAGGTATCTCTGAGGACAAATAAGAAATAGAAAGGCAGTTCTTGTAAACCCCCTTGACTCACCTGATATAGTGCACAAAAGCAACCACTACTGAGCCAAGGTAAAAGGAGAGGAAACTCAGGAAGCTGAAGAACATGGCCTGGACATAAACTGATTCTGAGAAAATAAAATGTATTAGCTCAGAGCAGACACAACCCCTCTCAGAGTCATTGCTCCTGTCCTGCTCTTCCCAATACCATCTGGTGACAGTGCCTAGCCCCAAACAGTCCTTCAAGACCCATCTGCTTTCTTCAAAAGGAACCAGCAGAACCTTTTGCAAGGTTTCCCCTGATTTCTTCACTTCCAGTGGTAGCTGGTGTGCCCATGAGATCATCCTGTGCCACACAGTATCTCCTGAAAGGAGCCAGGACTGCAATGATTTTGCCTCTTATGCTGGTGCTTTCTGCACTGTCCCATCAGAGGGCTGCCAGTAGCCATACCCTCCTACACAGACCTGCCAAGTTCCCCCATAAAGCTTCATTGCTTTGTATAAAGACACTGACTTTTAATAGAGGGCACAATTGTCACTTGAATGTTCTTCATCCGTTGCAGGTTCCAGGTACGGTTGAACTTCCCTGTGAGAGGCAAAGTGTACACCAAATGTAAAAACAATCAAACATGAATTATCTCTGCCCCATCTCAGTTCTCTGCATTTGCAACAACACCAGGATCTGGCTTTTCACTAAAATCTATGTGTGGTTTTGCTCTAAACCTTACCCAGACTTGTCAATGTACAGTCTTTTCCATATTTCCCCTACATCCCCCACCTCCCTCTATCCACAGCCCCATTTCAGACTAGAAATCCCTACCCAAGTCATCCGCACACTGCTCAAATCTGGATGCCTGAATCCCACAGACATCTTGTCTCTTATTCATTAGTCTCCAAAGGGCAGTTTCTGTTACTAGAAATACCGGGACACCATTTTTACCTTTGGCCAAAACTCTGCTGGCAATAAACTTGGATGTCATGCTAGTAACTTGCTATGTTTCAGGCTTAGCACACCCTGCCAGTACAGCTCTGCTGACAGCTTTAGGGTGAGAGAAAGGTACCTGGAAGGTGACAATTCTTCTACAGGGAGGGAACTGGGGGAGCCCAGTATATCTGTTGGTTGCAGTCTTGTGTCTCCTACAGGAAGGAAGCCATCCAGCTTTGAGGATAAGAATGTCCCTTGTCTGAAAAGGGTTCCAGCTTGTCATGAGGATAGCTGCATCCCCGCTTCAGTTTCACCCACTACATGAGTGGTGGAGGTTTTGCTTTTACCACTGCTCAGGACGTGGACACAGTGTTTTCTGGCTGGGAAAGGTACTAGAAAAAGTCTCTCAAAATTATTGCCCCAAAATCACTAGTTGCTCCTGCTCCTGCCAAGTCATGAGGCTGTTATAGATCCTAATGTAAGCAGGAGAAGGTGCTCTCTGCAGGAGCTGCAGTCTCCATGTAGGTAGGAGGATAATAGAGCAGGAGGGGGGGGGTGGGAACTCCAAAAGCTGCAAGTAGTTCCCAAGACACCAACGACTCCTCAGAAAAGCACGTAACCCCAGCAAGCCTAGTACTGTACTAGTCAGCCATTTCCAGGGTTGATCAAGACTTTTAACCTATCCAATGATAAAAAGTTTACACTTCATCCTTCCTTACAGCTACCTGGACAAGATAGAACTATATGACCATGCTGTGTCATCCCACAAGAAAGTTCCCAAGGACTCCCGCAGCTCCACCATCTGGATGCTGAAACCAAATCTACCTCCTAAAACAACTTACCAGGAATGGAGGAAGGCATAGAACCCCCGCAGGCATAATCCTCTGGCTTGATGACAAATACAACGAAGAACTGCTCCCCTGGGAAGTCCTTTCTCTGCATGGGAGGACAGAAGCTGACAGAATCCACAAGAAGCAAAACAGCCTCTCCCACCAATGCAAAGCAGATGGTAATGATCTCCACAGGGCCAGAGATCGGGTTTTAGTTGATACAGAGTCACCAGCTTTACAGAGACCTGCCTGTTCTGGACAGAGCTTGGCTTCTGGGGCTGTTCCCACATTCTTGCTGACAAACTCAGTGAGTTCACCAGTACACGGCACAGCAGTACCCCAGAACAAGCAAATCAATGCTAATGCATTTATTTAGTGCAAGCCATCTACCTAAGCTTTGCTTATAAGACCCTACTACCACCACCCAGTAAAAGAAGAGTTAGGGTTCAAAAAGAAGATGCCTGGCTGCAGCCAAGTCTGATCTAGAACCACAGCACCTAAGATATAACACACCTGCCTAAGAAAATACAAACAAGGTTTTGTAGTAAAAGGTAACAACCCTTCTTCTACTATCAGTTTATGTAATAAATAAAATAGAAAAAAAAAAAAAAAGGATCATAGCCACACCAGAACCAACAACATAAAACTAGGGATGCACAAGACAAGCCACTGCAGGGTGGTGGGGAAGAAAGAAAACAAATAAACAAACCCTCACACCTCAAAACACTGAGACAAAAGAAAAACAAACAAACAAAAAAAAACCAACCAAAAAACCAGCAAACAAACAACCCCCACAAAACAAACAAGCAAACAAACAAAACAAAACAAACAAACAAAAAAAGGGAGCATAACCAAAAAAAAACCAAACCAAAACAACAACAAAAAAAAAACAGCATCTCACCTGTACTGTTATAGCTGCCTGCTTTGTCATAGACTGGTAAACACCATTGAACTCCACGTTATGGTCCAGGTCATACACTGGGCACTAAAACAGACACAACTAAAGGTTAAACCAGGCACAAAATCCTAACTAATTTTGTAGTGAGCCAGCAGGAGAACAGAAAGTGCAGGGCAGCAGAAAAAGGCCCCATGTGGGTTGAAAAATGGAACAAAATAACCAGGACCATTCAGAATAGCTGCTCTGAAGACATCACTTGCATCCTGAAATTACTAAACCTCAGCACAAGAGGCTGCATGCATTTTAATCCCAGAAGATTCAGAGTCATCACCCCACAAGGCAGTGTATACACTCAGCTACACATGCTGTGCAACATACTGGACTGTACTAAATGCCAAGTGCTTGTCTTCATCTTACTCTTTCCCACTACTTTTAGTACCTGACAGGTTGAAAATTCACCTGTTGGAGTCTCCCCTCATGAGGGGAGCATAACAAATACCCTATGGACAGACTGGAGGGGAACAGCTTGTTCACCTACTTGTAAGAAAAATCTTTGCATGAGCTCTTTGAACTCGGCATCTCTGTCTCTGCCTCCTTGCCAAAAGATTTTCATTCCTCTTTCAAGGGGTCCTTTCACCAACACCACACTAGGACAAAGTCCTTACTAGGACTCTCTGTTGGGGTAGAGAGCCCCTTACAGGAAAACACAAAGCTCCAGCAGACAATACCTTACCCTTCTCTGCTCAGACTTACCACAATATCCTGGACGGAGACAACAGAGCATGGGTAGACTGCATCAGACACCACTTTAATAATGACCGAATCAACATCCTGAGGAAACTTGTACAGAAAATACTGAGGAGAAAGCAGAGTACTGAGAGTTATAGTCCAGAAAGCATCCCTGCCAGTAGTTTTAGAGTTTTCCTAAGGTATCTGCACAGCTCAAGCTGGGCTTTGGGGTTGGATGTGTAGGGCTTTCATAAAAATCCAGATTTCAAATATTAGGACCTTACACTACAGAAGAGGAGATAAAATATCTACAGACAACTCTACTGATTGCATAGCACACTGTTAGACACAGAAATCTTCAAGATGCAAGATACACATAGCTTCTGTTCCCCTTAAGCTTTTTTTTACCCAATCAAGATAAAGTGACTTCACTTTATACCCTACTCCATTTTATATTGCTGAGCAATTTCAGATGTTTCCATACTGCTGGCTGTACTTTGTATATGGAACATACCATGGAGTTTCTCTCAAATGGGTTGCTTCAAAGACAGGTTGCGGAAAGTATTAGGTCAAATGGTTGAAACTATCAAGAGTTTCATAAACAAATGCCTGATATTAGTTGTAGGATTTAGGTTTTTTGGTTTTGTTTCATTTTGAGAGTAAAGGGTAATGGGGCTTTTCACTTCTCACTTCAGCTTTGAAAATAATTCAGCTATAGCCCTGAAAAAGTTTGGAATACTAACATCTGTTAATGTTCCTACTTTTCTTCCACAGGCAAGGAATAGTGTTTCTTGTGCTTCCATGTTTTGAGCAGGCCCAAAGGACAATCTGTGGGGTAAGGAAATATCCTTCCCTGTCCCAGAAAGGGCATTTTCAGATTTCATCAGAAGATGTCTCAGGCAAAATCATTATTTGCATAATTTTTCAGTAAAAGTTTGATGTACTACATCTGCTGGTTGCTGGAGAAGTAGCATTTCTGTGCCTGCTTGTTGCAGCACTCCCATCAACCTACTTGGACTCCAGACCCTGAGAAATCAGGCTCACAGCCAGAGCTACAATGGGGGGCTGATGGGCATCTTACCCCACAGCCAAGGAGACACAAGGTTGAGGACAGCTACAAGCCACCTTCCTCCTTTCCTCATAGTCACCTGGCAGCACTGTTGCTGCCCTGAGGCAGGCACAGCCCATGGGGAGGGAAACCACTGGAGCTCCTGCTCTGAATATGTAATCTGAGACACTCCAAACTGGCACCTTCCCTTTATGTCACATAAACCTTAGTGCTGAGCAAGGGCCAGCAGTTTCAGATTTCCCTTGCCCCATCCCCTTCCCAAGAAGTAGGACCCCCAACTGGAAAGGCAGGGATAAGTAAGCAATCACCAGACTTTTTCCAAGTTTGCCCATTTTTACTAAAGCGTTTATTTCCACCACCAGCTCCAAGCAGGGTTCCTTCACTGCTGAGGCAGTGCTGGCTCCAGCCACAAGTCCCTACAAACTGAAAACTCACCAAGCAGGTTTCTTCAACAGAGCAGGGTTTTATCTCCACCAAGCAAGGGTGCTGGCAATCTGAGCTCCTTGGTTTCCCAGTGTACTACCCTTGGAAAGCTTTGACCTTGAGGAAGTCACCCATAAGGATCCTTCTATAATTTTCTTTATGTCACATTTATAACAGAGTGCAGAATTAACATAAGGGGCATTAAGACCTACAGTTCTCTCCTGCAGAGACTATGAGTGGTATAAACACATCCTGACCTATACAAGCATATCTAATTTTTCCTTCTGCCCTCAGGCATGAGCTGGGCTCTGTAGGACAACTCTTTCAGTTATTATGTTTGTCTTTTTCCAGGCAATGGCTTATTCCAACACTCAGCTAGCTTTTGAATTGCCTTCTTTTTTTCCCTCCCACCCCCTAGACTATGTAATACTCTGATTTACAAGAACCTTAGCATTATACCAATTAAGAATCTCTCATCTTCTACTCTCTACATCTAGACTATAATTAAAAGTCTCCAATCTCATATTAACTGTGACAAATAACAGATCAAAGTCACAAAGTTAATTCCAGGCCAGATCCTCAACAGTCTACATTAAAATTGAAACATCCTAAGTAAGGAACGTTTGTAAAGAGGCGGCAGCACCGTTCCTTATGCTTCTATAGTATAAAATACTGCATGTATCTGCAAACCAGCTTAAGATACTTGACAGCAAAAAATACTAGCTGGGATGCCTGGTAATAGGAAACCTAAAATTAAGTGGTGTTATTAACAGTGATAGCAACAACAAAAATGGAGTACCAGACAGCCTGGGTAAATTACATCCCTTTCCAGCTCTAAGAGCTTCTGTATCACTATAGTTACTGCCAACAATGCCAACAGTATTTTCATTCAAGAGAGGACTCGTAGAATCTGCAGGACTCTAAACACGGCTGCTCAGCTGGATGTGCTGTAGATACATACTCTCTTCTGAACTAATAACCAGACTTACCAGGCATTTCATTTATCACCTCACAACCTGACTTGCTGCCTTGAGCAAGGAATAACAGCCTGAGTTCTGTTGTACCTTTACAGCTTATTTATGTGCTTATTTTTCTCCAGTAAAGACTGCATCTTGGTTAGTCACGCTAGAACAATTGAACCAGTGCTGGCTGGAACAAGACGCTGGTACACACCCTCTCACTTCCCATGAAGTGTAGAAGTCCAATAGCCTCTGGACTTCTGTACATTTTTGGAATTTCTTGAACTGCAGATACCATTAATTTGTTCTGGCCATAGTTTTTGGTTCACTTAACTGCTTTGCAAGAGGACCCAGATGTGTTCCAAGATGGGCTGAGGGACTGTTACCTCTCCTGAATGTCCACAGGAAATTCCACAGTAAGAACATTTCCTGCATTCTAAGAGGGAAACAAGCTAGTCATATAAGGCTTTTGCTATCTCTAACAAAGGATCACATCAATTATTTGGATGGGGCAAGACATACAAGTGATGCTACACAGGACTCCTCCTTACCTGAGGCTGGGAAGGGCTGGCAGTGAAGTTAAAGGCTTTGTTGGTCCTAGAAAAGAAATGCCAGCATGTCTAAAACTTTCAGAGTTGGAATACACACAAAATATCTTCAGATTAAGCAAAAGAAAATGAGTAATGGTTTTAAATTAAAAGAGGGTAGATTCAGACTAGATATAAGAAGAAATGGTTTACGATGAGGATGGTGAGACACTGGAAAAAGTTGCCTGAAAAGGTGGCAGACACCTCATCCCTGGAAACATTCAAAGCCAGGTTGGACAGCACTCTGAGCAACCTGATCCAGCTGAAAACATCCCTGCTTATTGCAGGGGAGGTTGAACTAGATTAACTTTAAAGGTTCCTTACAACTCAAGCTATTCTATGAAAAACAACCTCTTTTTTTGTTCACAGGAAGAAAAAAGAAGGGAAGACTAGGCAGATGGACCAAATCCCTGTACAACAGATACATGAAGAAGTTACATTTGTATTCTCACAGCCCAGCTTACTCAAGTTGGAAGCTCTTGAGCCTGGTGACTAGCAGCTCATATGCGATATTAAATGGTGCCATGGAAGCGACGTCTACAAATATAATCTGGTCAGAGGGTCCTGTCTCAGGTGTTGGCTCAGAGGGACAGAGGGTCCGACTCACTTCTTGGTAACTGTAGGTCCTCTGATAGCTACAGGGGAAGGAAGGTAGGGAAAGTTGGATGGAAGAGAGAGAGAGAGAACAGTTAAGAAGTTGTTCAGCAGTTCAAAGAATGACATAATTTTTCTCTTGCTTGCATAACTGAAATACTAATCTGAAAGGCTAAGACCATTCAGTCTTTTATTCAGAGCTTAAACTCCACCTCTGTTTCCTCCTGTGATCTGCACATGGGACTGACCACCAGCAGCATTTTATTTACCTCGAGGCCACCTGTGCCATCTGCAGATCTAGCATGTCTGTCATTTGCTAGAGACAGAGCATGCAATGACAGCCCAGAACAGCCACTGCTGTAACCGTCCCCTGGATGAGGTAAGACACTGCAGAGTACCTACTGCCTGGAACCAGGATTTAAGTCACAGAATGAAAGCTTCACATCTCAGATGGTCTAAAGTATCTGCAAAATCTCAGTGTTTGCAGCCTAATTAGCTCTGAGGTTGCTAAAGCTACACAGTAGTATCACTTCCACAAAAAAAGCATCCCCAAAACAACCACCACCACCCAGAATGGACTCAACTTTGGTGTATCTGGGGTGAGAAACAGAGGAGAGCCTTTATTCCCCAAATGCACTGTAACACAGCAGTTAGGGTGCTCTTTTGAGAGCTTATTCAAAACCTGATCCAAACTAGAGCCCAAGAACTGCTTGCACATGCTGTAACTGCAAAAATGACACCACCACCATGTGGTAGATCCACTACTGACTAGTGACACAGGCAGATCCTCAGCCTCTGGTACTTCACGTACTTATTTAAGGATGTAAGAGACAAGAGCAGGCTGCCAAATAACAGGCTATGTACCAAATCCTGGTCTTCCTATGTTCAGCTCACAGTAAGCAAGCATGATTTGCAACCAAACCCTGCAGTCTACACACAGCAAGATCTATAATTTGAGGAAGGCTGATGATGGATACAGCTGGCAGACAAGCATGTTACAGGAAGAGACTCCAGTACTTACAGGCCTCGAAAAATTAGCGGGACCTGCCACGACAGCACTCCCTTCTGCTGGCGAACTACAAACAGGACAGGATATCGGAGGTTCTCAGAGCTGCTGTTCACATATACCCGTACTGCATCTACCTGTGGGAAGAGAAAGAAGAGTACAGATAGGTCTTAGCTGAAGACAAAGAACAAGACAAAGGAGACAGAACAAGGGAAATCTCTCCCCTTCCCTTGTTGGATCTAGATGCTGACAATATCCACAGGGAGATCAGCAGCATTTGTCAGTGGACTAGTTATTCAGATCTAATCCAGAATCACAGTCCCCAGGTCAGATGTCTGATAAGACACAGTGGACAAATGCAGCAGACATAAGAGGAAGAAAGTTTGGTCGCTTCCACTTACCCAGTTGAGAACCACCTGAATAACTTCTGTTATAAAATTAAGCAAACACACACAAAACAGACTCAAGGCTAGAACTGAGAATTTTCTTGCTTGGACTCTTATATACCCAATCCAATTAACATTACTGGAAAAGTTGCAAAGACAACTGAAGATGACATTAATAGTTAGGGATGAAAAAGTAGGTTAGCAGCTAACACCTGATTCTGCTGTAATGGTACTGAGATGACCATAACCAACATCTAAGCCATCTAACTAAACAGGGACACTCTGCTGACTGCCCTCAATTGGCCAAGGAATGCTGCTTTGGTTTGTGAGCAAAGGTTTTAATGCAGCCCATTACACCAAGAGCAAAAATTTCTCCTTACATTATCTGGCCACCACACAGTTGCAGAAGTAGGACAGCTGTGGAGTAGAAGGCCCTCAATATACTATTTGCTTTCAGAAGCAAACAAGCAGTTTGCCTTCACCATATGGAAATGGTACCATTTCCATTTGAAAATAACATCTCTTAAGCTCTCTCTCTATAGCTGCATGCATTGCTCAAGTAAACAGGGTATAAAAATGCATAACTGGTCAGAAGAGACAATATATCTCTATTAGAGGCCTTTAATTGATGAAAGCATATTAACTAGATAAGATGTACACATTTTAAGCCCACCACATTTTGAAAAATTAAAATGGACTCTCACTAGATCAGTGAAAGATTTTTCCTAGACTTCAACTTTATACCTTTTTTTTCCAAGACTTTCAACTTTATACCCTCCAAGAAGAGTAAATATAGAAGGGGGTGCCACCTTCTGAGAAAACATGCAAAGTTAGCAAGTTAACAGAAGGGCAGCTACAGGAGATGGCAACTTATGCTTATACTGAAGACACCAGGTTCAGAAAAAGTGTTTGCATCTGCAATCACAAGTATAAAAGAAAGTTTCCTATTATTCATGTTTAGTGATTGTAGGCTCACATGGGAGCTTAGTTTAGTGGAACAAAACACCTTATTGAAAGCCATACATTATGAACTTTCCTGCCATCACCACCATAATACAGAGACTACAGCCACCAATTCCTAAAAAAGTAAAAAGTCTTCAACACAAAACATAAATAATTTAATTAAAACCCCTTTGAGACAGAAGGGCAAACATTGGAATCTGTTTCCATTGCTTTCTGGGTTCTAAACCTTTGCAACATACTTTTGGCATGCCTTCCAGCTTTTACTTCTGACCACAAAAAATACACACACAATTTTGTTTACAAATAAATTTCACATTCAGGTGCTTAAATCAAGTTAAGAAAAACACTATCACTAAGCAAGACTCACAGGTAACACCTGAAGGGTATTAACACAATAGGTCACCACCACTAGAACACATTGGAAGGTTATTCTGCAGCCTCCTTAGTCTCTGTGGCTGTCTTGATCAGCTGGAGGAGCCAAGAAAGCACATTTTGGTGTAACTGGGAAATGCAGGGACTGGGCTGAACAAGCTGCTGCTTGTTTGCTGTAGTCACTGTGACAAGGAACAAGGACCCAACTGAAGCGACATTGGAACTGAACCAGAAAACAAGTCCAAGGAGCATGAAGACAAGATGTTCAAGCCAGGGTCCTGTGAGCACATGAAGCCATTCTCCATCCATGGGGAAACCAACTGTCATTGCAGACAGAACACGTTGCATACAGCTACCTGTCCAGCAGCTTTTTACCCATGAAACAGTTAAAACAAGTCCATCTTCATAGGTGACGTATACCACCTATGGTTGGACACCAGCCCGTGAACCCTCCAGAGCTGGGCGCATCAGCATAGCTTATCAGGGAGCTCACATCAGACTCACAATAAATGGTACTGTGATGCATCCTCAACTACTCATAAATACAAGCTGGATATCAGGAAATTATCTTCTGTACTGACTTCATGAATATCAAAACTACATGGGTTATACATACGTTGCAGACAGTCAGATTTACTTCAAATAAGTACAATTCACTTGTATTCACTGGAAGACTTGGGAAGTTGCATCTCTACTTCTGAATTCTCAATTTAAGAAATGCAACGGACACTTGAAGTATACACTAATGCTGAATACAACTGAAAACACTATGTCTTCCCATCTTGGATCTTCCCTTTCAGCAAAGTAAGTATTTCAATATTGATTCTAAGAGGAAAAACAAGTAGAAATTCACAGGCTGTTTAGAAAAAGTCAGCCAAAAAAATCCTGCTCTGAGATATCCTACAAAACACTAGAGTACTGTATCTTTCTGTCACAAAATAAGTACAGTTTTTGATATCTATTAAGATATAGTAAAAATAATTATATGACTTAATCTTAAGCCCTTTAGAAATCCCAGCTTTTCCCACTATTGCATTGCATATGCAGCAAGTCGTTTATGTCCAATGGCATAGTGTATTTTCCAGCTTCACTATTTTCTCATGTTGTTTGGCTTACACAGGTAAGAATACACACTACCTGCATCAGAATGACCAACACCTACTCCTTTCAAACAGCATGTATCCAAACAGAAAGATGAGAAAACAGCCTTCACTCTGCTTCAGGAGTCAGCAATACATAGCAGTAGGGTCTGGAGCCTTATGGAGACATGATCCCAAGCAAAACTTTGGGTGAACAAGATCACTCAGTCAGTGAGGCTGCTCATTGGCACAGGAGCTGGGAGCTTGTGCCCGGAATTAGGCTGGCTTAGAGATATACCTGTGCTACACATGCTGCAGCACTATTAAGCTGACCTCCTTCCCTACTAAACCAGACTGGGGAAGGGGAGCAGGGCAACAGCTGAAAGATTTACATCCAGACTCCACCTTACACACTATAAATCCCAGCAGAGGACAAGACTTTGTAACCATTCTGTGCTCACATCCCAGTCTCGACTCCTATCTCTCCATCCTGCCACTGCAACCCAGAACCTGGGAGCAGCAAGTGCCTGCATGGCATAGCTCACTGCCAGATAGGGCAGGCCTGTAAAGCCAAAGAAGAAAGGCAAGTTTTGGAGCCTGTCTTCCTTAGAATCCAATTTGAAATGGCAATTCCTGTCCTTCCAAGAGATAATAACTTGCAATTACTAACAGAACACAAGCATCCCATCCTCACCTTTTGTAACCTAACCACATCTTACACCTCACACCATCTGAGCTGATGGCTTCCCTTCAGGCTGCTCTAACTCAACTACCACTCA
The DNA here is from genome assembly GCA_013398155.1 of Pedionomus torquatus. Taxonomy (NCBI): domain Eukaryota; kingdom Metazoa; phylum Chordata; class Aves; order Charadriiformes; family Pedionomidae; genus Pedionomus; species Pedionomus torquatus. Next base: position 109,492 of record VZRU01003888.1, on the reverse strand, counting down.
CTGTAATAGGGCCAAAAGGGGCTTAGTTTAGGACTGCAGGGAATATCCACTCCTAGAGGTCAAGGCATTCAGGTAACAATGCAATGGAAAGCATCATGTTTACTTAGAAGCAGAAAGCCACTCAACCTCTTGAGATCATTTAGTCCAAGCCCCCTGCTTGGTCAGCTAAAGCTGGTTGCTCAGAGCTCAGTCAGGTTCTCAGTATTTCTACAGATGGAGACTCCAGAACCTGTCAGGTAACCTATTCCAGTTTTTGACTGCCCTCAGAGAAGAAAAAAAATAAAATAGTCTTTTCCTGTGTTCAGATGAAATTTCTTCTGTTTCAGTTTGTGCCCATTGCTTCTCGTCCTGTCCCTGGGCATCACTGAGAAGAACCTGGTTGCCACCTCTTCATTCACTCCCATCAGGTATTTATACACATTGATGAGATCCCTCTAAATAAATACACATTTATGAGATCCACGCTCCAGTCCCTTAATCATTTTTGGGGCTCTGCACTGGACTGACTCCAGTAAGCCCATACATTTCCTGTACTGGGGAGACCGAGACTGTACTCCAAGTGTGAAAGCTTTCTGCAGCCTAAGGTAACTCTGTAGAGCGTAACTCACCTTCCTTCTCACCTCTGTAAGAGCTTCCTGTACAAGCCCAACAGCTAAATTTCTCATATAGTGACTCATTAGCAGTCTGTTCACACATATTTTTACCCTGACACCCTCCTGCTAACATTAATGTTAATTACTGAACCTAGCTGAAAGACTTAGCATTTTTATTTCCTGCTAAAGGAAAGCTAATTTAGACCATGGCTGTAGGTGCAATGAAAGGTGCTGAAAAATTTTGCAAGCTGGACCCAGTCAAGGTTCTACTCAGCAAAGGCCTTCTGCTGTCACCCCACATTGCCATTTGAACTCCTGCTGCTTCTCACCCAGCACTGCTGAGATGTCCCTGTGCAAGACCTACTGCCCTTCCACGCACAGGGTTACAAATCACCTCTTCTTTGCTCTTAAAACTGATACTTCCTTCTCTTTCCTTAGGCTATAGGTGAAAGCACTGAGCATAATTTTTGTTTGGTTTTGGTTGGGTTTTTTTAGTAGAGCATCTAATCTCTTCCAGATTAGATGCTCTACTAGTCTAAAAGCAGTCAAGTTTCCTTTAAGGAAAAAAGAAATGGGGGTTGGGGGGTGTGAAGGAAAAGAAAAAATAAAAAACCAAAACACAACAACAACCTGCCTATGAGTCCAAGGCCATTAGATGTTTACTTGACTAATAATAAGCAATGCCAAGATCAATTAATTCTGTTAATGACTGATCATCTATTTTCAGAAAGACTTGCTGCTGTGGCAGCTGCCACTCCAGGTGCCTGCAGAGCCTATTCAGGTAACCAAAGGCTCTTACATGTTTTAGCTTCCCCCATATAGTTAATGCACAACTACTGCAAGACCTCCTGATTGTGCAATGATATGCTATGTACCCACAGCAGTGCCTATCTCCATTTAACAGATACTGAGGCTCAAGTGTACAAGAAGAAGCAGAGGGCCTCAAGCAACACATCTGGAGCTCAACCAAGGACAAAAAAGTGACTGAGACTTCAAAACCTGAGATCTGCTCCCCGTACCCTTATGCCAGAGAAGGCTGCAGCATTTCCCTGGTAGTATCAAGAGGAACAGCTGCCAAAGAGCAAATGTTCAGGACTAGAACTTCTGCTCTGCATCTAGGCCAGTATCAAGAGGCAAATCCTACAAGAAAAGTTTAATCACCGCCCCTGTTGCACCTCTTTATCACAAAGGCAGAAGTGCAGGCCACTTACGTTTGGTGCCTACCACGGTATAAAGCTCAACCATACAGCACCTCTCAAAAGGACATAGCTATAAATCACAGAATGATGTTGGAAGGGACCTCTAGAGATCATCTAGTCCAACCTCACTGCTCAAGCAGGGTCACCTAGAACCCACTGCACACTCACATTTTGGATATCTCCATGGGTAGAAACTCCATAACCTCTCTAGACAACCTGTTATGGTGTTTGACCACCCTCACAGTAAAACAAAACAAAAACATTTTCCCATACGTCCCAGNGGCTGCCCAGGGAGGTTGTGGATGCTCCATCCCTGGAAGTATTTAAGGCCAGGCTTGATAGGGCTTTGAGCAACCTGGTCTAGTGGGAGGTGTCCTTGCCCATGGCAGGGGGGTTGGAACACAATGGTCTTCAAGGTCCTTTCCAACTCTAACCATTCTATGATTCTGTGACTCTATGAGCTTTTTGTGATTAACGCTTTGATAGTGAAAAGCCTAGGAAGGGAGAGAAGGTCCCTTCCTTCTTCTGGGATTCAGCAGTTAGACCTCTCATTTGATTTCCCCTCTCTCCACACAACTAAACTGAGCATTCATCAACATTTAGTCAGCTTTGCTGCCATTTCCATTATCTTATAATATTGCTCACGCTATACTAGTAAGAAACAGGATTACCAGGAGGATGGAAGCAAGATTCTCAAGACTCAATATTCCTTAAAAATCTAAACACTTACTCTCATTTCTTACCCACTGAAAACTATATTACCACCATACATGCCTTCTCTTTACCTTACCTTACTTACTGCAGAGTTCAGTGCTCTGCATTTGCTCCTTGTACCAGTTGGTTAGAGCTCCTTGTTCTGTTCCCATAAAAGTCCACACTCAAGATACCTTGAGCTCGCTTAGGTCTGATAGGATCTGGGGCAGCATCCCAGATCCTCCAGCTGTATTGAGGCAGGACCACCTCTGGCCTAGGTATGGGCTCACAGGTGGGGTTTCATTACACTTCCCGTCAGCTTTCTCTCTGCACTCTCCAGAGGCAAAGCTGCTTCTCAAGGCACGCTCAAATAGGTGCTTCAGACAGAGAGGAACATCAGAAGCAACTTTTACAGAGCAGCTCACTAAGAAGATTCTAGTGTATTTTACAATTCACCTCAATATATTAACAATTCACTTGAGTTAACACCTTTGATCTGGACTATGTGCAAACATAGGAAGAGCAATCAGAAGCACCATACCACCTAACACCATCAAAATCTTTACAATAAAATCCCAGAGGAAAAAAAAATAAAAAAGAAAACAACAAACCAAAGTGATTAAGAGGTTGGACAGATGGCAATTGAGATTCCAGTCCATCTAGTTAGTTATCCTGCTGCCATCAGCACAGTAACACAGGGCCTGTCATGGGACCCTGCACTTCCAGTGGAGGGACTAGATCCCTGCCCCAGGATGCAGCTCTGTTCTCTCCCTCACAAATCTCAGAGATATAGCAGCAGCTCCCAGCAGCAAAAAGTTTTGGATCATGGGGCTCTGACATAATAGCTATTCCTCAAAAACACAGCAATATGACAGGTGGCATTTGCCTGTGGGCCAAACCCGCACAAGAAGTTCCCAACTAATGGTCCCTCCAGATCCTCCCCACCATTTGTAAATAGGCTTGGGGATATCAGAGCAACAAAGTTCAGGAGCATATAGATGCAACTATGAAGAAACTTGGGAAAGAGGAGAAAGGATTAACATTTAACTGCAAGCAGGGCTTCTCTCACTTGCTGTCAATCACTCTGATTTTATGCTACAAAGTGGAAGGAACCCTAACTAGTGTCTTTGAGAAAGCCATTTTGCCAGCAGGGTGAGCTGTCTAGCAGAAGTGGTGTAAGGGACAGGGATAACAATTTAGCACCTATGAACTAATGTTTGTGCTTTTTTAGGCTTTGTTCCAATTAGCCTACCTTAAGCTTTTAATTAATGTCTTCCTTCTAGATTCTGTTGCCTTGGTGTAGACAATAGACACATTTTCATGCAACAGATTTAATTCCTCACTGAGCCAGTGCTAGCGTTCCCATCTTTCCCTTTCAAAGTCAGCATTTGGCGTTTGCCTCAAGGCCATCATCTCCTGCAAAATATTTTTAGACAAATGGAAAAAAAAAGTGGGAGGTAAAGGAAAAAAAAGGTGATTTATTTACTTCAAATATCATTCTCCCTCCACACCTTTGCAAAGATTGTTTTTGTTTTAAGAACAAGCAGTTCTGACACAAGAACCCCTCCCTGCTACAGAACCACTGCTCCCATCACATACAATCCTCCCTCCAAACACAGAATTAAGTTCCTACCTATGTTGCATGCAGAGACAAGAGGGACTGCAACTAAAAAGCATAGTTTTTATTTAAAATTATAATGAACCCACACACAAGAGCAAAGGACTACGAACCTACTCTTCATTCACACCCACTCACTTGCATTAATGAGATGAGGAGATAGTTTTGCCTGGGTAGTAAGGGGGTCAACCAGGCTGCTCACACAGCTGAGGGACTGACTCGGGAGCAGCCTGTTTCCAGCTCTGCAGAACACTAGTTGCACCTCTCCCTTACCCTTCCTTGTAAGTACACACAACAAGGCTGTCAATATTGGTACTATAATCCAGTGCTAGGTTTCACCTGTGCCTTTCAAGCTTAAATCCTTACCACCTGCAGACACCCTTAGTTAGGCTTCAGATGAGACAGTCTGGGTTGAATCTTGGAAACAACTTCATGGATCAATTACTCCCTTTGACAGCCAGGCCCAGCACTAGCATTTGTTGGCAATAACCATACTGATACCTTCTGTGCTGCCAGGCTGAGGCAAGGTCGGGACTGCTTCAGACCTTCTGCTCCTTGCATTCCTTCCCATTACAGTGCCTCTGCTTTGTGCATCTCTATTCACCAGCCAAGCTCATGACAGTTTTGTTTCGCAGATGGCTGACCTTGAGCTTTTTTCTGTATTTCTAATTGGACAGAGCAGTTAGACAGCTGAATAAAGAGAGAGCTCTCAGCACTATATAAAAACATGTTAGACCAGGAAAGACAAATATTTGTACTTCAGTTCTATCACCACCCTGAAGATAGGGGGAGGAAAAAAAAAAAAAAAAAAGGAAAGAAAGAAAGAAAGTGCATCTGAATGCCATTCTCTAGATGGGAACAGGCAGAAAGAGCCAGCCCCAAATTCACACAGCTGAACAGGACCAACATGGCTGCAAGCATTAAGGAAAATAAACCAGACTCTTGTTGACATGAAAGAGTCCTTGGACTGATTATTAAATCCGCATTTCCCACAGAGATTACACATCAGTTTAAGACTGCAGGGATGTAAATTTAAGCGCAGGCAGGAGGTTGCAACAACAGTTTAAGCTGCAAGCAAAGGTTTTCAAGAGCATTACTGTGGATTTCTTTCTACCATCTCATGCTAAGCAAAAACTTCAAATCACACTAGGGCTTTGCCACGTTCTTGCCACACCCACACACAAGCTGCTCCTTGCTAGACCATTGAGGTTTATTGGTCCACGTTGCGACAGCACTTGGTCGTGGGCCTGACAAGGCACCAAGCCAAGCCAGTGGGCAGGGAACATGTCCAACAAGCAAACACACAGGCTGCTAGTTACAATGGAAGGTCTCAGCGCAGGATACATCTACAAAAGCCACTGAATTGCTGCTGTCTACTGTTGCACAAGAAAGAAGTGCTTCATTTTTATATAAACCCTGAAAATAAGTGAAGTAGCATTCAGCCATATGGGCTAGAACAATTGAGACAGTGAAGAAAGCATGTACCTGTCTGTGCAAAACTCGGCTGCTCTTCTCATTGACCACGCAATAGGGGGAGGCTGAGACCCTACAGGAAACAGTTACAAGACAGTGATGGGCATTACAGAACCTCTTTCTTTCCCCCTTATGAGATATGAGCATCACTACTGTCAGACAACAAAAAAAGCTGAGCTCAGAGGAGCATTCCCCCTCAGCCTTTCTTTGTCTGAATTTGTGCCCCAATGTCAATAATTTTTATCTGCCAAAAGCAATCTGTCAAATAACCTTAGCCCAGTTTTCTTCCAGCATTTCTGCCAGGAGTATTAAATATCCAAAGAAGCGTAACTCAGTGACAGACTCTGAATGTCAAGCACAGCCTCAGTCACATTACCGTAATTGTTCCAGGATTAATATTTTTCATTTAAAAGTTCCACTCTGTGCAAATATGCTGTGTGGACTTACAGTCTGCCATGGCCATTCCCATGAGTTCACTTGTTTGCAACAGTATATGGGCAGCATAAATGGAAGACGAGTACAAAGCATGTTAATATTTATCTTTTTCCTTCTTTGAAATTTTGTCCTCTAAACAATGTTACTAGGGAGTCTCCAGGACAGCCACAAAGGAAAACTAGGAGTTGCCACACTGGATTAAATGGATACCTGTTTCAGACTACCCTCAGACTTCAAGATGACATTAAAAGTAAGCAAATAAATAATTTTTTTGAACAGCCAGTTAAGGAACAAACTATTCTAATAAATAGCATCTTCCTAGCCCACAGCAGCTGGAACTCTGGGCTAGGGCAACCCTTGAAACATGAGTGTTTATAACCTTTCCAAATTTGCTGCCTCCCCAAGCACACAGCAGTAACTCCAGGGATTACTGTCACAACACAAATAATTGATTCTTTGTTGGCTCCCAAGTTCTTCACCTCAGTGACACTTCAGATGTGAATTGAATTGCATGTCCAACATTTTCTTATTATCTTTAATGGGGGAGGGGAGGAAGCATTGTTCATCTCTTTTAAACCACACTGAAGTAGCTATTTCTATCCCCAAAGAACAACATCAGCATAAAGAATGTAAGGAAGGCTGTTTCTGAAATCTTCTGTGTTCCTCTAAGTATACACAGCAGAAAATAAAATAATGTTTGCTTATGCAAATGTACTAAACTATATTCTTAAACTGAGCAGATGGTGCACCCTTGCAATACAGCTTTTACAGACTGCACTTTCATTCCCTACATATCCACCGAAATAGTAGATGAGGTCTGTATAGGAAAAGCATACCTTCCTGCCCAACAACTTTCGCACAAGTTATTTAAGGACATTAAAGCCTCCACTTACAATGTAAATATTTGTATTATAAATTGCTATGTTGCTTTTGGAAAGATTCCAAACCAAGGAGAGACATTTTGTCAAAGTTACTCTTATTCAGAACATTTTTGCTTTTTTAACTTAAGGGTGGAGGGGGGGAACAGGAGGGAACAACAAAACCCAACCAGCTTTGATTTTAAAGAACAGGACAGCTCAACAAGAAGAGAATCATTTCAAGATTTAGAATGACATCCAAGTTCAAAGGAGACCTTTTTTTTTTTTTTGTTCCAATGACAAGTTATCAGGCTTGACAGCATTAGCTTACACTTTAGAAATAAAAATAAAATTCTTGCCAGCACTGAAGTCACCATCTGAAGGTCTGAGGGCCACCCTGCAAGAAACCAGAGTAGACCTCTCAGGCTTTTTTCCTGAAGCCTGCCAACCAATAGCCTCCTTCAAGATGTACTCTCTTTTGCCCCTCTAGAGAGGGAAATCCACAAAGAATAAAATCACAGAAAGCTAAAGAATAATTTAAGTTTGAATGTATCTTAAGTAGACACATGATCCTATCCCCAGCTCAAAGCAATGCCACATATAACACCATTCTTTCAGTTCAGACATCCCATTTTTGTTAGAGACAAAGCCTGAAAGACTGTGTTTTCTCCTGCAGAGAACAACAGTCAAGTTGGTGTTTTCAGTAGTTCCCCCATCACTTCTCTCCATTTACTTCTGCTTTCTCCTGTAAGCGAGAGCTTTTGGCCTGACTCCGGTTAGGGTGAATGAATGGCCAAGGGATCCTATTAAGAAGCAGCAAGAGCATACTAGGTGCCGTGTGTTCTACATTGCCTACGCTCTCATCTCCCGGGGTTGTTTTGTGGTGGTGTTGGTTTTTTTATTTGTTTTTTTAAAAAGGTAAATTATATATACAAAAGTTATTTCAAAGTTATTATTTTAAACCTTGATGGGCTTTAGATACTACATATTATTACTTGCTTTGATTTTTCCAGATTTGACATTGTGCCTACATTTATGCCTTGTAAGGAATTCAATACCAAGTTCCAGAAATGGTGTACTGAGGTCTTTCCAGCATCCTGTGGTGAACAGACTGGAGCCGGCAAGCAAAAAGCAACAGTGTTCAGGCCCTGGAGATCCTGCAATAACAGGAGCTCTACTGACCTTAGGAGATCTTCTTGTTCAAACATTTGTAGCCTCCTCAATTTATTTGGTTTTTACTTGCATCTCTGTGGCTAATACAGTAGGCTTCCATTTGGCATTAAGGAAAGAGAGAACCTAACCCATTCCCCCCATTATAGCCTCAGGTTCAGCTGTCTCTGAACAGGAGACTAAAGATTTACTGCATGCATGGTGTAGCTGTGGGCTGAAACTTGGACTGGAGCCAAGACTAACATTATGGAGAAGACTTACAGGAGAGCAAGGGAATACTTGAGTAGTTAAGTTCCAGCCTGAAGACTTCTACACATGAAGCCCAAAATTAGCCAAGAAGCAAGAGGTAAAAAGATAAATTGCTCCTGTAGTTGTGATAATAGACACCGGAGTGGGACCTACATGCACATGTGAGGCAACACATAACAGTAAACACAGATTTGATCACTGTCACTTATTAAACCAGGTTGTCCCGTGCAGCAGATCAAGAAGTTTCCCTGCAGCTAGACAGATGGCTTTAGTCTGAGGAAATGACTCATCACACAATCCCCCCGGGATTGTATAGGTGAATTCCAGTTTTGACTCCATGCCTAGAGCAAAGCAAGTGCCATCCACACCTAAGAGACCCATTCACTAGGGGACAGAGGAACCCAAATACATCACACTCTATGAGCTGGAAAAGGCACTTGGTCTCTCCTGGAGGGTCACAAAGTTTAAGGCATCAGAAGACTTCTGTTCTTGTTAGTGTTGATTTTCCTCTTCCCTTAGGTCAGTCAACTTTTTCCCAATTGCAACAGAATCATAGAATGGTTAGAGTTGGAAGGGACCTTAAAGATCGAGTTCCAACCCCCCCGCCATGGGCAGGGACACCTCCCACTAGAGCAGGTTGCTCAAACCC
>VZRU01003888.1:86193-100536 GCA_013398155.1 Pedionomus torquatus | reverse complement strand
CCCCAGCTCTCTCAGCCTGTCCTCATAGGAGAGGTGCTCCATCCTAGAATCACCTCCCGTGACCTGCTGGTCACATTCTTTTGATACAGCTCAGGATACGGTTGGCTTTCTGGGCTGCCAGCGCACACTGCCGGCTCATGTTGAGCTTCTCATCCATGAGCACTCCCAAGTCCTTCTCCTCAGGGCTGCTCTCCAGCCATTCTCTGCCCAACCTGTATTTGTGCCTGGGATTGCCACATCCCAGGTGCAGGACCTTGCACTTGGCTTGGTTGAACTTCATGTGATTTGCATTAGCCCACCTCTCCAGCCTGTCCAGGTCCCTCTGGATGGCATCCTTTCCCTCCAGCATGTCAACTGCACCACCAAGCTTGGTGTCGTCAGCAAACTTGCTGAGGGTGTATTCAATCCCACTGCCCATGTGTTCGACAAATATGTTAAATACCACAGGTTAATGAAAAAAAAAAGGGTAATAATGTCAGCAAGCTTCTATGGTGGCACACAGCTTCTCTCGCTTATTTAAGGCAACTTTTTTTGCTCATCACCCCTCAGATACAGTCCACCTAGGACTCTATGAAAACAGTCGCTTCAGGCCTACACATCCTTACGTGGCACAACTGCTCAAGAGAGAAGCCACAGCTCAGTCTCCTGCCAATCACAGCTTACAGCAAGGCTGGGCCATATGGGAACTGAGACTGGGGCTCTGTTCATAGTCCTGGCAAGGGTGGAAGAGGAGGAAAATATCACCCACTCTTTCTCCTAAAATAGGTGCACCCACTGCTCAGCCTTTGGGCTTATCATAACCAACATGCACTGCATGAATGTCCAAGAGCTGTCTGGATTGCAGCAGCTTTGCCTACAAATGGAAAGTTGAAAACTTGTTCTCCTGAGAGATACTTGATTTTCTAAAGATAGTCCATGTATCTTCCAAGTCACACATTCAGCGGGCCTGAGCTCTGATTAGGAAAGACTTCTGTTGTTCCCAACAGTTGTCTTCCTCATGAAACACTCCTGCACCACTCAGGGCTTCGTACAGGAAATATCCACAGCACATTATTAGTGGCATTTGCGCATTTTGCAAATTAACCATTAGCAACTGCCAGACATTCAAGTGGTGAAAAAGAGTCACTCACTCTGAATTCCCTCAGTACTCCTCACAATACCTCTTTTCTTTTTGGAAGCCCTGGTATTGCTGCAATTATGGAACTAAGCAGGTTTGTTCACTTGTCACAAAGCCTTCTCCAGTCAACAGTAAATCCAGGAGAAATATTTTGCAACTCTTTTTCCCTTTTCTGGGTAGGAACACGCTGCACAGGCAGCTCCAGCAAATCAGTTCTCCCTCCTTCCTCCCTCCCCAGCAGGATCATGCTGAATATGTGGAACTGGAGATGCTCATGAGTACACTCAATTTTTCCCCCTATCCTATATGTCTCCAGGTTAAACAATCCTAAAATGAGATAATCCTGTTTGCTCAACTAATTGGTCACCAGACTTCTACCAGCAAAGGCAGATGTGCACTATTAGAGCACAGGTATAACAGCTGGTTTTAATACTGTATTTTTTTTACTCTCACAGTTAAACATTAAACAAACAGACGTTCATAGAGGAAAGTTTTAAAGAGCAGCTGGGGGGGGGTGTGTGTGTGAAAGGAAACTAGAAAGGCAATAAGATGACCCTATAACAAATGAAGACTTTCTGCCATGAGGATGGAGTTTGACACATCCCTCTGTTCACAGGCCAACTCTAGAATCCCCTCGCAGCAGAGGTGGCTGTGTTTCTCCTCAGCACAGTTTTATAGCTTCACCTCAGGATTTAAGGCCTAAATCCTAGTTGATAAGTACCAAATGGCCTGACAGATCTCTTGCCTCAAGACACAAGGTGAAGTATTTCCACACAGCATATAGAAGGTGTTTTCTCCCTCCACACACGGGCAGAGAAGAGACCTAGCAATGTACACATGCTTGAGTTTCAGCTATGTTTCAGCACATAAGTACCCTTATTGTCATTTTACACATCCAGGAGCTGCACAGAAGGGAAGCAACTTACACATCTCAAAGCAGCTCTGCTCCAGAGCACCGAGTTGTACTTCCTTCATCTGGTATTACCATCTGCTCATGTGCAATCTCATGAATCTCTCTTTTCCACTTCCCTTGTGCATGCTTACCTGTATCCCAGGGAGTAATCAAGATTACGTGGATGAAGAACATCCTCCAAAATCAGGCAAGTACAACACTCTTCAGGAAGCACTAAGTCTCTAAAGCGCCAAACAAGAGTAACAGGTCTCGTTCCCTCCTTTCTCTCATCCATCATTCAAGCATTGATCTACTCGGCTGCATTTTCAGATGTGCCCTGGCAGCCACAGTACGTGAACAATCATAACATTTACAGAGGTTTGATGGGTCACAAGTCAGACCCTTGGCTCCAAGTTGTCGCTTGCTTTGTAGGCCTGCCCTCTTGAGAGAGGGCAGCAGAGAGGGGAAAGCAGCAGAATATGCAGCATCAGAAAAACAAATCCCTGTTTCAGAGCCAGACCACTTGAAACCTAACTTTGCTTCAGAGAGAAAGCAATTAAACTCACCCACTGCAGCCCTTTCATATGGAAAATGCTCTTTTTATTCAATTAAATTTCTTGTAACTAAGGTTAATGGTATCTGCCTCAAGGTATCAGAGGCTTCTGGCTGACCTGCCATCAGTGCAGACAGGAGGAAACCAAAAAGACCAGCAAGAGCAGAGACTTGGAAGTGGCAGGCAACTGGCAAACACAGGCTGATGCTCAACTCATTAAAAGTTCAAGGTTAAAGACTGCAGTGAAAAGCAATGATTAATACATTGAATTTTTGCAGGACTTGGGTTCCTTCAGAATATCAAACAACCACCCAGAGGACAGCATTCCCCTAAGTATCTTCACAGATCTTGCACAAGAAAAACCTGCCCACAAGAGCATGATCTCAGATTAAAGTCAAGATTTCTACTACCAAGCTTCTAAACCTTGAATAATCCTCATCAACAGGGAGGTGCAGGACCACCAGAACAGATCAACCTGTGTCTGACCAGGCTGGAAAGAGGAAACTCAGCCACCTTTGTCTCTCATCCGTTCAGGGCTGCAGCTGAGGACAGGACTTCACACACACAAAGCCAGTTATCCCAATTAGGCCAGACACCTTCTTGCAGTCTTCTGCTGGTTGAGCTCAAGAATAGCATCTGTAGGCCTTCTCAGTAAGGAATCAAAGAATGGTTTGAGTTGGAAGGGACCTTTAAAGACTATCTAGTCCAAACCTGCCACAGTGAGAGGGACATTTTCACTACACCAGGTTGCTCAAAGCCCTGTCTGACCTGACTTTGAACATCCCCAAAGATAGGGCATCCACTGCTTCTCTGGGCAACCTGTTGCAATGTTTCACCACCCTCATTGTAAAAAAAATTCTTCCTTATGTCCAACCCAAATCTATCCTTTTTCAGTTTAAAACTGTTGTTTCTTGTTCTGTCATTACAGACTGTTGTAAAAAGCCTCTCTAAATCTTACTTATAAGCCCCCTTTATATATTAAAAGGCCACAAGAAGGTCTCCCTGGAGCCTTCTCTTCTCTAGGGCCTCCTCTATCCTTGCAACTTGTTCTAGGACTCCCTTGCCAGAAAGCCTCTTGCAAGAGTGCATCTTAATTAAGTAGGTTTTCTCTCCCAAATTAATTTTCATAGCAGAAGCTGGTTGCATTGCCGCCCCATCGCTCCAACCCCTCACAGCCATGAGGAGAGCATTGGAAGAAAAAGGCAACACTCGTGGGTTGGGACAAAAATCGTTTAACAGAACAACAACTAGAACAGGAAAAAAAAAAAAAAAAACAGTAACAGTAACATGGATAGAGACAGATACAAACATGATTACCATACCAACCGCTCACAGACCTTGACCCGGACTGTCCCCATCTTTGTCCTTGCACCACCACCACTTCCAGTCCAGTCCCCTCTCCCCTTCCCGGTCCCCTCTCCCCTTCCCAGCCAGCTCCCTGCTACCCCCTGGGCATGGCTCACATGGGGTGGAATACCTGGGCCCCTGCTAGAGCCAGGGGAGAATTAACCCTGTCCCTCCCAGAAGCCAGGACACCCTCTAAGCACATTCATGGCAGTACTTGAAGAGGTCTGCATTAAAAAAATATTAAGCCTCAAACCTGAAGTTTCCCACCTTAGATATCCTCTTGACCAGCTCAGTACCTCTGCAGAGCATACAGGAACATGGAGATTAGTCCACTAGAGCTTCCAATTAAATGCAGCAGTAGTCTAGAGCGAGTTACTCTACTGTTCTGGGAATGGCCTAGTGTCCAAAAGTAACCATCAAGCAGAAGATAAATTTAAATATCTACAAACACCACCAAATGTAATCCCTCTCAAATGTAATCTCTGTAAGACCTCTTCCCACTCTGCTATCACCCTAGCTCTCCAGGATAGAAAACTTATTTGAGGAAGGTATCCAGCAAAACACAATACTTCAAAGAGTATGTTAAATTGAAGGAAACAGATTCATTTTAACTGAAGTCAGGATCACGGAATTGTCAAAGTTGGAAGGGACCTCTAGAGATCATCTAGTCCAATTCCCCTGCTAAAGCAGGATTTCCCAGAGCACATCACTCAGGACTCCATCCAGGCAAGTCTTGAAGGTCTCCAGAGAAGGGGACTCCACAACCTCCCTGGGCAGCCTGTTCCAGGGCTCTGTCACCCTCACCCTAAAGAAGCTTTTCCTCATATTTGAATCAAACTTCATATGTTTCAGCTTGTGCCCATTGCCCCTTTGTCCTGTCACTGGGAACCACTGAAAAGGGTCTGGCTCCATCCTCCTTCAACTCACTCTTCAGATACTTATAAGCATTAATAAGGTCTCCCCTCAGCCTTCTCTTCTCCAGGCTAAAGAGTCCCAGCTCTCTCAGCCTTTCCTCTTAAGGGAGATGCTCCAATCCTTCCATCATCTTTGTTGCCTATGCTGGACTCTTTCCAGTAGGTCCCTGTCTCCTTTGAGCTGGGGAGCCCAGAACTGGAAGCAGTATTCCAGTTGTGGCCTCACACCAGTGCAGAGTAGAGGGGGAGAATGACCTCCCTCAACCTACTGGCCACACTCTCCCCTATGCAGCGCAGGATTCCATTGGCCCTCTTGGCAACATTGCTGCCTCTTGGATGGTTTACTGTCTAACAGGACCCTCAGATCCTTCCCCTCAAAAGTGCTTTTCAGCAGGTCTGCCCCAATCTGTATTGGTGCCCAGAATTCTTCCTCCCCAGGTGCAGGACCCTACACTTGCCCTTGTTGAGCCTCGTGAGGTTCTTCTCTGCCCAGCTCTCCAGCCTGTCCAGGTCATGCTAGATAGTGGCACAGCCCTCTGAAGGGTCAGCCAGCCCTCCCAGGTTGGTATCAGCAGCAAACTTGCTGAGAATATACTCTGTCCCCTCATCCAGGTCAATGAAGAATAAATTGAACAAGACCGGAGTATTGACTCCTAGGGGACACCACTGGTTATGGGCCTCCAACTTGACCCTGCTCTATGTACACATGCAGTACACATGCTCTCTCTGCTAACAAGTCCCAGACAACATTTGATCTGCAACAGGCTATCATCATAATACTTATAATACCTGAAGAAGCCCAACTACTTCACCACCAGTTTCTACAAGGAAGCTGATGCCCAAAATGTGCTTTTGGCTTCAGTGGTGACACCCAACAGTTAAGTAATGCTGAGCTCAGTTGCATCATAGCCCTAACACACAACTCCTGCCCCATAAATACCAGGTGCATTTTATTACATAGTAGCACACATAAGAGAAGAAAGACAAGTCTTTAAAGGTCTGGATCTTTTGCAATTTCAGAGTACAGCAAAGCAAGAGATAGTTAACACCACCTCCTCTTACTTCCCCCCACCCTTTTATCACAGTCTGTATCAATTCCCTTCACACTGAAACATTAGAAATACAGTGTGGGGGAAAAAAAAAAACACAGTGTTTTTCATTTTCTCTTGTCCTGCGCAACCAAGGACAGGAGGGAAGATTCATCTGCCTGGTTCACCATCTTTTGGTACATCAGAACATCTTATCCAGCAATTAACGCCCAATCCAAACAACGGGGGCAGAGTTTCCAAGGTACCACTTAGCTATTGAGATAAACACGACATTAAAAAGGGGGGAGGGGGAGAAACCAGTAATAGCTAGGCACACATAAATGACAGGCTTCCTTCCCCATCAGAAATAGCCATGGGTTTAGCAGTACTGCCTGGCAGCCTCCTCATATCGCACCTCACCTGCGCTGCCCTGTCTTACCTCCAGGGATCTCAGGGGAGAGCACCCTGATCCTACTGAAGTACTCACGTGTGAAAAACAGTATTTAAAAAGGCTCATTAAGTGCAACAGGCATACTTTTTCTTTTTTTTTTTTTTACTTTATTTTTAGGTAGTATTATTATTTTCATAATTCCCTTCTAGACTTTAAACCCATTTTGCTACTAAAAGTGCTGCATGCCAAACCCTCATCCGGCGGGGACACCAAACCTTCTGCCCACCCTGTGCCCTCTGGGACGCCGCCACCCTCTCGCCGTACAGCCCCAGGGTGCCCCGGCCGTGCCGGGGAACCACGTCGGAGGGGACAAGGGGAGCTCGCTGGTGCGCCGCGGCTCCCGGCCCCCGCGGCGGCAAGAGGATGCGGACAGGACCGCGGGCGCGGAGAGAGAGCCCGGCTCGCTCCCGCACAGCGTCGGAGCCGCAGCGACGCGGATGTCCCCCTCTCCCCCTTCCCTCCCCGGCCACACCGGCGCCGGTGTCCCGTCCCCCCTCTTTTCTCCCCGGCCACACCGGCGGAGGGAAGGAGGGTGATGGGGCACGGTACATTTCCCCGCCGCAGGGAAACCAGCGCTCCGGGGGACGTTCCTACCTGCCCGGGCTCGCTGCTGTAGGCGAAGGCGTAGACCTGCTCGGCGCTGATGTTCACAGCTCCCCGGTAGACGCGGCCGAAGGCGCCGGGTACGGGGTTGCCCCCGGGGCCGGCCGCTACCGCCACCCAGAGCAGGGCGCAGAGCAGAGCCCCGGGGAGTGGGGCTACCCCTCCGGCCATGGGTTCGTCCCTGCCGCTACCGGCCCCGCGGGGCTGCCTTACGCCCGCCGCCCGGTGCGGCACCCGGGCTGTCTTCTCCCCGGCAGGGCGGGCGCTGAGGCGTTTTATTTGCAATTTAAATAAATAGCTCGACGACACGCACAGGCGCCGGGAGAGGCAGTCCTGGACACCCCCCGCCCCTCGATCGGGGGGAGCCGAGCAACTTTCCCCTGGGAAGAACCCTCCGCTGACCCGGAGGGAAGGTGGAAGGAAAGAGAGGCCGGCCGACTGGCCGGCCCCGGGGAGGAGGGTCTTCTCCCTGTGCCCAGCCCCAAACCCTGAGCTGGCCTTGGCAAACGGTTGTCTGCTCTTACAACCTCTGGCAGACGGTTGTCAGCTTTTCGCCTGCAGAAGCTGTGCTGTGAGCTTAGGGGCACGCCAGCTTCGTCAGGCACATGGGGACAGCATTTGCAGGGCTTCAACACACCCAGCTCACCGAGTCAGTGGAGTCCTCGCCTCACTCTCTGCCGGCTTGCTGGAGCAGCAGCTTGCACTTGCAAGGTACCTTGCATTGGGCCTTCCCCAACCTTTATCTTTGGCTGCTTGTGATTTTGGGATAAAAGCCCTGTCTTTTAGTTCAGGCCAAAGCTGTGAAAAGGCTGCAGTGAAAAAGTCATTTTGTTATTTCAAGCACAGCTTGGTGCATTGTACATTCTTTGAGTCCTTCATGAAACCACTACAAACAATATTGGGATACTCTTAACCTTTTCAGCAAGAACAGCAATACTGTTCGGATGTGAAAAGGCCAGGGGCTCCTCTCTCACAGTTTACCCCTTCTATGTTCTTCTGTTGAAAACACACCTGGGAAATATGTCAGATCGCATGATGAAGGGAGACACTTTTAAGTCAGAGAAGATAAAGCACTACTAGAAAGCAATCAGAAATACTCTTCAGACTAAGGATGAACTTGTAGGAGCCACAGTTTTATAAAGCCACCCTGCAGTCTCCAACTGTGGTGACTTTGGCCACAGAAGCTTTCCAAGTCGTGAGTTTTGTTTTCAAGACTCAGAGATTTCCTGGGGGTCACATCATCTTTGGAAGAAAAGTTGCAAAGCTCAGCAAAACATGTCAGCATGCATTATGCCATCATTTTGATCTTCGGGCTTTTGTGTGATCTCTGCCTACAGAAAAAAACAAAACAATTATTAGTGATTTCCATGTTCAATCTTGAAGCAGGCTGCCATTCAAGTCACCCTACCTTCTGTCAGGGTCCCAAGAAGTGGCATTAAGGGAAAAAAAACAACATTTGAGGTCTGCTGGAAGATGGACACTGCAACACAAAGAGTTTGCCATTCAGCCTGGAGTATCATGCTGTGCAGACCGGGAGACATGTGCAATGCCACCTATGAGCTCTTGTGACTCCATCTTGCCTCTTACTGGGACATGATGTTACCCATCCTGGAGGACTTTCAAGCAGTGGTGGCGCTGGGAAACTTGTCGCTTCCCCCCACACTCTGTAAAGCCCAGGGCTCCCTTCTCCCTATAGCTCCCTTCTCATCCACTGCCCTATGAAGACCCATAGGTCCCTTGGGCAGGGCTGGCAGCCTCGGGGCTGAGACCAAGGATTACATCTTCTCCCAGAGAAGAAAAGCTTCAGGGAACAGGTGGAGGTATGGCAAAGCAAAAGCATGTCTGGGCCATACAAGGTTGTTCAGAGGAACGTGACAGATGGCACAAAGCTGGTGTTCTGCAAACCAAGGTAGCTCTGGCAGCTGCAAATATTTTTCTGTGTCATTTCATGCCGTGCATATTTCAAATTGGGAGCTCAGTATGGTGTCAGGGCATTGTCCCTCCCTAGTCATCTTTCCTCATGACAAAGAAGTGGCTTTCCATATAATTCATGCTTTCCAATGCAGAATTACGGATTTCTTAAAGTACTTGCCCTGAGTATGTTTTGGTATCCTACCCAAGACTGCACATTTTTTCCTCATTTTGAATTTGAGAATTCAAGTTTTCTTTCCAAAGGGTAATACTTTGTGTTTGTCTTCATTGAATTTCATCTCACTGTTTTGAGGTTCTTTCTGTGATTGAGCAACGTTAAACCTTTGTTCAAATCTTTGCCTACGAAGTATGGTACTGCCCAACTCAGTGTTATTTGCAGAAATTTGAAGTCAAAGGTCAATTTCATTATTCAAGTCACTAATTAAAGTAATCAATTCTAGCAGACAGATTGGATCTCTTAATTTTATATACCTTCCTATCAATAGGAAAATATCCACACTACTACAGTTTGGGAATTGCTTTTCAATCACACTCCACTCATGTTAATTCCACCTGAACCCTATTTGCTTTTACGAGACTGGTGTCCAATGCAATGTTAAAAGCCTGACTGAAGTCAAAATGTGTTTCATCTATTCCTTTCAGCACCTATGAAATCAGTTATCTTGGCAAAGAAATAAATTAGGTTACTTTGACATGATTTTTTCTCGGCAAATGCACACTGCCTGTTTTCCATCACTTTATTGTTACTTAGTTGCTTGCACACTGATTGCTGAACAGCTTGTTTTATTATCTTTCCAGATAACAAATGGAGGTTGGCTGATTTATAACTCTTCACTCAGTCCCTTTGATGAAGATGAGTAGCCTGTTTTCCCTTTTCACTTCACCAGGATCTCATTCTTGAATGGCAGCGTGTATTTTGGAATAAGGAACTAGTCGCTGCAAGAGACAAGATGCTGATCCAGACGGACCACGGGTCAGGGTCAGTGGAAGTGCTCTGGTATTCTTGTATGTGCCACAGTGCTGTCAAGGGCCAGCGAGGGCCAGCTGCTCCCTAAGGAACAGGGAGCTGAGTGCCATAATACCACCAGTGGAGTAGGGACCTCACTGGCCAGGGCCCCATTACACAGGACCTGAACAAGGTAAGCAGGTAGGTGCACCTGGAGGTAGCAACTGCGGTTAACCAGGAGTCCAGGTCACCAGACAAGTCCATGGTGATAGGATAGGTCTGAGGTCAAGCTTGGAACTTAAGTTAGCAAGTCAGGTTCAGTGATGCCAACCAAAGACTGACACAACCCTGTGATCAGCAGTTAAGTCCATAACAATGAGGCAAGTCTGAGGTATTGCCAGGAAGTTGCTCAACAGGTCCAGGTTGATGGGAAACAGGCATGACTGTCATACAGCTGTAGCCATAGCACAGGTGGGGCCAAGCACTGGAGCTTCAGCCTAACTGCGGCTCCCATAGGAAGGGGAATGTCAGCTCTCATGGAAGTATCACCACAGCCCTGCATCCAAGGCCACCAGAGGGAAGGAGTGCAGCCCTCAGTGCTGTCTTTAGGTTGGCAGTGAGAAGGGATGCCAGACCTCCACCACAATGCTCTCGGGGCCCCTTCCTCTGGCAGTGTGGGGGGCACATATTTCCTAATATGGCCCATTTTTCCAGCATAAGCAAAGCCCAGGGTTTTAAGTGCCTCAGGGGAAGGATGAACTGTGCTGAAGTAGAAGCTCGTAAGAGTGTGTTTTTGGGTTGGTTTTTTTTTTTTTTTTTTTTTTTTTTGCTATAGCACAGAAGTAGATAATCTTATGCTATTGGGAAAACAACACAGCAAAGAAATTATATTTCTCCTGGTAACCAGTGCTGCAAAAACATTCAGGATAGAGGAAAGGAATTCCCCAAATCATGCTAGAGTGTAAATGTATAACAAATCAAATTGATTGGAAACCTGATGGTTTTAGAACACTGCCATTTGAATATGTAGTCTCCATCTTATGTAAGCTCCACTGTGAGTAAATAGATGCTGTAGATGCTCAGCTGGCTTCTGCAGAGACAACGCAACATTTTCAGGCTCTGCTGCAAATGCAGAGTGAAGAACAACAAGAACTGAAAGGCAGACAGGCTTTTAAGACATCTGATAGAACCTGTTCCCCATTTTCTTATAGGTGGCTGAAGTGTTTGAGAGTTGGCTGGTTGAATTACAATGCCTCTGGCTTGTATTATATTAGATTACATTAGATATAACATTTATATTTTATTGTAATTAATAATAGCAGAGAGATATAAGAGGTTTTGAAGTGTGTGATATATTGATCTAATTGTGCCTCTATCACTTTCTCAGTTTTCTTCAACGCAATTTAAAACCATGTCAGAAGATAATTCCAGATGCACCCTTAATTTATGCTTTCGGGTTCCAAATTTTCAAGTAACCAGAAAGCAACAAATCCAGTACATTGCCACGCACATGTGCCTAGGATCAAGGATTTGTTTTACCACAGGGTGAACTCTCATGTTCAGTTTCAGGTTGCATAGGTTATCTAAGTTTAGTGCCTAGGTGGAAACTGAAGTTCAGGTGCAACCTCCAGGACAAAAAAGAAAACCAGCCATACTTGCAGCACTTCAGCAAAGGCAACTGATGATAGTATTTCTGTCATCTTTTTCCCCCTTCATAATTTCAGTCGTCTTTTTCTTTTTGTATCACATGAAATGCAATTCCTTCCCTCAGCACGTCCACCATTACCACCTGCATCTTCACATAAATCCTTTTAGAGTGGTGTTGGTAAAGCCAGAATTAGACTGATAAGGACCTTAAGTACCAGAAAATCTTGATGAAATGGAATTTTTCTCTTTAAGTGAGGAAGGAGTTTTGAATAAAAGGCTGATAAACACTGGTTGAGAGAGTCCCTTGGGAGAAAGTCCTGAAGGGCAAAAGGGGTCCAGGAAGGCTAGATGATCTTCAAGAAGGAAATTTTAAAGGCCCAGGAACAGGCTGTCCCCAAGTTTCAAAAGATTAAAGGGTGGGGGAAATGGCCAGCCTAGTTGAATAAGGAACTTTTCATGAGTCTTAGGGAAAAAAGAGGGTTTATCACCTCTGGAAGAAGGGACAGGTAACTCAGGAGGACTACAGAGATCTCGTTAGGTTATACAGAGAGAAAATTAAGGCAAAAGCCCAGCTGGAGCTCAACCTGGCCACTGATATAAGAAACAACAACAACAACAAAATTATAAATATATCAAGACATAAAGACAGAGCCAGGGAGAATGTCCAACGCTTACTGGATGTGGGGGGGAACATCACAAACAAGGATGAGGAGAAGGCTGAGATACTTAATGCCTCCTTTGCCTCCATTTTCAACAGTCAGACCAGCTACCCTGAGGGTGTTAAGCCTCCTGAGCTGGAAGGTAAGGATGAAGAACAGAACAACCGCCCCAGTAATCCAGGAGAAAGCAGTTAACAAATTGCTTCTGCACCTAGAAACCAATAAGCCTGTGGGGCTGGATGGGAGTCACTTGAGAGTACTGAAGGAGCTGACAGGAGAGCTCCCTCCATTGTCTATGAACAATACTGATCAACAGGCAAGGTACCAGATGACTGGAAGGTGGCTAACATGGTGCCCATCTACAAGAAGGGCCAGAAGGAGAATCCAGGGAATGACAGGCCTGTCAACCTGACTTTGGTACCAGAAACGATCATGGAAAGGATCATCTTGAGTGACTTCTCATGGCAAGTGCAGGGCAGCCCAAGAAATCAGGGCCAGTCAGCATGGGTTTGTGAATGGGAGGTTTTGCTTAACCAGCCTGATCTCTTCCTATGACCATGTGACCTGGCTTCTTGATGTGGGGAAGGCTGTGGACANAGTGCTGGAGCCTGTCCAGAGGAGAGCTACCAAGCTCATGAGGAGTGTAGAGAACAAGTCATACAAGAAGAGGCTGAGGGAACTGGGTGTGTTTAGTTTGGAGAAGAGGAGGCTGAGGGGAGACCTCATTACTTCTACAGCTACCTGAAAGGAGGTTGTAGAGAGGTGGGTGTTGGCCTCTTCTCCCTAGTGAACAATGACAGGACCAGAGGAAATGGTCAGAAGTTGCAGCAGGGGAGGTTTAGACTGGATATTAGGAAGAATTACTACACTGAAAGAGTGGTCAGGCACTGGAACGGCCTGCCCAGGGAGGTAGCTGAGTCACCATCCTGGAGGTATTTAGGAAATGTGGAGATGTGGCACTTTAGGGCACGCTCTACTGGCGGACATTGTAGGGAGTGGGTTGTGGTTTTGCGTATGGTTGGACTCAGTGATGTCAGAGGTCCTTTCCAACTGTGACAGTTCTGTAAACCCTGCATCTTCACTTTCCACCTCCAACAGACAAAATATGAAGCTCACACCATAACAGAAAATGTTAAATTTAACCCTTCAGAGTAATTTACATCTTGTCTCCACATATGCAATAGGGCAGTGGAAGATCTGTGGCATATTTGTGGGGCAAGTGTGTAGGAAATACATTGCACTCGTGTGTACACTAAATGACTCCTTTAATAACAGCCAGTTGCTTTGACAAAGGTGAAAATTCCTTGTGGGTAGGGAGATACACCCTTCAGTGGAGATACACAATTCAGTGGCACAGCTAATGGGATCTGTTTGTTAAAGCACAGTCAAGGGCCACTCTTTAATTTGATGTTGCCTTCATTTAATAGCTTGGGTGGCATTCTGCTCTTAACCACCCATAATAGGTGGTTAAGACCCATAATAGGATCCAAAATACATTTTTGCATGGGGAAATTTCCAAGGCTTTCCTCAGAGGGACATTGAGAAATGGCTTGGGAGGGTATTTCCAGCGAGGAGGGCTATTAATGAAACGAGGACGTGGAAAAAAAAAGGTGAGAGGTGGAAGACATGGCGGAGTGACATTCCTCATTTGGATTTTCCCTGTGGAGGACACAGAGCCCCTTCCCCACAAAGTTGGAGGCACCGCTCCTACTACGGGCAAGAAGGCCGGATAGGGGGGAAGGTTCTCGGCACCCTTACGGCGTAAGGGTGGGGGCAGGCAGGGGCAGAGGCTGTCTTCCTCACGGAAAACCCAGGAGGGCGGGGGACCCTCAAGTTCTGGCGCCTGACACCTACCCGCCTAGGAGGGTCCTGCGGCGGGCACACGGCGTGAAGCGGGGGGTGAGGGCGGCGGAGGAACCCGGGGTTCCGCCTGAGAGTCGCGGTACCACGGCGGGGGATCCCCCCAGGGGCGCGCGGGGCGGAGGGAGCCGTTAACCGCCGTAGGGCGGGGGGATTAATTAACCGCCTCCGTCGCCATGGCAACAGCGGGCGGGCGGAGGCGCGCGCGGCCCGCTCGAGCTTCCTGCTTCCGCCCTTCCCCGGCCCGTCATGTCGCTGCTGCGCGGGCCGCGGCCCCGCGGCGCCGGCAGGAAGGGCCCCAGGAGGTCGGCGGTGGTTAAGCGCGACTGGGACGTGAGTGCTTCGCTCTCCCCTACCCTCCCTCCCGAGTGCCGACCCAGTGCGGCCGCGGCGG
>VZRU01003888.1:55692-82902 GCA_013398155.1 Pedionomus torquatus | reverse complement strand
GGAGGTGATTCTGCCCCTCTACTCTGCACTCGTTAGACCCCACCTGGAGTCCTGTGTCCAGCTCTGGAGTCCTCAACAGAGAAAGGACTTAGAAATGTTGGAACAGGTCCAGTGGAGGGCCACAAAGCTGATTAGAGGGATCCCTCCTATCAAGGCAGACTGAGAGAGCTGGGGCTGTTCTGCGTGGAGAAGAGAAGGCTCTGGGGAGACCTTCTAGCAGCCTTCCAGTGTCTGAAGGAAGCCTACAGGAGAGCAGGAGAGGGACTCTGTGTCAGGAAGTGTAGTGATAGGACAAGGGATAACAGTTTTAAACTGAAAGAGGGGAGATTTAGATTAGAGACTAGAAAGAAATTCTTTCCTGTGAGGGTGGTGAGGTGCTGGAACAGGTTGCCCAGGGAAGTTGTGGCTGCCCTATACTTGGAAGTGTTGAAGGCCAGGCTGGATGGGGCTTTGAGCAACCTGCTGTAGTGGGAGGTGTCCCTGCCCATGGCAGGGGGGTTGGAACTCGATGATCTTTAAGATCCCTTCCAACTCTAACCATTCTATGATTCTGTGAAAATTGTGCTTGTTGGTAAAGAATGATAAATCATGTTTATTTTAACTGCTAGGTGAACATTGTTCAGTAGTGTAAATGTGTAGTGGATTAATCATCACAGACCTCTTCTCTCTTTCATCTTCTGTGAATTTTCAGAAGTGTTTTATGATCTCTGAAAAGATTCAAGCATAGACAAAACCAAATGAATGTAATTGGAATTGAAGGTCTCCTTTCTAGTTTCCTATTTGACAGCTGTTTCTCTGCAATCAGAATAGAATTTTTGTGTTACGGATATCGTGCTAATCAAGCACGATTTTGACCGTTGTTACTTTGATACTTTTCTGCCAAGTGCATTTTAGTGTAGTATTCAAAAAAGCTGTGGACTTCTATACAAATTCCCTCGATTTAATAGCAAGCTAGTTTCAATAAGACTTACATGCAGAAATAAATCATGTGTCACAAATGTAGATTAGACTGTTCACTCTTAATATGTGGCTGGATTTCCTATTATGTGACTTTCTTATTTTGCAGATGTGAAACTCATGGTTAGGAAATGGTGTTCTGTATCTGTTGGAATTTCTAATGACAATGCAGAGTTTTCAATTTCTCTTAAGTGGCTTTCCCTTCATATTTAAGAGATTACTTTATTCAACATGCTCCATGTCTACTTCTGATTCACAGAAAAGATAGTTCCAGACAGGAAGACAAAAGGAGATGATGCCAGGCAAGATGAAACCCATCTAGCTGGTTTTTTTTGAAACATTGACATCATCTTGTGAATAGCAAAAAATAAAATAGATGGAGAAGAGTCTCTATGTTGACCTGCCCCTAGCTTAAATTGTGTTAATTGCTAGGTCTTATTTTTCAGACTAACTGGGGACACTGTTCAGCCTGTGTCTCCCAATAGAGCACAACCACTGTGGATTGTCTCCTTGTCTGTTATCTTGGTGATCTTTTTTCCTTACTGCTATGAGTGTAGCTTCCTGAGCACCTTGAATTATACTCAGCTGCAAAAGACTCAGAGACAAAGACTAGGAAGATGCTGCTACTAGTGTGTTTTTTCTTTTAGTTGTAGGTTGAAGAGAAAGTTATAAAACAGATAAGCAAAATTTTAATATTTTGATGGCTCGTCTGCCTAGAAATCTGAATGAAAAAATAGTATGAGTTCATCTCTGTAACTGTGGATTATGAGTGTGTAGGTACCACACTGATTGGTCCTGTAACAATTTATTTTAAAAATAACATTAGTGTATTGTATTGAAGAGTAGGTGTTGAATGGATTATCATAGTGGGGAGATTTTAGGATTAGTCCAGTTTAATTATCTTTAATAATAACAATCTCAAACAGGAGGGAAGATGAATTTTATTGAAATTCATAAGAGATGTTGAACTGGGACAAAGTACAGCATTGAATGAATTTGTCAGGGGCATGTAAATGGGCGTAGAAGGGTTAGAAGCTGATACCACTTTGTTTTTTGCTGATCACAAGCAAACATGAGCTAATCTACCTTGGGAGCAGTGTTCTAAAAACATTCATAACGTGTTCAGCAGGAGGACCCTGCTGATGCTGAAAGAGATCTAGTAGAGAGAGTAAAAACAAATTAATAAGGATAATTTTTGTCTGATTAAACACATCACTTTAGTTTTAATTGCCGTAGGGGAAGGAATCATGGTTTGAGACAGGTAAACCTCTTTTTTTCTCCCTCTCTTTGTTTTTTTTCTTCTGCAGGTCTGATATAACTTTGTCTAAAAGCTTCCTGTTTGTTTTTATGTCAGATGGCAAAATGGAAAGACTTAATAGTATCAAGTGTGAAAGCTTAATGGAGATTTGGAAAAGTAAATATGTAAGACAATGGAAAGATTAATATTCACTGATTTGCTAGATTGGTTATATGAGGAGAAGTATAATGTAGTGTAGTGTAATTCAGGCTCAAAAAACTAGAAAGACATGGAAACTAGGCATTTGGAGGACTTCTTGACATAAAGCATAGGAAAAGAGACGGTAGTGGGAGAATGCTGGTTTATATTACGCCTCATTCAAAATATCCTAGGCAGTGACATTTCAGCAAACTTATTAATGGACACTGAAGGGGAATCTATGGAGATAATGGCATATAACTGAAACTGCTGCAAATCGGTTCCTCTTGCGATTCCTGGGTGAGCAAAAATTGTCACTCAGTTCTTAAATTTTGAGTAGGAGGGCATACATGAGCCTGTCTTTTCTGTGAGATCTTCTAAAGTACTTGGAATGTCTCTAGCGAAATTTGGTTAACCATGATGGAGTGGATGCCAGTGTTCTGTTTCTCTCAAGTGTTTAAGAATAACTGCCTTCCTCCCAAGTTGTGCGATATAGTTTTAGTTTGCTATTTCTAGCTTTGTGAACTACACCATGAATCTGTGAGGAGATTTTAATTGCATTCTGCCTACAAAGCCATGTCCTCAGTCCACTCCATTTGGCTTACAGTAGCTGAATGCCTCTTGCTTTGTATTCCAAGAGCTCTGTCCTTAGGAGGCAGCTGTTGTGCCAGTGATGGACTTCGAATACTGGAGAAGAGAGATCTTGAATACCAAACCTGTGCCTTGCCAGAAAAGTGTGGAGGTTCCCAAAACACCTAATGCCAGAGATAGTCACCTGTGTTTGTCAGTTGCAACCTTATAGAGGTAGATGGCTTAATTTCTAGGCAGGATTTTCAGTAGTCAAGGCTGAATGAAATGAGTTGGTCTGAATGGGTTTGGATCTAATCATATAGTGCAGCTTTTGGGTGTGTGTCAGATGTAAATAAATGCTCTTTGACTCAATGGCTTTGAGACCAAATGATTTGAGGATGCATATGGATTATTTTTTTTTAATTGCTAGATATAAGTCTTTGTTTTGATGAGTGTATCATAAAAACCCAGCTGCTTCTTTGTGTGAGGCTGGGAGGAGAAGAAGGGAGTGAGAAGATTGACTCTACAGAGAAAGAGTCAGTGCTGATGAGGGGTCCAGAAATAATAACTGTTTAACTTTCCAGAAAAACAAGGTGAATTCTGGTCACTTAGAATGCTGCTGTATCTCAAGTAGGACCTAATTGCATAGTACCAATTTTGCAAGCATTGTTTTGTTGGCTGTTCTCTTGCTGTTTAGAATACAAAAAAAAAAAAAAAAAAAAAANAAAAATAAAAAAAAAAAAAAAAAAAAAAAAAAATCGGTCTGCTGAGATATTTCCTTATATGCTGTCTTTTCAGATTCTGTCTGATCAGTACCATTTGCAAGATGTATTGGAACGATCTGGTCAGGTTATGGCTGTGGCAAAAGGCTTGTTTGGAGATGCTCCCCGCACTCGAACAGGTAGACCATCTAATTTATATGTGGTAGTACATTTAAGGTTATCTCCTTGCTCTTCATCAATAGTTTTGCTTTCCAAAGTATTCTACTTAACTGTTTTCATCTCATCATCTAATGTGGTATGATTTGTCCTGTTCATTTTGGATGAAACATTGATGAGAATAACACTTCCCTTGCTGGGGAAAGCGAGCCGTGGCCGTTATTCTAGTGTATTGGTCCAAGACCATTGGTCCTGGAATTCTGGACTGTGGAATTCTGGACCATTTACTGTGAAACACCTCATGCTCACCATTTCCATAGGCTGCTGGCCTATACAGAGCACCAGTTCAAGTCACTTCAGGAGTTCTGATTTATATTGCTATATGGGTTGCTGCTTGCTTTTGAATGTTGTTGAAGATTTATCAGCAATTTGTAAACAAGGCTTTTCCTTTTCTTTCCCTGATTTGTGGGTCTTTACACTGCTGAAAGGCAGGATTGGCTTTGCATGCAAAATTTTAAACTTAGATTCTTTTCTCTGTAGGCTGCCATTCTCTTTTGTTTGTAATGACTTTTATCCTACATGCTTCTTCTGCACAAGTGTATTTACACAAGTGAGAAGGGCAGAAGGCTGGTACATGTCTGAATGTATTAAAATAACTTTATGGTGGCAGTTGTTTAAAGGGAGATACATCCCTGTGACCCTTTTGGTGAAAAGTACAGGAACTTGGTTTTGGTACAAAGTCCTGTGAGATGCTACACACCAAGTCCTCTGTGTTCTTCCCTGTTTTGTCTGATTCCTCTAGGTTTCCTTAATGTAACAATGGCTCCTAACTGTGACCTAGAATCATCTCAAGGACCCATTGTACAAAAATGTGATCCTCCCACTCAGCTTTCCATCCATAGTGAATCTGTCATGAATTCCCAGGTAATGTGTGTTCTGTTCCATGCATGTCCTGTGGCTTATTTTGTTTGCACAAAATAAGAATATTCAAAGGTAGAGTTCCAAACAGACCTAATCCTGTCCTTTGTGTATTGTATACCATGTTGATAACATATATAGAAAATAGCATTAAATGGAGGTGAGTTTGTTTTGTGAGACTCTGGGAATCATGTTTGGCTTCGGGTTTTTTTTAACTTTTGAATATAAGAAGCAAACACGTCTCATAGAAGCTCTCTTATATTCACATACTCTCCCTTTTAAATTCTGGAATTATCAGCAAGAGAAAGAAGTAATTACAGACTGAAAAAACAACTCTTATGTCACTTAAGTAATTGCTAGGTATCAGAATACACCTCAGATTTTCTGATTGTGTCTGCATAAATGGGGACATAGCCAGTTGGGCTCCAATTCGTTTCTGATAGCGTGCACATAAGTGTACCCCAGTTAACTCCACAGCCTTAATTAGTCCTACAAGTTGAGCTTTTAATACTTCATGTTCTTTTACAATTATTTAATTTATTTTAAAAATATTTAATTTTGTTTAAAATTTCATTTAGATTGCCCTTAGGTTATGAAAAGACCGAACACGAGTTGTATCAGGCATGCTCACTGTGGTTTGAGAGTAGGCATATGACACTCCCAGACAGCAGCTCAAGACCAAAAGGGCTGTGGGAGTGAAAGTTATGATGACATATTGTCATAGTTCTCTAATCCTATTTCCTACTATCTTGCACAAATATCTGCAATTTGAGTTGCAGTACTGTTCTGTCATGTATTTCAATGTCGTATTTATTTTGAGTTTTTTCAATCTGAGAAGTTAACTGTAGCATTTTTATAAGCTCTATCACTGGATGCATGCTGTAGGGTAGGGCTGCATTTTTAAAAGAAATGCATACTGATAGTAGTCTGCTGAGCATCTGTGAGATTTTCTTTTCCTTATATGCCTACAGAAAATCACAGATAAAGGCTATCTGGTGAAGCCTGCCCAGAAGTGCAGAAATCTGATAGTTTGAGGAACCCTAATTCCAAATTTGATTGCTTAAATTTTGCTTTGAATGTTGTACATAGGATTGTATACATATGATTGTATTTTATTCTGGTTGCTTTTTACACATAGAATGTAAATTTTGCAGACCTTATTACGAGGTTGATTTTTCAATTTCATTGTCAAATGGCTGAGATATTAGACTAGGTTGCTTTTTCCATCTTATGCCTGCTATATCTCTGTATTTGATTTGGTACAGTCTTCAAAGCCTTTTCTATCTTACAGTGTATGTGGTCTTTTTTATTTAATAAAAATCATGCAAATAGAATATTGGATATTGAATTAATCACTTGCTGTGTTATTTTCAGAGGCAGTTGTTGGTATCAGTATTTCTTAAAGCCCCCCCAAAATCTTTCCACAGAGATGTGTGTTTTTCTTTCTTATTTTTCAAAATTTCGTTTTGGAGGTAGAGACTGAAACAAATATTTTTTGGTTTTCTTCTTGAAATAATTTCAGAAAATTGAAATTGCTCTGAATTCTCTTTTTATTTGATTTGTTGTCTCCTGAAAAGGTTCTTAATGAAGTGGAAGAGGAAGCATTATCAATCTGTCAATCAGAAGATGGACACCATGACTCTCTGAATTTCAAAACCAACATCAGTTCTGGCAGGTCAATACCGATATATACATTCAGGTTTCTACATTATTAACACTGGAAATAGAAGGAATTAAAAGTGTTGTGTGGGAATAGTTATGAAGTTTCGATTTCTCCCCCTTCTCCTTTCCTGACCTCATAGTCCTAGGGAAACTCAGAATCACAGAATCACCTAGGTTGGAACGGACCTTTTANACCCCTGCCTCTCTTCAGCCTTCTTTCAGGTAGTTGTAGAGAGCGATAAGGTCTCCCCTCAGTCTCCTTTTCCTCAGACTGAACAACCCCAGCTCCCTCAGCCTCTCCTCCTAAGACTTGTGTTCCAGACCCCTTACCAGCTTCATTGCCCTTCTCTGGACCCACTCCAGCACCTCAACAACTCCTTGTTGTAATATTCAGAGTGGTAATGAATGTGAGCAGGGAACTTGCCTGAGCAGTTACAGATATTTTAAAAAGCTTTTTCTAGCTGTAGAGATAATCTGGAATCATGCTGTTATAGTATTAGTATTCACTGTTGTGCTTGTTTTGAATGTAGGCTACTTGGGTTATTGAGAGAAGAAAATGCCTTGGTGAATTCACCATTGTGGGTTGAAAAGGATATGAGAAAAACTACCTTATCACAGGAAGCAAATGCATCTTTGACTCCAGCAACTGTTTCTCCACCACTGGATCAGTCAGGTTGGATTTGCCAAATCATGTTCTCTTAAGGTTGTTAGGTTCTCTCATGTTGTTAGGCTGTTGAGAGGATTCTGTCTGGAATTCCTTTTCTTGGTAGGGGTGAGAGACAGACATGCTAATTTGTCTCAGTTGCATTTCCAGACTAAAAAGCCAGCTCTTCTAATAAAATTACTATATAACATACTGCTATTAAGAGGTACCTGAAATATTTAATGTGTGTATTTTTTGTTTTGTTTTCTGTTTAAATCAGCCCTCAATGCTACCAGTGTAGTCAAGAGAATCCATTCAAGACTTCAGAATGAAGACAAAGAGGCTGCAGACTCCACTTACACTGTGAGACAAGTGCTGAACCCAAACTCAAGGAAACAAAACCAAATTGCAGCAAAAAGTTTAGTATTTTAAAAAACAACATTCCTCCCTTTCACCAGGGTACTTAATATCATCAGAAAATGTAGGTTGAAAGAGATCTACGGAAGTCGTTGCAGGGCTATCTCCAAAGTTTGATTAGGCAGGGGCCTTGTCCAGCTGTGTTGTATCTCTAAGGATGGACAATCCACAGCTCCTTGTGCAGTGTACTCTCCTGTATTCTGCATGTTCATTGGTGAAGCGAAGTCAGTAGGACTCTGGGAATCATAAATATGGCCCTCTGATGCTACTTGTTATTTTGCTAGCCATGGAGCTCCTTCCTGGACTTTTCTATTTCTGATGTAGTTTTCTATTCTATGCTTCATTGACTTAATTATGCGTTTCAGTCCCTGTATTCTACACGCGTTTATGTGAGGACTGACATCAGATACAAACTGTAACATGAAAGGATTTTTGTAAGAGTTGATCACTAAGTATGAGATCTGAAAGCAGCTGTTATTTTTTTTCTGGCTGTTCACTGGCAGGCTCTTCCCATGCTTTTTACTGAGAAGGAGGAAAGTATAAACAGGTATCTGAGATAAAAGCACCAATCACTCATACTTGGGAGATACTAATGTGGTGGCAGAAAATGTGATTTTTAATGATCTGCAAATAACTGGAATGACTGGGGATGTTCTTTGATGGTCCATTTCAGCTCAGGGCAAGATGGGGCCTCTCCTTTGATTTATTTCAATAAAGAATGTAATTTCATTGGAACTGCAAAGTTTTCTGTACAAGCTGAAATTCCAATGACTTTTTTTTTCCCTTCCCTCAGTGAAAAGAAAACAAACTGCACAGACCTCTGCCAGACAGAGGAGAGATGATTCTTCAGCTAATGTAATCCCCATTGACCTTCAGAGGGCCAGTGCATCCAGCCTAGATGTTCTCACCCACGTGATACATGAAGTGGAGCGTGAACTGGAGGAATATGAGCGATGTACAGGTCGTGAGGTTCAAAAAAGTGAGAGAAGCACAGGCCTCACTGGGTTTACCTTGTCCCTGGTGAAAGTTCTATGTCGTTTGATGCGCTACCTCAGAGAGGTGAGAAGACTTTGAATTGCTTCTCTAGATTGAATGAAAAAGGGTATAAAGTTACTTTACTGATGTAAACTTTGGTCTTTCATGGCTCCCAGTCAGTTTACTTTGAAGTCTTATTGTCATTGCTTATTGTTTGGATTGCATGCAATCAGGAGTTAAAACATTTAGTTTGCTAAAAATCGGTGTGCCTAATGAAAAGGGAGGATTTGACTGCCACGAAAGTCTCTCAGTGACTATATACCAATTGAAATTGTTGTAATTTGTTATTTATATATATTCAGAGATGTAGCAGGGTGTTAGCTACAGCCTTGTTTACAAATTCATTGTTTCCCTTTTCCTCCCAAAGGCAACTCTATTGTCAGAGTAGTGGAGCCAAATCCCCAATTTTCTTTGACAGTTTCCTTAGCTCTCTTTTCTGTCCATGCAGAAATTTCACATTAAGCAAGAATGACCTGAAGTGCTCATTATAGCAGTGTGCAGCTGGGGATCAGTGGAATTCCATAAAGATTATCTGTAAACCATGTAGAACTCCTTTTAAGAAAAGAGTAGTTTTAATTTAATCTAACCCAGAGCTACTCAGGGTGTATCAGTGGCTCATAAATTCATTGAGCCTGTGTGAAAATTTAAACCAGATTATAGAAGTTTCTGCACTCTTAATAGATGCAACAGAATATGTTAGCTAAATCCCAGGGCTCTATTTCATAGCAAAAGCAGTAGATTCCTAATGAGTGCAGAGCTGTCTTATTTTGCTTCCTTTTCAGAGTATATAACAATTGGGGGGAAAAAAACCAAAACACCTTATTTTAGATTTTGAATTATTTTTTTCTGTCTGGTTGTATAATAATCTATACATCTATATTTAACCTATTTGGAAGAATTTACTTTAAGACCTGCGTCGAAAGCAAATGTTAATTCAAGAGTGAAAAGCCACTACCATCAGAAAATGGGCTTGGCTGAGAAGATCTTATGTTTTAAAAAAGAGTTAAGAATGCTTGTTCTCTGTTTAAATTACTGAAGCAGGTTATTAAATTTTGGTTCTTCTGCAGTTAAGAGAAAGGATCTTCTGTACTTCCAACAGAATGTTTTCCATTTATTAGGAAAACATCCATTTAATAGTATCAAAATAATAAATATAATTGGAGATATAACCCTGTTTAGGTTGTCTTTAATATGTGTCCCACAGAAATGAGTTGTTCTTGACCTTCAGGCTTCCTCCAAAAACCACTCCAGATTTTCTTTGTCTTTTTTTACTTCTCAGTTGCTTCTTTCTCTGTATGAATGTAACATTCAATGTATCCTAAGAGCTTTTATCCTTTCAGATAGAAGCCCAAGGGGTCTGAGTGTTTAAGGATACTACTTATTTTGAAAATGTATGCTGACTCTTACTTGTATTCCCGATTTTTACTGAGCACCTCTGTGATGTTGTTTCTACTTTAACAGATGTGTTCCTTCCAGGAGTTGACTGAAGAGCTGTCTGCAGATTTTTTTTAGATTTACTACCTAAATTCATGAGTAGAAATCTGCAGAAATTTTTTAAACTACAAACTGTGGTTAAGCATATTCAGATTTGCTTGAGATAGACTTTGTGCATCCATAATCTTTAGTGATTTTTTTCCCCTTACGATGGAACTTTGGTGACAATTTGAGTTTGAGATTTACTGGGAAGAAGCACAGCTTGTCTGAGTATTTCTAAAACCTGGTCTGTGTGATGCTTAGGAATAAATCAAGTGCTCATGTGCACCATCTGTCTTGTCTGGCCAGGAGAGTTAACAAAGTTCCAATGCCTGAATTACCGATGGCAATGCATTTCAAGAAAGTGCTTTGCAGCAGATGTTTAAAAAGCCTCTGATTCCAGGTAAATAACCAGTCTTCAAAAGGCTTTGAAGCTTCTAGAAAGATTTCCTTCCTCTTCTGGGAAGAAAAAAATATTTTCCATCTTTGCTGCTTAATGTAGAAGAATTACAATCAAGGGTATTGCTTAAATCTCAAAATTACACATAAAAAGTAGGAAGAGAAACTTGAATTACTGAATTTTTCATAAATGTTGTATTAATAAGTGATTAAAAAAATGAACTCCAACAACAAGAAGCTAATGAATATAGAAGAGACTAGAGAAAGTGGAAAAATAAACTTCTGAAATGTTTGCCAGATTGTACAAAATTATTATAGGGAAGTGGATGAACCTGATGTGATTCCTAGATGAATTTTAACGTTATCTGACAGATGCTAGCATTATTCTACACACACGCCCCCCCTCCCCCATTCTACTAAGAAGGCTTTTTTGCCAGACTCACAGGGCAAAAAGTTAGAATATATGCACGCTACATTAATCTGTGTTGCTGTGTTCTCTGCTTCTGCATATTGTGATGGAGGTTCTACCTTAAGGTCTTTTGCCTCATGCTAAAGTAGATTATTGAAGAAGTAAAACTTTTTGTCTTCTTTAAAAAAAAAAAATAAAATTAAACCCTCTAGAACTTTTCTCTCTCTGAGGGAGCACATTAGAAAGCAACTCCTTTGTTCAGTCAAATTTTTCTTCATTAACGAACTAAGGAAACTAAAGAATGGGCACAAGTAACACAGGATTCTGACAAGGATCAACACACCTGATCACACAGTAGTCATTTGATTACTACATGAAGATTCAGTGACTTACAAAACGTTATCCATGCAGAGAGACAATGCTTGTGTAATTACAGCTTGTAAAGTTAAACAGGGAGAAGAAGAAGGATTTGTGGGTTTCTAGAGTGTTCTAGAGTAAAGCAGGAACATTAAGCTCTTAAGAGTTCTCAATCAAGCCTTGAAAATTGGGTTTTGAAGTAATGAAGTCAGTTTAGCAAAAGGGGGAAGAGGTGTTACAGTATGATGTGATATGGACCAGTTCCTGTTTCCAAATATGAAGTCTGTATTGATTATAATAGGTTTTTGACTTTTTCTCCCTCTTTAGAGTGAAATGCAGCTGCGTGAGAAAGAGGTGATAAGACAGCAGCATGAAGAGATGCTGAATGAACATAGAGAACTGATTGATGCTCTGACTGCAGAAATACTTCTAGTGAGGGAAGAAAACACTACTATACAGGTACTGAAGCCTCACCCCTCTCAGAATGACTTGTTAGAATACTGAGTTGTGTTGCAAATGTGTGCTGAGATTCATTGTCATAGGTTCAAGAGATTTTAACAATAAACAGTAAGAAAATGATAAAACTGAATGAGAAGTCTGGGAATCCTAATAGCAGGCATGAAGGGGAAGGAATGTTTGGAAAATCAACATTTTGTCTTTCTTTATGATATTTAACTTTAAAGCCTGAGAAAATTCTAGTTCTATTTCTATTATAGTAAGCTTAACTTTGTCAGTCTAAAGGTTTAAGCTCTGCTTCCACTCTTCTATACTGTTAATGTTACTGGATCAACAGAGTAGACTAGATATAATACTACTTTTTTCTCTTTTCAGTATGCAGTGGAAGCAGACTTACTCAATGGTTACATTTGGGAATGAAGCAATAAAGCTGTATTGGAGAGGAAGTGGGATGACAAGTTAGGAAGAGGGGAAAACAAAGAATTTCTTTGAGGCAGTAGAGAAAATAAATTAGAAACATGGAGACACCAATATTTAATACATCATTGTAATCCAACAAATTCATGCAGTAGTATTAAGAGACCATATTTCTTCTCAGAGCTGCCTGTAGTATATAATCTATTTCCTGTTGTTAGAATACAGGTTTTTGTATCTCTCTCTTATTTTTCCTTCATCCTTTAGAATAAGCTCCAGCAATACATGACAGTAACAGATGAACGGCTGATCTCTCTCACGCAAGCATTCAAAGACCTCCCTTTGGTAGAACCTAGAAGAGAACAAACTCCAAACCATTTTGGAACTGCAAGCAATAGTCCAGTGGATGGCCAAGGTGCGTTCATGCATGTGTGAAGAATGAAATGGGAGTTGTCTAATTTTCCCCTGTAGTGGAAAATTTGGTATTTAATAGATGTCTATTTGAATAAATACCTCTTGCATGAGCATGAATCTTGCTTCTGGAAATTCAGATGTCATGGGTTCTGCTGTGAGCACAAGCAGTTTGCCACAGAGTATTGTTTGACAGTATTACAGGTTGTATTTCATCCCCACTGGCATCTTTCCGATTTGGATGAGGATTTCAAGGCTAATCTTTTAGCAAAGTCCCTGGCTTGAGCTTTAAGTGATACATAATGTATTACACGAAAAAAAAAAAAGGGGGGGGGAGGGACCGTGGGGTGGAGTAGCCTTCACCCATGAAGATGGCTTACAAAGTCAGGTTTATTCTGAGGGTCCTAAAAAAACCCCAAGCAGACAAACTAACCCTCCAAATTGAGTCAGCTTCCCACCTCCTCTCTGTTGCCGAGTCAGCTTCACAGCATGAGATTGCTTCTTCCATAAGACGCTGGAGGTCGCTGCTGACCAGAAACAGCAGCTGCTGAGACCTGCCAACTAACCAGGCAAAGCATTTCTTGATACTTGTGACTTTTGTATCAGAGGTGAATGACCAGTTGAGTGATATATTGGACAGAAGGAGTATAAGCTAAGCCAGTAGCACTGATGGCCAAACTAACCAAACATGATTCACTTTGTACTTTTTACATTCTTTCACCATGGAGTTATCTTAGAACTGTCTTCCCTGATTAGTTACTTAAATGCATCAGTTTTACTCTCAGGGTCAGTAATTCCTTTTGAATCCCAAGATTCCTTGGAACTACTTGCATTCCTTAGTTAAATGTTGGTTTTGTGGGCATTTTTGTGGTCAAAAACTTTTTTCATTATTGTTTTTGTGGGGGTCTAGTGAAAGAGGCACATACCAAATCCCTCTTTTTTTTTGTGATTTACTCAGTAAACAAAAAGTCCCACCCCAAACTATAAAACCTAAACGAACAGCTAACCACTCCTAAAAACAAACAAACAAACAAACACCCAACAAACAACAAAAAAAGCCACACCAACGTTCCTATAGATTTCTACAAGACTAGAATTTCCAGATATTCTCAAGAAGAGGCATCTTCCTGAGAGGAAAGTTTCCTAAAGTTAGAAAAATATTTCTTCTTGCTCATTCTGAAAGAGATTTCTGGTACCCAGAAGGCATCTGACTGGATGTCAAACATTTGGGATTGCTACTTTTAGCACAGAAACTGTGTGTAAGTTAACACAGGACTTCTCTGGAGAGACAAGAGCGGCTGAGGGAGCATATCACAGTGACAAATAGCATGTGAGGAGGAAACAGGGTTCTGTATAGTGAAACAGCAGGAAGATGTTTCTCATTTCTTACCACAGTCACTGAATAGCAGCTGGAAGGTTTAAAGTTCAATCTGAGAACCTCAGTACTGTGAACAAACAGTCTCTTCTGGCTCTTTGCCTTTAAAGGGTGCTTTTTCATCTCTTGCATTTTGGGATCAGGCGTGTTCTGCTTAATTTTCCACTGATGTGCCTTTTGGGAACAAACATCCTGAAAAAAATTGTGAAGAGAGTATTCAAAGATAGCATTGATGGAGCAGTGGATGTAAGCATATTGAAATTACTGTGGTCTTACAGCCAGCTACAACTTTGATTTCGGGTATTCATTTTGTAGTTCAAAATATATAGTGATACAGACAGGCTAGTTGTAATTAAATGCAGAAGAATAATTATTTATTTTTTTTACTGAGGAGATGTCTGATTTAATTAAGTCATAAAAAAGACATCATCAGAGAGCTCTAGAAAGCTTTGAGTTGTTTTCCACTCCACCATAGTTGCTACTAAATTTACAATATAGGTTCATTAGGACAAGTGTGTATGTCTGCTTCTCACAAGAGAATACTGCCAAATACAGTCCACTGAAATACCTAACACTCACAAGTCATATGTCCATAGGTCTTGCTCATGTGCCGTAACAGATTTTCATGAAATTGCAAGGCTGTGTATAACAGCTTTTCTTGCTCTTAAGGCCAGTGAAAATTTGTGTTATGCTCCACTGAAAAAGTTCTGTAATTGGGGATGAGAAAGAAGTTAGCAGTATGTGTGGAACATATTCTAGCCTGACTTTTCAAATACTTGAATGTAAAAGTTGGTATTGAGAAGTTGGTATTGAGAATTTTCTGTATTGCACAAAACTTTTTTTTTTTTTTAAATCTCTCTCTGCTTTGTCTCTTTCTTTAGACAAAACTAATTTGAGCTATTTTGAGCCTCAGGCTGATGCAGGCAACAGGGAAAGTCTGCTGAAATTCCCACAGGAAGAATTTCCTCTCAAGTTTCTCCAGAGATCAGGCACCTCAGGTAATGCAGGACCTGACAGAAGCTTGCCAGCTCATGTCTTCCAGCCAGCTGTGCTGTTGTCACCTCCCCGGCAGAAGAGCAGTAAGGAATTGTCTCCCTTCAAGAATGGTGAGATCTTTCTGGCTGTAGTAGACTACAGAGTCTGTGTAATGTATTACTGTTTCAGTCTCACACTACCTTTGGAGATGCACTTTTCTTCTTAGACACATTGGCCCTATAGCTGGAATATCCTATTTCTGCACCCAGATTTGCATTTCTGTTCTTGCTATGCCTGCTGCTGGATCTCCTTTAGACTTTCCGTCCTCTGCACTTCTCCCACCTGTCAGTGGACCTGCAGTCCTGTCAGTGGCAATCCAGACTGACGTTTTTATTTTGTGCTGGTTTTGATTGTAACTTCTGTATGATCTGCTGTAGCTCTTTGTCTATGACATACAGCACATCATTTCAGGTCTTCATCTGATGATGATGATGTAATCTAGCCTCCGTCACCTTAAATGGTGGGACCACTGAAGACTGGAAATTCAGTGCTTCTGCAGGCCATGCTGCTGAAAAAACAGGATGTTGGCAGGCTGTGTGCTCTTGCTTTGAGCCAATCTTCCCAGCAGAGGTTTTTCTAAAAGCTTTGGGAGCAGGTTTCCATTGGGTTTTGTTTAATACAAAGGGAGTGGCTGAAGAAGTTTTGGGTGAAATTATGTGGTGCCGCTTAACCGCATTAACTCAGTCTTTTGTCAGTATCCATAGGCTGCAGTTTTATAGGTCAGTAGCTCAATTCGGATTGTTGGGAGGAAGAAGGTTCATTAGGGATGATTAGGAAGGGTATTTCTTATTTAAACTTAATGAAGTGAGCAAAAGGGAGGACCCTTTGGGACTCTAAAAACTAGCTGTTTCTTCCTCTGTCATTGTAGTCACATGCTTCTTCCTGAATGTGCTAGGGCCCTGTCACCCTCTGTTGTCAAGAGATAATTACATCTATGGTTAGCTTGATAGTTGCTGACAAGAAATAGGACACCATAGTGGAGTTTTGTGTATTCCCTCCTCATTTCCAGGCCCCGCTCCCCCTCCATTCAGCTGTGTTGGTTTGTTTTTTCCAAGTCAGAAAAGTAACCCCAAAGTCTTTTGATTTAAGGAGCTGGCAGGATAATGGAATGTTTATATCTAGTTCAAGCTTTTGGTTCTCACCTATGCTGCAAGGAGGCATGTAACAAATCAGGAGGAATCAAACTACTGGTAGCTTTCTGCAAAGAACATCTGGTTTCAGTCCCATTGAGAACTGACAGATGTGGTCTGTCATTTGAAACAAGAATATAAAACTGTATTCCTAGACTTCTCTGTGGTTTAGCTGCATGAGAAATATATTGTTACTTTTTTAAGATGTTACAGGTGGTAAATGGTTCAAGAAACATTAAACTTCTTGAACATTTCTTTTTGAAAAAATATTCATAAAACAGATTTATGTGTAAATTTTTAAATGTCATGCTGTGCTCAAGAAGCAAATGCTAAAGCTTATGAAGGAATGGGCTATTTAGTATCTGAAGGATGGAAAATCTGGGTTTGATCACAAAATTCGACTTGGACTTAAAACATATCAGTTTGTGGTGTGTTACTGGTTTGCTAGTGATGGCCTCAAAAAATGCCTAACTACTTTTGTTGGCCAAAGTGCTTCCCCTTTCTTAGGGGCTGAGTAAATAGCTAGTTTCTTATTATGTCAAAAGTCTTCTATTAACTTGTTTTATTATTCTAAAAGTTTTGTTACCAACCCAGTCTAAATATCAGGTCTAAAACACAAACTTACAGTTTATAGGGCAAGGTATCTGTATTTTGGAAAATAGGGGACTAACTGAGAAGCAGTGTTTGATCTACCAGCTAAGAAATTCACAACTATTTCTTCTCTCTCTGACTTCTTTCTCAATCTCTAATCAAAGTCACATAAATAGAAGACTCTTTGCAATAGAAAATATTAAACCTGGTGAGTTCTTGCAGCAGAATCTTCCACACAGTAATTTTGATCAGTAACATAACAGTATTCAGGCTAGATGTTCCAATTCAAGTTCCTGCATGATTATTAGCCTCATGTGATAAAATCACTATTAGTTTCCTTAATGAGGATCATATGTCTTCTTCATTACTGTTCGTTTCTTTCTTGTTGGCAGGGTTTACAGCCATTTCTCAGTCTCCTGAAAATACTGAAATAGAACCATGCAAAGAAAGGAGCTCGCCTTCCTCCCTGAGAACACAAAGCACAACTGAGGAAAACTGTGTCATCTCTCAAAGGCAACCAAGTCCTCCTGAAGACACGGACTTAGAGAGTTCCCACAAGAAAATCAGTCTGTCTTGCTCGGGTGACACTAGAAAAAACAGCACAGCTGAAGAGTTATTTCGAAATGGTGATCTGCTGGGACAGATAGCTGAGCTCACACGGCAGAACTCTCTCATTAAAGCTCAACTTAGCAAATTCAGAAGCTTCTCTGAACACACAAGCGACTGCCTGCATCAGCCAGACTCAATACCAAATGCAGATTCTAGTCCTGACTCTTCACAAGGACAGGTGAGAATTTAACAGAAAAG
Source organism: Pedionomus torquatus (assembly GCA_013398155.1). Taxonomy (NCBI): domain Eukaryota; kingdom Metazoa; phylum Chordata; class Aves; order Charadriiformes; family Pedionomidae; genus Pedionomus; species Pedionomus torquatus. The sequence continues at coordinate 65,530 of VZRU01003888.1, read as the reverse complement.
GAAGGTTGGATTCCCCTTTCTGCTTATCTGTTTTCCCGTAGCTCACTGATGCTTTAAGGCTTGCTTCTTTCCTGTTGTCGGGTGTTTTAAGGAAAAGTGTAGGAAACCAAATACTTTGCTTGGAGACTTCGGGGTTTATTTTTTCTTTTTATCATTCCCTAAGGAGCTCAACAGTACTTTCTCATATTTCTCATATTTGACCTACATTGTATGTAGAAACATGGGTGCAGCATGTTTCTAAGTTTAGGATAAGGTTATGCTGCAAAAAGAGAGGTGTGATTGCAACAGGCATATCTCTTGTAACTTGAGCAATACTGACAGTGAAAGCACTGCATCAACCCGTGGATTCTTCTGAAGCTTGTAAAATACACATTTAAATTTGTGCCTGTGACCCAAAAGCCCACGAGATTAGAGCTGGTGCAAGTTCATCTCTTGGAAATACCTGATTACAGTGTTTGTACTACTTGGATCTGTTTTGTGCTGCTGTGTGGTGAAAATGCCAAAATCTTTGGGAAAGAGAACTTGAATGCTTTAGTTCAGAGAGAGCCTTTAATCTGCAAGTAGCTATTCAGTGGCAGCCCAGTGAGTGGAGTTAACATCACAGAAATACTTAATCCCTGCCCTTGCTGCTGTCTTTGGTTTTGTTCTGTCACAGGGGCTGAATTAAGGATCCTAAAGATTTTAAATTTCCTCACATAAATGTAGGCTGAAAGTGGTGGTGCTTTCCACACTGTAGTCATTTAGTTTTACAAGATGATGCAAACTTTCTGAAGTGTTGGTTTTGTGGAAACAGTTACTGAAGGGGGAGGGGTCAAAGTGGATGAAAAGCTGGTTTAGAGATGAGTTCCAGGGTACTTCTGCTAGAAATCTGCTTTTGCGTCCCCGTACTACCCTGAATATGTGACTGTCTGATTAAATATTTTCTTAATTATGGTTAATTGCTGGATGGTTGGGGATTTTCCTGTTTCTTTTTTTTAGTGGTACAGAAAATGTTTTTTCCTGTTCATAGGAAGGCAAACGGATTTAAAATATTGTTGTGTTTAGTCAATTACAGGACAGTGAAGGGGACAAAATCAGATTTTTCACTGGAGGTGTTATATAATTATGTTTACTTTCAGTTTGAAAACTAAGTGCATAGAAGTACTTGAAATATGTTGCATGCTCTCCCTGAAGGTGCAAATTGTAAGTTTTTAATTGGAAGTAATTATCCAAGTAGACTCATCTTGTAGCGTCGAAGAGCTTGGAGGAAAGAATAGCAGAGCTGAATCGTCAGAGTACAGAAGCACGTGATAAACTGTTGCAGCTAACAGAGCAGCAGAAATTAGTTGCTGTCAATATGGTCCCTCCGATGGTATCTCCTGTTCTGCCCCCATCCCTAAGTTTTACTGGTAAGTACCCAGCGTCGGGAGAAACAAAAACGAGTAAAACAATGTTTTTCCTCTTTGGGGAGTTCTCTGTCCTTATCTGATTGAATCAGCGTTTGTGGTCAGCAGTACAGTTGTTGTTAGTGACTGGGTGGTACAAACACCCCTTACTTCAGAGAGCTTAAAATAGATCAGCTAAACTTCTCCCAAAGTTAGTTTCTTAGTTATTAGTCTGCTGCAAATGTCACACTGCATGGTGAAACTCTTCTGTGCTTTGTCCTTTTCTGCACAACAGTTCTGCTATGTAGTCTCAGATGAGCAGAACTAGCCTCTCTGCTGGAGAATTTTTTAATAAAAGGACTGAGTGTTTACATCAGGCTTCTAGAAGTCACAGCAGAGTGGTTAACACCAACCACACTTTGGTTTTTGGTCTTTGAGTGCTCTTTCCATCAGACCACCTTGCTGAGTTACTGCCAGTGCTAAGAGAAGGGAGTAACTGAAGGTTCCAGTCATCTCAAGATGAATTAGCAAAGGGAATATTCTTGCCGATTCAAGATTCATAGATTAGCTGCCATGTGTAACTATAAATAAAAATACAGCAGATGAGGGCTGCCTTATCTTTTCATGGAGTTACTGCAAATTACAGGCAGAACTGCATGTGAGCGTGTACATGTGCTCCATATAGGACACCTGCCTTTTTCCCCCTTCCTAAGCCACAGAGGGTGTATAAAGGGAAGGACTTGAGGCAGAGAGGAAGGACAGGGCGGAGAGACCATATGTGTGTGCATATGCATGCAGGTGCATATGCGATGACTCATGCATGGGGATCACAACACTTTTAACACTTTATGGCTGTTATAACATAAATTCAGGATGAAAGGTAAAGTCTTAAAAGCAAAAAAGTAGAGAAATCAGATGTCTCAAACCTTCTGGCTTTTGACAGAAACTTTATCTATCGAAGAATCGTTCTCTATCTGTGCACATTGTCCACAGTTGCTCTGAGTATCTGCTTTCAATATCTGTCATTTTCAGAGAGTGGGTAGGGGATTGATGTTTAGTCTGATGTTTTATGGCTGCTCTGTATTTTCTGTGCCATTGTGAAGAGTTATACCATAAGTGTCAAAAAATAGAAATATGAAATGAGTGCTGTGCAATGTTGCTGTGTTCTCATCAGAATCAAGCTGTTATTTATTGCCTAGAAAATGCAAGGAAGACAGTTGAAGTGTCTCTTCCTGTGGCAGTTGCTACGGACAGCTCCAAAGAAAATAGTGTTTCCGCTGCCAGTATGACCAGTATAGGAAGGTAAGCATTAATCCTTTACAATTTCATTTTTCTAGTATCTTGTTTACCCGTGCAGCAAAACTTGAACACAGTGGAAGAATTGCCATGTTGTTCTTTGGCTTCATGGACTTTCCCTTACTTCATCACACTGAACTCAATGGGAAACAGAACAAAGGTCCAATAGCTTTTTCACAATTTCCATTGTTTATATTTAAAATACCTGCAGTGTGACATAAGACAGATGGTATGGGTCACTGAAGACTATTGATGATGGGTTCTAACTCAGTATCTAAGACATGATTCCATTAGTCACTTCCTGTTTTCACATTTTCATTCTATCTTGAATTTCCGCAGGTCTGCAGGCAGTTCTAGCAAACCTTCTTCACCCCTAAGTACCACATCAGAAAGTGTGAAATTAACTCCTGTCAGCCAAAGGCCAAAGGTAAGACTGAAAAGATCTTCAGCTGAAAAGTCTGATTGTGGTGAGATAGAATGAAAAAGCAACACAGATAAAGGGGAGAGAGTTCTGTTCTACCTTAAATCTGCTGAGCCTAATAGTAATCAATTCATGGCAGTCTGGATTCTGCACAATTGGTAAGTGGAGAGCATGAGTGGTAGTGACATTAGTCGTTTGCTGCCACAGAGCTGTTATTTACAAGTGAACCATTCTGTAACTACATTTTCAGCTGTGGCATCTTCATGTGTTAGAACTGGGAACCTCTGGCATCTTTCATTGGTGGCTTGAGAGAATTTCAAGTAATGGTCAGGCCAGATCTAAGAGTCAAGCGAGCTCTTACCTAGCCATTGCACAGGTCAGTTGCTGAAGGATAAGTAAATCCAAATGCAAAGAAAAAGCACCAGCCAGGATCTCTGATTCCTGATGTGCAAAGAGAAGAATAGACCACAGCGAGATGCTTTCATGGGGAACGTCAGGCAGCAGTACAGTCTGGTAAACCAGTCATAGATCTGTTTGTGTGGTTGAAAGCAAGCATGAGGAGATATTAATACTACCTTTCCTTATGTCCAGAATAACCCAATTTAGGAGTGATAGAGAAACAAAGTTAGGGTCTCACTCCCCATCCTGACAGCAAAGTATACATCCTCAGAGGGGAAATTTAGAATACTTAAGGTATACCAGTGTGGCTTAAGCTAGGTGTCTAAGGTAGGTGGTGTGACTACCTGCGTGATGCCTACAGCAGACAATCGCTACGTATCAGTGAATTGATGCTTACCAATCCTACAGAAGCAACTTTGGGGGAAACTTATGATGTATGAATTTCAACTGGTTTCTTCTTTTGCAGGTGGAAAAGCAAAAAGAAGAAGGCTGGTTTGCACTGTCAATGCATGTTATGTAAAGGAAGCTGCACTCAAGTACTCTTTTTTATTTTATTCTAATGTTTTTCATGAACCACAATTAAAGCACGTTAGTTACCCTCTCCAGATGCACAGTTTAACTCTGAAGTGCTTTCATGTCAGTGCCATTAGTATAAAAAGGTCCATGTGCTTTGTGCCATGCAAAGCGCTATAGGAAGTCCAAGGAGTGAGTTTCTGAACTGGATATGCTGCTGTGACATCCCATTTCACTAAATAAATCTTTCACAAGATTGTAAACTGAAGCTGCTGTAGCAATAGAAATGAGCATTTGATACCTGTGGTAGATATGCTGAAGGCAGGAGGTTTTAGAAAACATGTATGAAACTTTCTGGAACATGTATTTGCACAAGATAATGAAAAAAAAAATCAAAAAAAACTGAGAGAGGGAATGTACCAATGTTCAAAAGCAAACTGGAGATCAGGTAGCCAGTCTTTCCCTGAGGGATAAGAATTTGAATCAGAAATAATTTGTTCCTTCTCTGTCTTTCAGTTGCTCCCAAAAGTTCTGCTTTCTGTGCAGTCAACATATTGGGGATTGCATCTGGTCTTGAAGATTGCTAAGCAACACAGATATTTAATATTTTTATAGTTTAATATTTTTATAGTAAATAGAAAATGTCTATTTGAAGTTGAAATCAGAACCTATTTGCTATGTATGAAAGTGTGCTGTCTTTGATACAATAGAGAACCATAATACGAATACAGCTGTACTAGGCTATTTTGTTGTGTGTGTATATATAATACTCTGACAATGTTTTTATATTGTTTTTATTTGACTTTTTAAAGTAGCCAACATTTTATTATTAATGATTAACAATAAAATCTAGGACTCTGAGGAAATGCTCATATATTTGTTCCTTAAATTGTAGTAAACCTGGACCAAAGGTTTTATAATGGAAATAAAAAATAAAAAATAGAAAACAACCTGGGGGGCTGGGGAAGAAAATATTTGCCCATCTTAAAACCAGATTTTTGAGTAAAGTTTTATTTCTGTTAAATTTGCCCCTAAATATTCTGATGGAGTAGGGCATTATGAGGCAGCAGCCCATATCCTTTCAATCATTTCAGTTCTAGGAGAATGAAGAAGAGACACTTCTCNGTTTTTTTTTTTTTTTTTTTTTTTTCCCTTAAGGGCAGGTTTTCTTTTAAACAGGTGTAGAAAATATGAAAAACATGGGATTCAAAAGAGGACCCATTCAAATATTCATTGAGACTGCAGTTTATTTTTCTGGCATTAACTTTGGGAAGCGGAATAGTCCTGTATTTTGTGAAGTAACAGTTAAAATTGGTTGGAAGAAATCCCCCGACTCATGCAGAGGCAGGAATGCCACGGTCAGGAGTAACTATATAACCACAGCACCCACACATCAGTACTATTGCTTCTGACTTCCTCCAAGCCTAATGGTTGCTACAAATGCTCCATAATCATTTAGTCTGACATTCTTTTTTGAAATACAGGATTGGAATTTATCTTTTGAGTCATCTGTTTGTTTTTTTTAACTTGGAAGCTGCTCTGTCATGTAACTAATTGTAAGTTGGGTCCTATAGCTATATTCAGTGCAAAAACACTTGGTGAGGTGAGAAATACTGCTAGTTTTGCTTCGCATTGTTAGTAAAATCTGAGTCTCCTTGGGATCATACAATGCAGGTTCAGGAGGACTGCAGCTCCTGCTTTGGAGTCAGGACTAGTAGGGACATGTTGCCTCATAAAACCATAGGCTCAATAAGGCCAAGTGCCAGGTCCTGCACTTGGGTCACAACAAGCCCATGCAGCACTACAGGCTTGAGGAAGAGTGGCTGGAGAGCTGCCCAGCAGAAAAGGACCTGGGGGTGTTGGTGGACTGTTAGCTGAATATGAGCCAGCAGCGTGCCCAGGTAGCCAAGAAGGCCAACAGCATCCTTCCCTGTATCAGGAGCAGCATGGCAAGTAGGACTCAGGAAGTGATTGGCCCCCTGTACTCTGGGGCACTGGTGAGGCCCCACTTGAGTACTGTGTCCAGTTTTGGGCACGTATCACAAAAAAGACTGGGGTCCAGAGAAGGGCAGCGAAGCTGGCGAGGGGTCTGGAGAATAAGTCTTATGAGGAGAGGCTGAGGGAGCTGGGGTTGTTTAGCCTGGAGAAAAGGAGGCTAAGGAGAAACCTTATTACTCTCTCCAGCTACCTGAAAGGAGGCTGTAGAGAGGTGGGGATCGGTCTCTTCTCCCAAGTAACGAGTCATAGGACAAGAGGAAATGGCCTCAAGTTGTGCCAGAGGAAGTTCAGATTGGATACCAGCAAAAAAAATTTAACCTGAAAGGGTTTTAAGCATTGGAAAGGGCTGCCCAGGGAAGTGTTTGAAAGACAGGGTTCTTTTGCTTGTTTTTTGTCAGAGTTAGGTTGATGGTTAGACTAGATGATCTTAAACGTCCCTTCCAAACTAGACAATTCTGTGATTCTATAAAACAGTGTGTAGTGCAGAGCACCTGGTTTGTGGCCATCTGAAGCAGTAGGACCATGCAGAGCTCCAGCCTGGCTCCTAAAATAAACCAGTAACTTGCCTCTTGGCACAGCTAACTGGCTCAGGTGCCCCCTTGCCCTGATGGGGCTAGTCTGGGGCCAGAGCTCACTTTCCACCCTAAGGGTTAAATGCTCTGTGCTCATTTCAGAAGGTAGGAGCATGTTACTGGGTGTTTCCAGTCAGGCTGGAGTCAGGCTCAGGTTGGAGTCAGGCTCAGGCTGGAGTCACACAGTGCTTCATGCCTAAAAATGAGCTGCAGCTGAGCTGCAGTGGAAGTGTGTTTGCTGGAGTAGGCTATAATACAGAGCTGAAGGCAGTTACTGAGAAACTGTGTTGCTTCTTGGGTTTTTTTTTTTTGGCCTGTTCCAGACAAGCAACAAGCTGCAGCTGTCACCAGCAGTAACATCTGATTTCTCATATCCAATGAAGGAGAAAGTTTTAGGGCTTAATTTGATCTTTATTTTTCAATTATGTTAAATCATAAAAAGGCTGGTATTGACTAGTCCCAGTACTGCATCAGCACAGTCTGTTTTATTGCCAATTACTTCCTGCTTTTGCACGATAAACATTTTACTGCCTTGCTCCCTTTGTTTCCAGGCCTTTTGTGTTCCTTTTTGTCCAAAATAACAGTAGAAGGACATTTGGGAAATGGTACAGAAGAGACAGGGCATACCGTGGAGGAATTGTTTTCCCTTTGAAAATGTTTCCCATGTGAAAGTTTTCTGTACATATTTTGATTGCAAAATTCTAAACTAAAACTTCATTGCAAAAAAGTAGTTTCATTTTCTTTTTGGAAGTGGGAAAAGTTGGGTTTTTTCTTGGGTTTTCAATTGTTTCTTCTTTCATAGTCATTATTTCTACTGCAGTTATGTGAGGAGACTGTACAATGTGTTGCCTTTGGGTTTTATTTTGGTTTTGATAGATAGCTGATGGTGAGCAGAGAGATGAAGTTCAGAAGCAGATCTTGCTTTCTGTTTCTAAGCTCACTTGTTCCAGTATCTAGAGCAAACCTGAAAATTTGGTAGGTCTGAACTGTAAGTTTTGTTTTACATTAGGCTTTGGGAGTACATAAAAAGTCCATAAGGTCTTTTTAAACAAAAAAATCTCAGATGAGAGTATTTCCCTCTGAAACCGTTAGCCACTCAGAATTGCCAGCTCTGTTAAGAAAGCAATCTGGCACTGTTGATTCATGTTGTCTAGGTGGGTATTGAAATGACCACACCTAATGACAGCGATGTGGTCCTCCATGTCTCAGGTGATGGGGCCTGATGCTAAGATACCTTAGCCTTTTAACTGCAGAAACAAAGAAGTCTCTTTTGCAGCTTGAAGAACCTCTGTGATGACAGGACAGAGAGGGGAAGGCTACTGTGACAAAATAAGGTCTAAGTTAAGGGTTTGTTTAGAGCCACAATTATACCAAAAGGGAGAGGAAGGTGCAGAGCTCTGTAGGTCCAGAATATAGGAATATTTTACTACTGTGAGATGCTTAATCAGCTTAATGTGTTAATAAAAATTTGCTGCTTTACTTAGCTGTTTGAATACTTTGTCTAAGGCTGAAATTTTTGTACAGTGCAATAAATTTAAAATACCTGAGGCTTATTAAGCCCCATGGTATCTGAGCGCCTTGCTTTTGCCAAAGTGGATTTTTTTTTATCTGTGACTTCTTTGTCTAGGAAAGAAGACATGAGGAGCTTTATGTAATAAAGGAAACTTCAGGCAGTTTTAGAGATGCACCTCTGTAAGAGTCTTAACAACCTCCTGAGAGCTGAAATACATTGTCTGGATATTCAGATCAGCTGTGACATACATATGTTGCTTTGCAGTGTCTATGCTGTTGCAACACATGCATATGATCCTACTGTAGACTAGGAAGATTCTGTTACAGAGGTTCATCCACACATTTCCGCAGGTACAACTTATTTTGTGCCTTTGAATGGAGATATTGTAAATTGTCAAAGCTAGAATAGGAATTTCACCTTGTGCAGCAGCACAGCTCCTGTGTGTCTCTAAACCCAGTCTCTGCACAACTCTTATTGAACCCAAATTTCTATGAACGAGAGGTTCTATTCAGACGTTAAGGCTTGCACTTTCAGGCTGCCACAGAGACAGAGCTATGCTTCCAGAGACAGGGGCAGAGGGACAGATGAAGGTTAAAAAAACCCTGATCTACTGGATGGAAAAATATTTGTCATAGTGTATGCAAGTAACAATTAACCTGAGCAAGGCCAAGCCTGTGCTGTGCTGCACATGCAGCATGGCCTTCAGGCTGTGCTGTGCTGCACGTACTTCTTGCCAATAGGATTAATGTAGCCACCTTGTTCTAACAGAGGAGGCTGCAGACAGCTCCCCCGCGCTACTGGTGATCACACTGTCTGTGTGGCCTTGCAACGAGAAGTTCCTACACAAGCTTCCCTTCTGTAGAAATGATTAATAGATATTTTTTTTTTCTTGAAAGAAAACTAGTAACTTCAATGACCAAAAAAGGAGTATCTCCCTGGATTTGACCTGTGTGGTGTACTGTGGGAGAAACCCATCCAAGGTCCATCTAATGCTGTGTGAACATGGCATTCCCAGCATCTGGAGGGACATAAGATTATTCTGTCTTATTAAAACAATTGTTTATTAAGCCGTTTGTGGTCGGGCCTCTCTTGCTGAGATCCAGAAACAGCCCTGCATGATCTTTCTCACCATACGCACTCACACACAACTACTCCCTGCCTCTTTGATTTGCGGGGGTCTGTGCTCCGCTTCTTGCAGCCAACAGCGTTGCTTTTGCTGAGCAGAGCTCAGGGAAGCGTCTCAAAGCTGGAAAATCTCTGCTGCTCTGTGCATGTCACCCAGCTCGCTTCCCTAAGGTTCTTGCATGACGCACATGCTGCATTTTGCTGTGGTACTTTACTAGTCCAATTCGTAGGGTATACCCAGGGGTGTCTGCCCAGGGCAGCACACACACCTCTATGAATGGCTGTTCTCTTTACTTGTGGAAGGTGAAAGTACAGACACAAGCATGACTGCCCCCTCTGCGGGGCCTTTCTGGGTCTGCAAAACCTTAAGCGTGGGATGAGATAAACAGAACAAAACTGTGTACGGATTTTTTGTTACAAGGAGGGAAAGAAATCCCAGCACTTTAGAGAAAACAAGGATGTGCAGGGTGGCTGGGAGGCATGCAGCTGCTGCAGTCTCAGCTTTGCTTTTTTGGAACTGCATTCATGCACCAGAACAATATCACAGAATCATAGAATGGTTAGCACCAGAACAATATCACAGAATCATAGAATGGTTAGGGTTGGAAGGGACCTTGAAGATCATCAAGTTCCAAGC
>VZRU01003888.1:1613-46071 GCA_013398155.1 Pedionomus torquatus | reverse complement strand
GGGGTGTTGGAACTTCGTGATCTTCAAGGTCCCTTCCAACTCTATGATTCTAGTTTTTTAAGTCACTAGCGGGCTTTTTTCCTCTGTGGCAGATGCTCTGTGCTCAGCTGGGGACCAGCAAGCTGTTAGCAGTAGGTCAGTCAGTCCTGTTCAGGTGAATCCATTAAGTCCAAAATCAGGCCATCCTTTGCCTGTGGTGGTGCCCACTTGCTTGTTTGCATCTTGGTTTAGCATCACTCCAACAGGCATGGATGCAGACAGAGTACTAGCAGGACAAGAGCCTTGTGCATTGTGCCATCCCACTTTGGAGAAGGCATGTTTCCTAAGGGAAAACTGGGAATCTAAGCTCCTGGTTGGCCTCTCTCGACCTCTAGAAACATCTATTGTACATATGTGCAAGGGCACCCTTAGGTGAAGTGAAATGGGAATAAGTGGAAGGCATGACACTAGCGTGCCTGTATTATTGCTACTTCCTGATGATTAACCCACGTGCTTGCCTGTTAATTGTTGTGTCCATCTATCTTTTGTTCATTTTGAGCATTTCTGTGAGGCTGGGAACCTACAGCAGTAACACTGTTGCTTTGCAGTGTGCCTGATTTTGCAGGGTTTAGTTCTGTTGGAATACACGAAAACTGAAGACTTGACAGCAGAAGAGAGCTGTGTACCTTGGAGAAGGTCATGTCAGTAATAAGTCAGGAAGAAGAGGTGACTGCAGCAGAGGTAGGAGCTGAAGAGGAGCTGGCTGCAGTGGCCAGTGAGCAGGGCAGAGGACAGGCAGATGACAGTAGTGATAGGGAGTCTGAATGGCCTTCTGAAGCAAGGTGACAGGCAGGGTCAGAAAAACACTCACCAATAGTCAGGGAAGCTTCTTATCTTAATCAGCTCAGCCTATTCTCTCCATGTTTGCTGCTTCTTTCCATTTGATTAACAAATTCTTTCCCCAGAAAAAACAGAGGTGTATTCCTCACTGTCCTGCCACCCTGCAGATACTGGTGCCAGTGATAAAATGGCTTAGACTCTTTATTACCTTTCCACTCGGGGCTGTAATTTTCAGCATACCATTCTGATTAGCTAATGCCTCATACCTCATGCAAGCTGCTGAAGAGTGATAAACTGAGACCTTGAATAGCAGCCCACCACACTGACAGAAATAATTGGGGAAGGTATTTCCCCAGTAGAAAATTTGCTCTGATAACTGGCTTCCTACCTTATTAACTGATACAATTTTTTCATCCCACTGGCGTCTGCAGACTTGCTCCTGATTTAGTTGATGGCAGAGCAGAACAAGGGCCAAGGAAGATAATTTTGAAATTATTTCCTGGTGTGTAAGGAGAAATTCTATGGAGCTCAGTGTCACAGTTGTGTTCTTTGGAATAAGTGAGAGAGGTCTTAGGTGGAAGTCAAGGAAGTGTGAATTTGAAGGCTGTTGTGTGAATTATGCTAGAAGGCTTTGGAAATGTGCTGGACCCAAGGGAAATTAGTGGGAAGCAAAAAGAATAGTTTAAGGGCCATGTCCTTCCCTGTGATAAGGTTGCTTTATGTTGCCAGAGCAACTCTATAGTTTGGTCCTCAGAGTATTTCTTTGCTTACAGCTTGGAGCTCCCATCACAATTGCTAGAAGTCATTACTGCCGCAGACAAGGATGTAGAAAAGGCTTTTACATCCTGCTCAATAGCTAGCTCCCAGTGTCCAAAATAGCATAAAATGGAAAGATTTTAGTGCTGCCCTGTGTCATGGTGGATGTCTGGATCATAACAGGTTCTTTGTGTCCCATCCTTGGTCTCCTCTGAGCAGGACCTAACCTGGCCAAAGGAAATGGAGTTTGATTTTTCAGAATATTAAGTATTTTACCACAGACTGTCTTCTGGCAGTGGCCTGAACTAGATTTTACCCTTAGGGATATTAGAGCTTATTTTCCTCAGTGAAATTAAGTCTGCTGAAAGTCATCGGGCTGATGCCTGAGGAGCCTGGCACCTCCCATTCCTCTCCAGAGGTGACTGACTGTGAGCGAATCTGTTTCGAGACACCTCCTGCCAGCTGTCACTTTTCAGGACTCACCGCCCTCCTGCTTCCTTTGTCACAGCGGGCTCTGGGGCTAATTGCAGCTATCCCATTCTGTCAGGCTCTGTGAAGGGGCTACTGGCATTAGCATCCTGGCAGCCCACAGGTCTGTGTGTGGACATAGTGGGCCCCACACAATTCTTGTCTGAAAACAGTGCTGACAGCACACAGCCTCTAATGAGCTGCTTGCAGATTCTGTCCTCTTTTATGTCGAGCCTTGTCCTTTGGAGACCACAAGTCCCTTCATGCAGAGTGAATTTCAGTGGAGACAGGAGGGAGCGGTGCACGCTGTGATTTGTAGTCTCCACAGACTAGTATTCACAAGGGGTTTCAGATGTTTACATTTCGTATCCAACATGCGTGAAGTGACATGTGGTTGCTCCCTTCTAGGAGACAGAAGAAGACAGCCTCTCATGCTGTGACGGAGCTGGAGAACACCAAGGATTGCAGCCAGGCCGAGAAGCCTCTCTTCTGCCCTTCCCATCCCACGGAGAGGCTGAGGCTGTTCTGTGAGCAGTGTGACCAGCCTGTGTGCCGAGACTGTGTTGTAGACAAGCACCGGCAGCACCCCTATGACTTCACTGGCAATGTCATTCACAGGCATGGGGATGCCCTGCGGGAGCTACTGAAAAGCACCCAACAGCGCATGGGCACCCTAGAGGGTGTGCTGAACGAGATCGATGACATGGGTAGTGCTGTCTGCAGTCGCGCAGCAGCTGTGGCAACAGAGATCTGTCTGTTTGCCAGTGGGTATGTGAAAGCAATAGAAGAACACCGGGACCGGCTGCTGAAGCAGCTGGAGGACTTGAAGGTGCAGAAGGAAAACCTGCTACACTTGCGGAAGGCCCAGCTGCAACAGCTGCTGCTGGACATGAGAACAGGCGTGGAGTTCACAGAGCGTTTGCTGACAAGTGGCTCAGACTTGGAGATCCTTCTCACCAAAGGGGTGGTAGCAAGCCGGCTGGCAAAGCTGAACAGCATTGCTTACAACACCCATCCCAGTGTGGAGGACGGGATCCAGTTCTGTCCCCAGGAGAGGGCAGGGCAGTGTCGAGGCTATGAAGTTTTTGGGGCCATTCTCAATAAAGTGGTTGATCCAGCCAGATGTGCCCTGCTTGGGGAAGGTAATGGGGTGCTGTACAACACTGCTGCCTGAAGCTGCCTCTCCATTCTCTGTACCTACGTAGTGTGCAGCTTAAGGCACTGTTGGGTCTCTGCTGTCCAGGCATTGACTAGGGGCAGAGGTAGAGCCCTGCCAGAGGTTGCATTGCTTGCTGAGGGACTCTGACAGCTGTGCTGGGCAGGGCCTAGCCAAAGGGATATCCCCCTCCAGATGTACAAAGCCTACTGAAGCTGTCCTCTGCAACATCACTGACCTCAGCATGCAGCTGAGCTGTGAGAAGAGCAACCCTTAGGCCAGAGACTACAGCCTGGTCAGGGGATGGGAATGGCACCTGTGATGGCAGGATGTGATGCTCTTCCAGTGGCCCCAGATGTTCCGCAGCATGGGCCCAGGCAGATTCCCTCTGTCGCTGAGCGAGGAGGTTCATTCCCGTTACAGCTTCTGCTGAGATTGTCATGGGACTAACTTGCATCAATGGTTTCATGGATATTTGCTTACTAAAGACTTCGAGCAGGGCCAGAAAACAGATAATGTTCAGATCCTCCCACAGAGCACAGGCAGCTCTGGTCAGTAATGGCCTACACAGAGCAGATGAGACTGACCCAGGGCTCATTCAGTCCCTTCCATGCCAAACTGGTAGTGCTGAGGTCTCTGGGGCTTCACACTGCACAGCAGGGCTGTTCTTCTTCCCTCCTGGCTGCATGGTACACCTTGAGGCCACCTGGGAAGATGCCAACTGGGTTCAGAGGGGCAGGCAGGAAGACTACCCCGATCTGTACAGACCTTCAGGCTAAGCCTGCCCAGCATCACTCAGCACTATGGCTGTTCACACTTTCTTGATCCCTGATCATGTATATTTACTTTCCCCTGTGAGTGGAAAGCGCTGTGTACCCTAGCAGCAAAGTTCTGGTTGCACTCTGGAGGGACTGCAAAATAGGTGGGAGCTGGCAGATGTGATGGTGTGAATCCTTTCTGGTCCTGTTTCTCTGCCTTGTAGATTTCCACAGTGCCCGTCAGAGCAAGCTGACTGGCTTTACCCTGCAATGCAATGACACTACGGGGGAGCAGATGGGGCGAGGAGGAGAGGCAGTGCAGGTCACCATCACTCACAAGGACAAGAGGGACTGGTGGGTATTTTATTGGAGGGCTTCCCAGTCACTGGGTTTACCTTGCTGCCTCCTTTATCCTGGCTCCCTCCTTGTTTGGTCTGGGGGGAGGACATGCTTCAGCATGTGGGTCAGAATCTGTAGGGGAAAAGGCACTCCTTCCCACCAGTATAGCAGTGCTTCTTACTGGTTTTATTTGGCTGTGTCGATCTTAACGATGTTGGCTCAGATATATATTGAGTCTTTCAGTGATTTGGGACTTCTTAAAGGATTCAATTTGTTGCATTGTCAGAGTGAAATGTTGCTTCCAGCACCTTCCAACACTCGGGGCTTCTGCTTTTGTTAATAATACCTAGTGAATGTAAAATTTAGAAACCCCGGAATGACTGTCTCATGTCCAACAGACAGTCCACTGATCCCAGGAGCCTCTGACAGCTGATGGGAGTGCCTAGTCTATGTTCTGGAGAAAGGATCTGTTGGGACTTTATTGTGCTTTCTCCTGTAGTTGCAAGTCCTGAGCACTTTAACCTGTTCAGAGGTTTTCCAGCAAAAGCAGGGAAGATTGCACTGAGGCTCCGAAGTGTTTCCAAAATGACCAAACAGGAAAAAAAAGTATTTTGTGACTACTTCCAGGCCACGCCTGTAACTATAAAAGCAGTCAGGCACAAATGCAGAACCATCTGGGGGTCGGTTCTTAAGAAAAAAACCTACTGAGTTTTGCAGTACATACTGGAGCAAGATCCTGGTGGCACTTTTTCAAGTTGGTGGGATGACTTGATGTAAAAAAAGGACAGGACACTAAAACTCCTTGCTGTAGGGGAGTGGCGTACAGGAAGAGTGCTGGCTGTGCAGGTGCTTATTAATAGAGCATCATTGTTCAAGAACATTGCTCCAGTGTATCTTCCTTCCTTAGGTGCCCATACGATGTAGGAAGGTGTGCACACAAGGGTTGCGTGGATTTTACTTGGTGGGGTAGAGGTCGCTGTGGCCACATTAACTCAGTTTCTTGGTTTTGTGTGTATGCTACATCTGGTGCTGAAAGCTGTCAGGCTTTGGGTTGGGGCACGGCAGCTGAAGTACTACTGCACAGTTGGTGTCAGGAAATGAAGTAGGCAGCTGTATTGATGGGAAGTGGTGGGGGGGTGGGGAATACAGCCTGCAAATCTGGAAGATTATAAACTGTCATGTTTTGGGACACAAGAGACTAGTGGGGATTAGGAATAATACCTTTCTCTACACAGAGCTGCCTGATAATTGTCTGGAAATCTCTTTCCACCTTGCAGAAGCAGGCAATCAGTAACTAGCTGATGTTGTCTCCCTGGCACTGTGTCCACCAGGGTTCCTTGTGAAACCCAGAGAGCTTCACTTTGGAAAGGAAAAGTTCACCAGCAGGGACCTAGAACTCCTCAAAGCATTGAAGAGAAGAGTTGGGGTCAGTGCTTTTGGGACAGTGGTTAAGGTGATTCAAACCTGCCCAGTTTATGTGCTGTCTTACTCCTGGTCTGTTCTGGATATAACTGCTCTCTGAAGCTGTGAATTTACCCCATTTCTGAAGGCCATTATCTCATGGAGTAATTTGACCTGGAAGTGCACTGTCTATCATCTTCTGCTCTTTCAGTGCTTAGGGTAGCTACAAATCCTTGCAGTGCAGCTAGCTTTGTGTGACTTCCTTTGTATGGTTATTGCAGCACCCAGTAGCATGTGTGTGTGAAAGCTACTCCATGCTTGAGCATTGCTCATGCATCCTGTTAAGCTTGCTTGAGACCTGTAGCTGCTGAACAAGGCTGAGGATAAGGAACCGACTGCAAATCTAGGCCAGACAATGGTTCACAGGTAGAGCTATTTTATGCAGTCACTGACCTCTTGGACTTCTCTCTGTTCATAGTGCAGTCAAGCCAACAGTGTGTGATAACGGCGATGGGACCTACCATATTTCCTACAACCCTGAGCAGCCAGGCTTGTATGCTGTCTGCGTCTATGTGAAAGGGCAGCATGTAAAGGTAACATTTCTTGTTTCTCTTGCGCTGCTGCTTCTTTACCTGCTTTTCTTCTCGAAGGATTTGCTTCAAATCTTTCTAAGGATTTCCTCTACCACTTAGCAGTTTGAGACTGGGCTTAGTGATCTGACAGGATCACCTGGTTAGTTTTTGAACACACAAGCACAACACCTGATATCATCTGCTGCAGCAGCCTTTCTGCTTTCTTGTCCTCTGCAGGGCTCTCCATTCACTCTGATAGTGAAGAAGAAGTTCCGTGAGCACCATGGTGTGTTTCACTGCTGCACGTTCTGTTCAAGCGGAGGGCAGAAAGCTGCTCGCTGTGCCTGTGGGGGTACCATGCCAGGTGAGTGCTCAGCTTTCCCCACATTTCTCAGTGAGACTAAGTAGCACTGTGGCTATACTGTTTCTGTTTTCTGTTTTGGCAGGTTGGGAGCTTCTGAACTGTGTCACACCGTGCCCAATCATAGAATCATAGAATAATCCAGGCCAGAAGGGACCTCCAAAGGTCATCTAGTCTGACCTCCCTGCAGTCGCAGGGACACCTCCAACTAGACCAGGTTGCCCAAGGCCTCATCAATCCTCACCCTGTCCAGGGAAGGGGCCTCAACCACCTCCCTGGACAACCTGTTCCAGTGCTCTTCCACCCTCATAGTGAAGAATTTGTTTCTAATATCCAATCTAAATCTGCTTTTCTCCAACTTAAAGCCATTGCCCCTCGTCTTGTCACTGTGGGCCTTTATAAACAGACTCCCCCCAGCCTTCCTGTAGGCCTCCTTCACGTACTGGAAGGCTGCGATTAGGTCTTCTTGGAGCCTCCTCTTCTCCAGGCTGAACAATCCCAGTACCCTCATCCTATCTTTGTAGCAGAGGTGCTCCAGCCCCCTGATGATCTTCATGGCCCTCCTCTGGACCTGCTCCATCAGGTCCATATCCTTCCTGTATTGAGGGCTCCAGACCTGCACACAGTACTCCAGGTGGGGTCTAACCAGAGCAGGGTAAAGCGGCAGAATCACCTCTCTGGATCTGCTGGCAACATTTATTTTGATGCAGCCCATGATGTGATTGGCCTTCTGGGCTGCAAGTGTGCACTGCCTGCTCATGTCCAGCCTTTCGTCCATCACCACTCCCAAGTCCCTGTCTTCAGTGCTGCTTTCTAATACCTCATTCCCTAGTTTGTATTGATGGCGAGGTTTGTTCCGGCCCAGATGCAGAACCCTGCACTTGCTCTTGTTGAACCTCAGCTTGGTGTCATCTGCAAACTTGCTAATGGTGCATTCAATCCCTCTGTCTATATCATTGATAAAAATGTTGAAGAATACCGGTCCCAGCACAGATCCTTGAGGGACACCACTTGTGACTGCTTCCTAACTGGACCTCAGGCCATTGAGCACCACCCTCTGGAAGCAACCATCCAGCCAGTTCCTTATGCACTGAACAGTCCACCTATCAAATCTATATCCCTCCCGTTTGTCAAGCAGGATGTTGTGGAGGACTATGTCAAAGGCCTTACAAGTAGTCCAGATATATCACATCCATAGGTCATCCCTTATCTACATAAGACAGTCACATAGACACTCTATCATAGAAGGCCACTAGGTTAGTCATGCAGGACGTGCCCCTAGTAACGCCATGCTGGCTGTCCTGAAACATCTCCATGTCCACTGTGTGCCTAAGCATGGCATCTAGAAGGTTCTGTTCCATGATCTTCCCAGGTGGGGCTGACAGGTCTGTAGTTCCCAGGGTCCTCCTTTCTAAAAGGCCAGTGCTGTCTGATGAAAAAGCCTCACTCCTCATTTAGGATGAGGGTTCAACTCCCTAATTTGTTTAATCCCAGCCAGCTTCCCTGCCCTTGATCTGCATGTCTCATTATGCGTTTTGAATGTTTTAGTACAGAACCAGCCTCTTCCTTTTTCTGTGCTTGATCTATATCTAGCTCTGGTTGTAGCCACCAATGGCTGCCACAGGGTTCTGTGGGCCTGTGTCTTGCATTACTCAACAGACAATGGGACAGCAATCTTCAGCTTTTCCCAGCAATTGGAACAGGTGGCTCCCCCTCTGTTGTTGTTTCTTTGAGGAGCCCTGGTAATATGAGACTGAATATGCTGTGGTCTCACATTACATCACATCTTACAAAAGTCCTTGGGCTGAAGCAGTCTCTGAAAGTCTCTGACCCAGTGGGATTTTCTGGCTTAATTTTGGTTGCCTCTTCTCTTACAGGTGGGTACCAAGGCTGTGGCCATGGACACAAAGGTCACCCTGGCTGCCCCCACTGGTCATGCTGTGGACAAGTGAAGGAGAGCTCAGAGTGTTTGGGAGGGCCACCCAGCGATGCCTCGCAGAGGAGTTTGCTCAGGACAGTTGCCCTCTGAGCAGCCAGGTGAGCCCCTGCGAGCCCAGGGCACTGCTGCTGGCTGCTGCATGAGCACAAACCATGAGGATCCTCACTATCACTGCAGAACCTCGCTGCCAATATCTTGAAGGGGTACGAACTGAGAAAAAGGAGAGGGAAAATAAAATTGTGCCTTATATTCCACCCAGGGCCTGTGTATGCAAAGTTGTTTTGTGCCTGAACAGGAGCAAGCTCCGAGTGTTCTACTGGTGCCTACACTTGGAAGGACTTGTGGCCCCCTGGGGTCGGGCTCTATGGGGAAACTCAATCTGAGCAGTTACCTCACAGGAAGGTCAAGATGTGTCCCCTTCTGCAGGATTGACAGTGTCTGCTGTCCTTCTTGAGGAGGCCAAAGCTGCTCACTGGGGCACATTCCAAAGCATTTGTGGTTGTGCCTTGGAAAGGCTTGGCAGCCTGAATATGGCTTCTGCCTCCCTGTTATGTATGCAGTGTATATAGCACAGTCACGCTCCTGGGAGCTGCTGTTGTGTTTGCAACTCTTATATTTTCTCCAAGTAAGCTGTAGTCTCATTATTACCTCCCTGCAAAGCAGGAGCAACATGGATTAGTAATATATCTGAAGGAAATCCAAGGAAAAGCTCTGGTGCTGATGGGAACTGGAATTAGAATGTCATTCACTCAGTCTGTGTGTTCTCCATGGAGATGATGTCAGACGTAGCACTGCTGGGGGTGATGCGTGAGCCAGGAGAGTACCCAGCTCACCTAGAGAAGATTTGGAGATGATTTTAACATCAGTAAGAGCCATAGGTGCAAGTTTGCAGGTGTCTGTCCTGAACTGGGGCAGCTAGGCAAGAGGACCAGAAGGACACAAAATACAGCAAAAGTCATGGATTACACTTGCGCAGTCTTGGCAAGGATTTCTTTTTAGAAGGAGAGCTTGTTCCGTTTTCCATTGTATGTCTGCTGCCAACCCATAGTTGGGGAAAGGACATCTGTGATGAAGAGTAAGAGGCACTTTCTTGGAAGGACAACTGCTAACCTGCCAGTTGCTTCCTGGCACTTGCCTAGGTGAAGCAGACACCCTGGATACCTTCCTGAATAAAACACGTTTGTGTCACTGAGACTGGGAATGCTACTGCCCCAGGGACAATCTCGCTGGCAGGTGTGTGTTGCTAGGGGCTTCTAATACTGCCTGGGAAACTGGGGACAAAAGTCTGATTGTTGGTCACTTGGGGAGAGGAATGCTGTTCCAGTGTCAATAGTAAGGACTGGTTCTTTCTTTCTGGCTGATGATAGCAGGCTTGTAAAGAGTAGAAACCTGTGCTGTCAGTTTGCTTGCTTGAACCTAGAAGACTCTCATTTGTTGTTTGTTCCTCTTACAAAGCCAGTTTTGGAACTTCTTCCCAGCAAAGGAGATATATATCCTTATGCAAATGCTTTTTATAGCTTTTAATTCATCATCTAGAAAGGGCTGTCAAACAAACCAGAGAAGGTTAAGGCAGTTTACGTCTCCAAGTTAGGCAATTTAAGTCTCCAAGTTGCTGACGCTGAAATTTCAAAGTGAAAGTTTAATAATTTGAGTTAACCTTTAATGGTACAAAACATAACTCATTCTTGTCCTTGCTATGTTCAGTCAGTGCTCAGCACAGAACGCAATGTAAAACAAAATGCCTAATTTTTTGTGTCTATTTCTTGTCCCCTACCCCTTATATTTGTGTTGGTTTTTCTCAGAACTTCCATTCTTTATTGCAGAGGGAACTCATAAGGACGGCACTACCTTCTAGGCACATAATTTCTGTCTAAAAACATCTTAGTCCTCTCAGACAGAGGAATGTGTTTTCTCTTTATGTTAGGCATCCCTTACACACCCTGTCGCTGACATTTTCCAAGAAGCTGTTTGTAAGAATTACACCAGTGAACATATAAACCCTTCAGGGAACTGCATTCGGCTTGGGCTAAGCTCTACATTTGACATGGGGAGAGCAATTTTCGGGCAGCATGGGGGTACTAATCCTGCCGGGGCCAGGCGCTTGTATTGATTTTTTTTTTTTAAACTTGAAGGCTCAGTCAGTCCCAGGGATTATAAAGTATTCCCCAGCTACCACTCTGCCTTTGGATAAAGGGGGCTGTGCGTTAAGATAGTTTGAAGAATCAGAAAAGACATTTAATGATTGTAGTCACTTTGTGGGGACTAGGTGTGAGTGTCCTCCCATTATTAGCAAGTGGACCTTGACCTCAGCGTTCATTACTCAAGATGCTTTGCCAAATAAATAGATCCTATTGGTCTGCTGGAGGCTTCCAGAGCCCTGTTGGTAATCAGCCTTAGGCAGGTGATGAATTAGGAGGTGTAGTTAGTCTGCTGGGCAACACGATGTTATTTCTGACCCGGTGGCCCTTCAGATAACTTCCCCTCCAAAGTCTGAAAAAAGAAAAAATAGCAAAATGGTGGTGCACATGAGGAGAGGCTTTGGGAGGTACAAGAAAGAAGGCTTACTCCCTAGATAGGGAAAAGAGCATAGCTGTGAAAAACACAGCAAGATGGAAGACTTGAAAAGGGCCCTGCAGCCTGGAAGACTCCACATAGGGTGCCTCTAGAGGCAGTTATCCTGCTAGGTTATCTTTCTCCTTCTCAGATGAGGCAAACCACTCTGGTGACACAGCTGCATTTGTAGCTCTGTGTTTGAGCATCTAGTTTGTCCCCAGAAGACAAGAGTTACTGCGGAAGCTTGCTCAACAGGGCTTCTGAGCCTTTCTGCAGCAGGAGATGGTTCACAAAAGTTCACTGACCATCTAGAGTGCCGTGTCAAGGTAGATCCTAGCAGTGGCTCATGGGCAATGCAAAGGACTTTGTCTGTTTCCAGCCAAGGGTGGCTCACCACCTCCTGTTTTGAGAGGTGAGGGCTTGTTCTGAGTGCTGCTGCTTCCAGCTTCCCTTCAAGGGCAGATGAGGCTAAGGACAGGTAGAGCTGATAAGGCAGGGACAAGCTCCCTTCCAGACCACTAGTGTTCCTGTTTTTGGTGCTTCTCAAGCACCTCTGGACACCCATTGTTACAGATCCGGGATCAAAAGCCTGGAAAGATATCCAATATTTTATGCCAAATCCCAAGGATAGCTTTCATCTTTTTCAGCCAGCTGGCTGCATTCACCTGTCTTGAGTGTTCTGTTGAACTTGGCTGCTTGTCAGCTTGCCACAACTCCATCTTCTCCAGGTTGTCTTCATTTACCAATAGCTCTTCCAGTGTTCCAGTGAGGGAACTCTTCTGACAGAATTATTATTTGTGAAGAAAGAAACAAGTTGTATGAAGAACAGCAGAGCAGCTGCACTCTGGTTCTTGTGCCTGTGCCTCCCCCAAAACACTGAACACCTTCTTTGGCCTTGTCCCACCTTCAATCTTTCCTGCCCTCACTGTTCCCTCATGCAGGCAAGAGGCAGCACATGCTGTGCTCAGCTATAGGGCACTATCTGGTAGCCCAGCAAATCTAGTAGCATTTTGTGCCTATCTTGTACCTTGCCTCAAGTGAAGACAGAGCTGATGTGTCTCTTCCCCAAGTGCTCAGCAGCTTTCACAGACCAGATTCTGCTGTCACATTTGGTTGGATTTCATTAATAGATTCAAAACTGGTAAGAGCTGGCTGGGCAGATCATGTGGTCCCAGATCCTTGGTTCCTTTGGGAAATATTCTAAAAAACACTTCTTGTTTTTTACTGTATAAACATACGGAGAGGAGTAGGCTCTAGCGTGAGAGCTGCTCAGTAGTTAATATGTTGTTGCCTTGGTGAGTGGGACTTGCCCTGGTCCTACTGGGGCTGCTTGTGCCTGAGAAAGATTTGTTGTTCCAAAATGGAGGTAACATGATCGTTGACTATGTAGTGAGGTGTGCTGCAGCTATGACCTGGAGTTAACTGGTGTTGAAAGGGGACACCTCATTTGTGCACTGCACCAAAACAGCCATAAATCAAGTGTCACCAAGGGCAACAGGATATTTCTTAATGTGCATTTCCCACAAGGCTGCTGTAGCCTAGAGCTATTCCTATCTTTTAGTAATGCTCTGCTAAATTACAGCAGGTTTAGCAATGAGTAGAATACTACAAAATAAGTGAGATTTCTTTTTTTCAGACTATAAAGGTCTATTCCATGCTAAAGCAGGAAGGAAGTGAAAACTGTATAAAGTTCACTTTGTAAGTTTAAACTATTGCAACAACCAAAGAGCAACAACGATTCTCAAGTATGAGATTTCCACTCCTTGGTTTCATTCAGAGGCCAGAGGATGAAGGACATGCTTTCAGTAACAGCGAGGCTGAGCATTAGGAGTAGGTCGCGTTCACACCTCTGCCACAGAGCTTGCACAGGGCATTGAGTTATCTCCTCTGCCTGGAGAGCAATTAGCTTCACAGTCAAGCACTCACATTGAAGTAGCACATGAGCAGCAGAGTAAACCCAATGACTGGTCACTCTTAAAAGGAGAAAGTCCCCACCCTGGCTCCTCTGTCCTTGCCTGCAGGCCATGTGGTCAGTCCTGCCCCACCAGAAGCATCACTGGGTATGACATTCCTCTGACCTAAAGGGGAACCAGTTCAACTCCCTGACCCAGCAGAAAACCATTTGCTTTCTAATTTTGCTTTGTTTTGTAACAGGTGACTAGGCTTAGTGGAGGTTCAGAGCTGTGCTCTCATCAGTGCAAGAAGGTGGTTCAACACAAGCTGTGACATGTAACTTCCTCTTGGCATGAGGACCCCTGGAAGTGCTGAGTCCTGGGTGCTAAGCGCCTTGTAATACAGTTTGCTGACTTTGCTGCCTGTACAAGAGCCACAACCTGTTCCAGCCCTCTCTCTGCTGTCTAGAAAGTTGTCATGTGTCATGCAGCACATCTGGCTATGTTCATCCCTTGTAGAGGTGAACAGGCTTTTTTTGGAGTTGAACTGTAGTCCGAAAGACTAAGCACACACTTCTGAAATCTTGTACATGCACAATTTGAAGGCCGCTAGTGCCCCTCAGGGCATTTTAAGCCCTCCTGGACCCCTATCAGCCCTTGCAGCTAGTTTGGTCATCACTGAGTGGTATTGATTGGCCCTGATTTGAACCTCTGTTTGTTGCAGAGAAAGTAATTTGTTTTTTCTGAGGTGCTGGACTGTTCTCACTTCCTCTGGTTAGCCTCAGCTCTGCTTGGGACAGCTGTTCAGTCCCTCTAATCCTCCAAACTAGCTGGGGATGGCTATGGACTGTCAAATATTCCCCTTTCCCCATCCTTCCTGGAATGTAGTCCAGACAGATAACAGGATACACAGGTTCCCTTTGGGGAAACTGAACTCAGTGGTGCAAGCTGCTCTGTCTTTTCTGTTCTTGCACAATCTCTCTGCCCTTCTCAACTTCTTATGCCCAAGAGCTATGCATCCTGCCCCCAGTCTTAAGTGAGACCAAGCACAGAGGAAAAGGATTGTAGGGTCTGTGCCAGCTTCTTTCCTTTACGTGCTCTGATGTCCACCATCATGGCAGATCTGAGAGCAGCAGGAGCTGGCCTCGGAGAACAGAAGTAGGTTGGTCTGGAGGAGTTCAGAGGAAGAAAACAGCAGTAGGAAAGAGGCCACTGCCAAACCTGTGTCACTCTGGCAGCACTGCTGAACCTGGAAAAGCCTCCTAGCACAGCACATGGGGCTGAGAAGACGCCTTGCAGGTGGGGATTCTCTGTTAGTGCCAACAGGAAGACTGGAGATTTTACGGAGACCTGAGCTAGTCCTGGATATAACACAACCCACCAGTGATGGGTGAGCTGTGGATCTATATGGGAGGCTTCTGCATGCTGAGCCAAGGATTTAGCTGGCTACCAAACCTGTGGTGGGTTTTTTTTTGTGTTATATTAGACATGTTTCTTTAATGGGTGGTGTAGGAAGTTTCTTCTGTTGCCCCAGTGACTAACCAGGCCTCCTTGCTTTTGACTGTCCTTGTGGGGGGAGCTGAGATGCCCACTGCTTCCTCATTCCTGAGAGTTCACTGCCTGGGCTCACCACTCCTTAGCCGAGTTCAGTTATTTAAGGAGAACAGCCTGGGAGAATATATCATGCAAAGGACAGGGGCTGTGCTGAACAGTGTGGGACCTTTGGGCACCTGGTGTCTGGCTTGTCTTCGTAGGTGCTGTGACCATGGCATCCCAAGGCCAGGTCATTTTCTGGAGGTATGGTATTATCTGCATCTGCTTTGGGAGATAGGAGGGAGGGAACTGCATTTTTCAGACTCCTCAGCTGTATCACCTTGCTGCCAGGAGCTTTCAAGAGTTCAGTTCTTTGCAGCTTTACTGTAATACTGCACTCACCACTACAGCTTCTTTTCTACAGTCAGTAAGGCCGTGTAGCTGTCAGACACCCATGTGCAGGTCATCAGCTGCAGCCATGATGGAGATTTGTGTCCTAGAAACTGCATGGCCAGAATATGCCACCTCAGGTTTGAAGGCTGTTATAGGTCAGTGTACTGATGGCTAGAGAAAGTCTCTGTGCTCTTGCTGTTGTCGGTTGGGGTATCAATAGCTTGAGGGAGGCTCCACATTCCTGCTGCTGGCCCTCAGACAGTCACTTATGTCTCCATCACATCGGTGTGCTGTGGGGAGAAAAGTAGAAGCTGTCTTACGGCAAGTTTCCTTGCTGCTTGGGCCAGGAGTCAGAGCTGGGAAGATGTGCAAGCTGGTTTGTTCCTCTTGTTTCAATGAACTTCTTTCCTTTGGAGCTACTGACCAAGTCATGGTGAACTACAGTCAAAAAAAGTATTGTGAGGAAAGCCATCAAAATATTTATCTCATATCTTCATCTCCTGATTAGTTGAAAATAACCTCCACCAGCTTACTAAATTAGTTGGCAAACTTGCTTCAGCCTGTGATGAACATGGACCGGGCTTGCATCTAAACCTGACTGCTTGAACCACCACCAAGCCATGTCCCTTCATCCCGGGTGTGAGCTCTTCCAGGCTGGATAGAGGCAGAGGCTCCAGTGAGGTGTGTGAGACATCCCTACTTGCGCTTATCCTGTCAAAAAGGTTTTGGCTGTTAAGAGTATCTGTCCCACAGCAGTGGGGAGAAGGGCAGTCCACATAAGAACAAAAAGAGACTCTCACATAAGAACTCTCTCGCATCAGCTGTGCTCCAGCTTTCTCACATGGGGCATCAATGAAGTGCTAAACAGTATTATTACCTGTACCTTTTCACTAACAAATTTGAAATCACAGTTTGAATATCCACAGGGCATCATGTTCCTCATGCGTCTGGAATTCATGCAATAATTAACTCTGTTATTCTCAAGAGGTAGCCCAGCTGGCTTTTGTCAGGGAAATACAACAACTAAGAGGTGTGAAAAAATGGGCAACTACCCCTTGCTACTCTGAGAAGCATCCTCCAGCTCTGCGAGCACTTCTGTCTGCCCTGGACAGCGGATTACTTATTGCTTTTTCAAGGCCACTGGCCTCTTCAGGCTAAATTTAAAATGCAGAAATAGCCCAGAGGGAGTGGTGAATTTTCCAGGAAGATTCAGAGGAGCAGTGGGAGGTTTCTATTGATTTCAGAGAGAAAAAACCAAACCAAAACAGCTCAAAGAATAAAACAGAAGTGCTGAGAAAAGCTGAGCTCTGCAATCATTAACTGCTATTTGGAATGGAAACCCCTTCTGTTTTGGTTACCCCTGTTATTTCCAAAGTAAGCTTTGATATAAGGAGGAAAGCAGGGGGCCTTCAGTCTCTTAATCTTCTAAGTCTTTTGATCTTCACACCTCTAAGGCCATTCCTGAGAGAAGGCTTACTCTCCCTGGAGCCAGAGATCAGGAGGATTAAGCCTCTGCCGTCTGTCACAGCGGGCTGTCCCCAGGCTGTGTTCAGCAGCATTCAGGCTGCCCAGAGTTGCAGGCAAAACCTCGTATGGTTGATCAGGACTGGGACCACAGAAAAGAGGGCAGGATGCACAGAGTGGCTGCCAGAGTGTCACCAGGAATCATGGGTGGTGTCAGGGCTCCAACACGTGCAGCCCCAGCAGTGTGCGTCAGTCTGTTGCCATGCCTCCTGGAAGTACAAGGGGTAGTGATGCACAGAAAATTGCTTTTCACTTAAACTGCTGGACTGGACTGTTGTGAAACACAGCTTCCATTAGCACGTGGCTGGGTTGCCAGCTTCTTGTTTGCCTGCACTCTGAATCCATTGACTACACGTGGCAGGGTCACAGGCAAATATTTTTAAGGCCCTTGGATCTCAGAGTTTCTGTGGAGGAAACTCCAAAGGGCTTGATTTCCCCTTCTCTCTCGCAAGGGGTGTTCGAGTGGGCAGTGAGTGGGATCTGGGATCCATATACTCAAAATTGCCATCCCCCCTATAACAAATGAGTGGCTTTTTCCATCAGCCCTGTTACTGCTTTGAACCAGGCTTGGGAAGCCCTTTTCTGGATGCAAAGCTAGCAACGCTCTGCAGCTCTGGGAGAAGGTGATGCCAGCAGAGGACAAAAGCATCAGTGCTGCTTTGTGTTTCTTTTGTGAGCAAGCTGAGGGTGGTTTTACCTGGCACAGTGCTAGGGCAGAGGTGGTGTTCAGGCCAGATGGTCCTTTTGAGGTAGAACCTGAAGTTCTCAGGGACTGCATCTAAAAAAATCATGGCTACTTGTCCCCTGCCATACTCCTGCTGGCATTTATCGATGAAATGCTCTGTAATCTGCAGGCAGTATCCCTCAGTTCTCAGCAATTTCTCCCTTGCTCACTTCTTGAGAAGGAGAATTTTAATCTAGAGGGGTGAGGGTGAGTCACAGCGGCTGTGAGACAGTGTGGCTGACACTTGCTCCAGGCATATGTGCTCTGGGTCTAAGGCTGTGCTTCCCAAGCATGAGAGCTGAGGTTGATCATGGCAACCTTGGCTGAGTTTATAGCAACTATCTTGCTCTGGGATCAGCTCTGTAGAAATCAGTGCAGCTCCTCAAGGAGGCAGATATTATTCAGTGTATGCAAGAGGCTCAATATCTACCCTGGAACAGGGGAATGCAGAGTTGTCCCACAGTGAGCCTGGCTGAGACTCTGAGTTACTAGGGGTTGAGCCCCATAGGACTTGACAAGTCTCTGCTGGGAGGTCTCATGCTGCAGGATCCACATGAGCCAAGTAAAAAAGTCCCCATCCCACAGGCCCCCAGGGGAGGTGGTGGCTGGGTCCGCAGTTTCCCAGTGCCTGTGGCTGGAGGATATCTGCCACTTTCCTCCCCAGCCAGGTCAGCTGTGACTGCAACTGCAGGGCACCCTGAAGGGGCAAGCAAACAACTAGTGTCCACCCTGGTTGTGAGTGAAAGCTGGTGAGAAAAGGGAGGAAGCCGAACACGTGACACCTCCCAGCTGCGAGAACATCTAGGCAGGGAGGGCTTGATATGGATGTGAACATATATATGGACTCATATGAACTTTTAAACGGACTTATTTTATATACTCGTGGTGAAACACAGTTCTGATCCTTTCTCCTGAGCGTGCTGGCATGTGCAAACAGGGCTTCCTCAGACAGCTTACCACTGGCTTTGAGGAGGAGGATGGAAGGGAAATGGTGGGAGGGCAAGCCAGCCTTCTGCAACATCTTCCCTCCTCTCTATCCCCTCTTTCAACTCATCTTCCCTTTCTCCCTTCCCTGCTGCGGGGCTTGTTCAAATGGTGCAGTTCCCTAGAGCTCCGTATTAGCCCTGTGATTGTGGCAACTGTGGTGACTGAGGCGTGATTGTGCAAGTAGCTGATGCAGGCACACATTAATGGTGGGAGGAGTTTGTGGTTATACAGACACGGATGGGCTCTCGGGTGGGAGGCTGCCCAATGTGTTGCGAAAGTGTATGCTGCAAGACAACAAACGCTGCTGAAGTGGAGAGCTATTTTTGTGGAGATGGGAAGGCTATGACGTCTCACAGCCTGGTCCCCACATGGGAAGCAGCAGTTCAGGAGTTTCTTTGTGTCATGGGCTAAAATGAACTCCCTGAACACTGGTGCAGAGTGGACACTGTTGGTGCCCATGCCTCCACAGTGCAGCTCCTTCCAGTGCCCTGCCAGGCTTGGGAACGGGGTAAAGTCCTCTGTGAGGACCTTCTGCAGCTCTCTGGGCTTCTGCTCTGACAGTACTGAGCAGGGCTGAGGCTGTTGGCCATGAGCATGTGAGTTGCTTGCCCTGGCATGTACCTGTGGGTTTTTGTGGGGAGCTGCTTCATAGCTTGCCCTGGTGGGGAGCTGAGGTCACTACCATAACCTCCGGATCCATGTGAAAATGTGCCCAGGACCATGTGTGACATCTCCACTGGCTTCAGTGGGAACCTGCATGTGGCCAAGCCTATGGTTCTGTTCAAATTGGGGTTGTGCCAGAGAAGGATTATGCTTGGCATGGCTTGAGCTGTGCTGCTCTATGCCATGCTGTCTGCCACCTCCACTGCTGGAGCTGTTCTGCCTGGGTGGCTTAGCAAGTGGTCCTTTCCGCCTCAATCTCTATTCAGCTGCCCCTTAAAAATCTGTGCATAGAGCATCCCAAATCTGCCAGCTCACAAACCCTCTCCTACGTGTTCCTTGGCTCCTACTGGGTGTCTCCTGGGGTCAATGGCCTGCCTCAGTGCTCTGCTCACCTCTCTGGGCAAGTGGTCCCTCACAAGTCCCAAGCGGGGACTGCCCGGCTTGCTTATGGACTGGGAGATGCAGAGAAGAGTATCCTCCACTGGGACCCACTGTCTCCTCCCAAAGACAAAGCCTGGGTCTCTTCTCCTCCTGCCTCATGGTCTCCCACCTTTGCTGATGAGTGCTTAGCTCACCACTACTGTGGCCATGTGCTTCACTGGTCCAGCCATACTTAGGTTTGTGGCTTACTCGCCTTGACCTCCTTCCTGCTGGCAAGCTCTGCAGACACGTACAGTAGGCGTGATGTGTGAAAGGAGGTGGGCTGTGTGGTAATGTTGTCCTTTCTTTTTTTCCCAAATAGCATGACTACAGTCATTATCATCCTGGCTGTGGTGATTGCCCTGATCATCGGGTTTGGTGTCTCAGGTATGTGACTGCCCAGATTTCTCACTGTTACCAGCAGGGCGATGAACTTCTGCCCTGCCACTGCCTCCGCGTCTCCATCCTGTGCATGGGCTGAGGTGCGATCTCGTGTGGAAGTGCCACCTACAACCCCTTAATGAAGGCTTGCTTTATAAGCTTATCTACCAGATGGCTAAATTAAGACTGCACAGGTGACACTAGTTCTGGCCTTTCTCAGCAAAGTATCATTCCATGGGATTAAACCACAAGGAGCTGTGCTCTCTTTGGCAATGGTGAACTCTTGCAGGTTTTAAATAATTCAGAGATAGATACACATTCATACACATGGTCAGGGTGGGTTAGAAGATACTAGCATTTGACACTCAGACCTGAGGGAGGAAACCTGTGTTGGCTTTTAATTTCTGCAAAAACTTGTCAGCGGAATGGCCCCAGGCTGCAGCAGCCACTCTGTACATATGAGTCCTGGTGCTGTGGGACACCTCCTTTTTGCCCCAGGAAATATGTTCCTAGCCAATGCTTTAACATCAGCAATTAAGGGATTTTTGTTGGCTGGTTGCTTTTTAGACATCTGGCATGTTAGCAACTGAAATGTTCAGCTTGCTTCGTGGAAAGCTAGCTGAGGCAAGGGATCGATAACTGTAGCACAGCCCATGCTGCTGTGTTAGCTGAAATTTCCTTGGGCTTGGAGCCCTAAACCTACAGATACAGAGAGTCCTGCACATACTGTGCTCCTTCTCCCAGATGGGAGGAGACGATGGTATTTATTGAGAAGTCAGGCAGCATCTGCCAGGATGGAGCACATTCCCTTTCACCCTCGGAGACACTAAAAATGAGTTGCTTTGGTGTTGGCCAAAATGAAGCCTCCTCGGGGCATGTTGAGTGAGGACAAACTGGGGAAGAGCTGCACTGGAAAGAGGACCCAGCTCTGGGAAGAAGCTAGTTCTCAAGCTCGCTGGTTAGTATTCAGCTTGAGAAGTGATCAGTGTCCCCAGGGAAGGGAAGCGCTGACTTTTCTTAAACAAAAGAAGACAGTTTGGATTCCAGTAAAGGTGAAGAGCACCCTCTTATTTCTTTGCCAGCATTATGCTTTGCAATCACATTTATATTGCATAAAGGGGGTTCTGGCTAAGAAAAGACACAAAACCCATGCTGTTTTGGCAGCTGTGAAGAGAAAAATCCCTGGTACATATAAGACAGAAAGAAAGCACCATGCAAATTCTTTTCAAACAAATAAGAGGAGTGACTTTTTGAAGCACGCTGCCTGCTAAATAAATGCTGCTGTGCTTTATCTTGGCATGTAAACCATGGGTGTTGACTTCTGCACTTGTAGCTGCTTCTGCTGCCCTTGGGATGTGCCAGTGCCCATTCAGCCTCAGGGCTGGTGCATGAAAGCTAAGAGTCTGGCCTTTTTCTGCACTTGCTGCTTTGCTTTTCTTATGCCATCTTGCTTTCTCCTTGCAGGAAAACGCTCCATCAATGTGACAACACTGACGTCTTCAGGGAACATTGGCCAGCGTGGTATCCTGGGCTGCACTTTTGAGCCTGACATCTGGATGGGCAGCATAGAGATCCGGTGGGCCAAGGCAGGAGTAGCTGGGCTGGTTCATGAGTTTAAAGGTGGGAAGGACCACCTGCAAGAGCAAGATGCATCATTTCAGGGCCGCACGGCAGTGTTCGTGGACCAGGT
Organism: Pedionomus torquatus; assembly: GCA_013398155.1. NCBI lineage: Eukaryota > Metazoa > Chordata > Aves > Charadriiformes > Pedionomidae > Pedionomus > Pedionomus torquatus. The sequence continues at coordinate 24,742 of VZRU01003888.1, read as the reverse complement.
GATTGGCGGCAATGCTTCCCTGGAGCTGAGGGACGTGCAGCTCTCCGATGCTGGCACCTACCGGTGCTCCGTCACCACGGCCAGAGGGAGCGGGGCAGCAGTGCTGCAGTACAGGACGGGAGGTGAGGGGTATGAGGAAGAAAATCCTGCTGGAAAACACATGCTAAAGTGTCTTGGTTGGACCCTCTGATGATAGAGGTTCTGCAAGTGGCACCCATTCCTCCAGCAGCCACTGTTAGGCCACCATCAGAATCTGAGCAGGACTGGGGTATTCTTTTTGGCTTTTTAACAGGTGTTTGTGGCCTTACCCACTCTTTTGACTTCTTTGTTCTAGCAAAAAATATTATTTTAATGTTTTCAGCTCTTTTTTATTCTATTATTTACCACATGTAGTCTTCCAGGTACATAACTGACCACAACGAGCCCATAAGAATAGAAGCAGCTAATTGATCTTATAAAAATGCAGAGTTTATACCTGTTAAAGTAATAGCTTTTTCTCTCTAGATTAATATATATTTCCAGCCAGGAGAAGTGCTGTGTAGTGAAAATTGTAGCCTATTTCATACTTTTTTTCTGTTTTTTTTTAGTGTCTTCAGTTTATAAAAATAATGATCAAAGCAACAAACTACTCATATCATAGCTATCTGATGTATTTATTTGCTGGAGTTAATTGTTCACCTTGTTATGAGTCAACCTCAAAACATGCACTGGTACCGATAGATTTTCAGTTGCAGGTGTTTAATTCTTCTGACCCCTCTGGGCTTTGGCCACCATTCTCACCCCTGGCACAAATCAATATGCTCCTCTTGAATTCAGCAGCATTCCATCCATTTTTGTCACCTCTGGGTCATTCTAATGAAATCGGGGTGAGTTACACTGACTATACAATGGGGATAATGTGAGCCTACACAGGTAGGTGGTCTTACTGTTTCTCTGATTGGCTTTTCCTGGCACACCTAAGGGCCCAGCATATCCCCTGAACTCAGAGTTGGCACAGAGTAGAGTCCATGACCTTGCAGGGAATGTTTCTAAGGTAGCCAAGGGGATTGTTAGAAAAGAGGGGAAAAAAATCTTCATGGCTTTCCAGCAGAGATCTGGAAGCCACCAGGTTTTCAGTCTTCCAGCAAGATGACTTTGGCTGCAGTAACAAGTCATCTCCCAAAAGGTCACCTTGCGTTGGAGACTCAAGACTGCAGTCTTTGCACCCTCTCATTCACCACTGTGACCAGTGTTGCTGCCCAACAACTCAAACTGGGAGAGGAAAAACTGTCAGATCTCTCCAAGTCAAGGAAATGCAGTTTTAGGAGAGGTGACCACTTATGTGGTGAGGCCAGGTGTACCATCAGCCCAGCTGGGGGAGTCATCTGTACTTCAGGACAGTAGTAACCAGCAGAGCTCTTGAATGAGACAGGCTGCTTTTCTACAGGTTCAGGCTTCTCCTTTGGCCCAGCAGAGCCAAAGCAGGAGGAGATGGGCACCAGCTTCTGTGTAGAAGCTTGTGACAGACATGTTGGAGACGCAGCCATTTCCCTGTGTCACTCACAGGGATTCTATCTTGTGGCCTAAAAAGCAATATTAGATTTGATGTCACAGAAACATCTGCCCAGTGTTGTTTCACAGTCTCCCTGTTCCTTACTGAAAGTGCATTTTCTGCCCTATTGTTATGCAAACCACCTCCCCAAAAGTGAAAGAAAGGGTGCTGGGCTCATGGGCCTCTTATCTTGCAATGGCAAGGGTGGAAGAACTGCTTGGGACCACAGCAGGTAACAGCAAGACCAAAGGGCTTTGGCTCGTGTCTGACACATGTTTAAGACCTGTGGGGATTTGGTCTCCTAGTCTTCCTTGAAACCTTATGAATCTGCCTGCTTTTGTGGTGTTTGATTCAATGTTTAAGGTAATCCACACAGATAAAGCATTAGAGAGAATGGGTGAAATGCTGCATTAGGTTTTATTTCCATTGAAATTGGTGAACTCTGCTCTCCTGAAAAGCGAATGTACAGAGGTACGTTTTTCTAGGAAAGCAAGACTAATAAAGGTTTACTTGAGATGGCCTTGACTTTAAAACATCTGAGTTTGCAGTGAGCTTTAAATGTTTTGTTCAATCCAAGCATGTTGGCTTAAGACCCGCAGCTCAGGCCACATCTTAGTCTGCCCTCAGCCCCAGCAGGTGAAAATGGGGCTTCCCTTGGCTGCAGCCCCATTTAGTGTGAGAGACACATCAGGAAGCAGTAGGTGTTGGTCAGGCTCCCTTCTCAGTCACCCTCAGAGAGGGTGAGTCATCTTCCCCCCACTGCTAACAGCCATCATTTTTGGCATATGCCTCTCCCTGCCGAGAAGAGCAGGTGCCTCCTCTCAGCCACCCGCCTTCAGCAGAGGTGAGCAGAGCTGTGATGGCTGTGGTACCTGCCCAGGGAAGCCAGGTGTTTGGCAGACATGGACAGTCTCAGCCTGACCAGGTCCTGAGCCCAGTCTCCTTTGGGAGCTCAGGTGCACAGGAGCTTATGAGAAATTTTTGTTTCATGAGCCTGGGACCTAGTTCGTAACTGTAGAGCAGAATTACTTAATGACACTAAAGCTATGCCATGACCTCAGCACATGTCAAACTGGACTGCCTTGTCCTAGGAGTCTTTAAATCCCCTGTAGTCATACCCCTGTAGCCCAGCCTTCACAGACTTCTTTCTGAGCCTCTGCCTTCAGTTTGTCTACAGGCAGCTCTGCAATGCTAAGCACCAAGTACCTTAGAAATACTTGGGACTGACCGGCAGATGCAGTTGGGTGTTTTCACGCCCAGTTCCTAGACATTTTTCTTTTTCTGACTCTCTTCCCTTTTTCCCTCCCAAAGCCTTCAGCACCCCCAAGGTCGGCGTGGAGAACAGCAGCAGTGGGGACACGTTGCAGTGTGAAGCACCGCGCTGGTTCCCTCGACCCACCGTGCACTGGACGGCCTACAGCGATGCTGGGGAGTACCTGCCTCACGTTGCCAACACCAGCTTTGAGCTGAACGCTGAAAACATCACGCTGAAAGTGGTTTCCTTTTTGCACAACATTACCTCTAATGCCACTTACACCTGCGTGATTGAAAACAACATTGCCAAGGCTACAGGCAACATCAAAGTGACAGGTAGAATTTAACACCACCCAGAGACCACAAGCGTGGGGAGAAAAAAAAGAGTTTAAACAGTGTGCCTGTGTGTGTTGGGGTGCTCCTGCAGCACCTGTGTCTATTAAGGAAGGGACTGAAATTCACAGTTAAGACAAGTTAATCTCTGTCCCTCAGATGGAGGAAAGGGTCTGTGTTTGGTCCTGTTTCAGATGTTTTCCATGGTAACAACTGCTTCCTTGGCACGGGGACAGAACTGCCAGGGAGTGGGAAGGAAAGACACACTTCAAAAGAATAAGTTCTTTGAACGTTAACTAAAACCAAACCAACCAACCAAAAACCCCAACTTCTGACACTTTCTTTAGCTAGTTCAGCTTAGATGCCTTTTGTGTACCAAAGCAGCAGGCCTTTATTAATAGCTGTTATTAATAATGATCTCTCTGACTCCAGACCACCCTCATTCACAGCAAAGCAAACTTTCCAAAAAGCCTGGATATCTTTTTGTGTTCTACATGATAAGGATCATAGCTCTTCTACCGCAAGGGCTTTGTAGCAGTGGGTCTCCAAAGCACAAGACACAGGACCTATATCAATATTCAGAAAAATGGGGAGAAATAAATAAACATTTGTTTGGCCTTCCCTTCTGCATTGCCCATTCTGGCAACATCTCACTATTTCTCTACTGCAGATTTCAGCATTACAAGAGGGACCAACTTGCAGCTGGTGAACCTGAATGCGGAGGCGGTGTCCTCCTCCCTTCCAGCCTGTCACTGGATACTTCTGCTTCCCCTGTATCTGCTGTCAATATAAAGCCTCTCTAAAACAGTCAGAAACACTGCTGGACCTGGAGGTAAGCTTGGAAAAGGAAACTCATAAGCATATGTGGTTGGTATATGTAGACCCTCTTGCTGAGTTTTGTTACAGCAGCAGACTTATTTCAAGCCTGCCAGAATGGGAGGATGCATCTTTGCCCTGTGTCCCTCCTTTCTCCATCGCCAGCTTTAGGTGGGGCGCGTGCCTTGTCTTTCCTGCAGGTGCCCTTCTGGTTTCTCCCATTGCTTTCTGCAAATTTAGATATTCTTCTCTTACACCATCACCTCTTCCCCTCATTCTCTTTTCCTTCCCTGCTAAACCCTCTCTGACCCTAAAGACAGGTGCCTTGCTTGCTGCTCCACGCACCTTCTGAACCTTGGCTATAGCTCATGGCTGCAAGGGACATTTTCATCCCCCTTCCCACGAGGCCTGCTGCAGCGCAAGCCTTGCTTGCATCCGCTTTACTTGGACAACTGCACTGCAGAGTGCAGCACCTTCAGCAAGCAGTACCTGGTAGGAGTACCTTGAAGAGGGCTAGAAGGATGCGCCAACCTGAGCAATCCCACCTAGACCTGGCAAAAGGAGAGCTGTAGCCAGCCATAGCACAGTTGTTAAGCTTGGCTTTGGGTGGTAGCCTCTAGAGGCCAGCTGGTGATAAATTGGAGAGCTTCAGAAGATCAGCTAAAAGGAGCATCTCTGTCTTTCAATGCAGAACAGTTACACAGCTACCCTGACAGCAGGACCTACTTCATGCTTTCCTCCGACTTGAAGAGCTCCTTCCAGTTCCAGAGCACGTATAGCACAACACGAAGCTAGGCTGGCTGGCTTCTCTCGTGTTATTATTTCTTACCCACACCAACAGCAGGATCCTCTGTTTGGCTTCAGAAAGAGAATGAGGAATACGATAAGGAGAGCTGCATAAATAAAGGAAAAACTGATGATAGGAATGAGGTGCATTTTCTTGTCTGAAGCAACCCAGTGACCAGAACTCTGATCATGGGCAGAAGCAGCTCAGAAACAAACAGGAAAAGGTTTTCCTGCAATACATCTGAGAACTGGTTCTTCAAACTTGGGAGTACTAAAATCAAGCAAATCTTAGTTCACTGTTAACAGATTTGACTTGTCCATCTCATGCCTTGGGATTCTCTGAACGTACTAATAAAAGTGCAAAGGAGAGAGCCAGTTAATCTATCCAGTCTTCTCAGAAGACTACAATCGAACTCCCCTTCTGAAAAAGACACTGTGAACAGCAAAACAGAAACTAGCTAACAGGCTTGGAATAAGTGTTAGGTCTTCAACCTGGCACAGGCAAACCCCGTGTCTGCAGTCCTATATGAGGACCCATCACTGCATTTGTAACGTGAACTAAAAGAGGGCCAGCTGAGTAGTAAGTGTGGCAGCAGACAGAAGGCAGTACATAATGAGAAGGAAAAGAGGGTGACTAGTAAGATACCACTGGAAAGTTCAGATTCAGAAGTACACAGTTATTAAACATAGATATAACTTTAGAGACAAAATTGCCTTTTTTGTTTTTAAGTCAGTCTCTGACACTTCCTATATGTTTCTGCGGCACTGTCTGTTACTGTGTTATTCATATTACAGGACTACTTTCAGTTGCGCTTTTGAGATTTTGATCTCTTCATCTTTTATCTCTTACAGTCAACATTTTCCTCAGGCTGATAGTTTATTTTGGTTTTTTTGTATGTTTTGTTTTCTCTGGGAAGGGTGGGGAGTAATCTTTAGCAAAATCTTTACCATTTTCCAGAAAGCAGCTACAGAAAGAGACTGCCACAGCAAAACTTGTGTAGATCTTTGCTTTAAGCTGTTTTGACAACCTCCTTTAGGATGGAGTCTCGGAACTTTCTTGAGTGGTGGCATCTGGTAGGTCTTGTGCCACTTATCCTTTGAAGTAGCCAGCAGGCCTTGAGAGGGAAGATACTGTACACATGCTCAATAAACCCACCCCCCGAAGTTTAAGATAAAGCTCAAACTAAGGGGGAAGGCCAAAGGTGGTGGTGGGGGAAACACTGAAGCAACCAACCCCAAAACAGAGCAGCTGTTTGTATATGCTGTCGGTACCATACATGGAATAAGGCAGGGAAGGAATTGTGAGTGGAATTTATTAGCCTATAGCACAAAATGAAGGATCTGGATGTCTTTTTGCAAAAAAAAAAGCAAGTGCAGAATGCCTGGTTATCACTGCAAGCAGAGGGGAGAGGAATTTCTTCAAATGGTGACTTCCCATGTGTTGTGCTGGCTAGTTGGCTCTGCTGCCATGGACACTGGCATGTGCCCTTGCATACCACACACCATGGCCCTGCCTAAACAGGAACAGACGGGCAAGCCCATAGCATGGTGTGAATTTCTGTCACAGCTCACTGCCTTCCTCTTGTTAGCAGCCCGACATAATGTTAAGGCCACTGTTTAGGCTGCAAAACAAGGTCTGCGATATAGTGCCATAACTTAGTATCCAAACAGCATCATAGTATCATAGGATGGTTAGAGTTGGAAGGGACCTCAGAAATCATCGAGTTCCACCCCCCTGCCATGGGCAGGGACACCTCCCACTAGAGCAGGTTGCTCAAAGCCCCATCCAGCCTGGTCTTGAACACATCTGGGGCATCCACAACTTCTCTGGGCAACCTGTTCCAGTGCCTCACCACCCTCACAGGAAAGAATTTCTTCCTAATATCCAATCTAAATCTCCCGTCTTCTAGTTTAAAACTGTTACCCCTTGTCCTATCACTACACTGCGTGACAGAGTCCCTCTCAGGCTCTCCTGTAGGCTCCCTTCAGACACTGGAAGGCTGCTATAAGGTCTCCCCGGAGCCTTTTCTTCTCCAGCCCCAGCTCTCTCAGCCTGTCTTCATAGGAGAGGTACTGCATTGCTCTAACCATCTTCGTGGCCCTCCGCTGGACCCATTCCAACAGTTTTATGTCCTTTCTAAGTTGAGGACTCCAGAGCTGGACACAGGACTCCAGGTGGGGTCTCACAAGTGCAGAGTAGAGGGGCAGAATCACCTCCTGTGACCTGATGGTCACACTTCTGATGCAGCCCAGGATGAGGTTGGCTTTCTGGTTGCCAATTTTGGTTGGTTGCCAATGTGCACTGCCAGCTCATGTTGAGCTTCTCATCCATGTTCACTCCCAAGTCCTTCTCCTCAGGGCTGCTCTCCAGCCACTCTCTGCCCAGCCTGTATTTGTGCCTGGGATTGCCACATCCCAGGTGCAGGACCCTGCACTTGGCTTGGTTGAACTTCATGCCATTTGCACTTGCCCACCTCTCCAGCATGTCCAGGTCCCTCTGGTTGGCATCCCTTCCCTCCAGCGTGTCAACTGTGCCACCAAGTAAGTTGCTCATTTCCCTTCTCTTCCTGGAGGAAGGAAATGCTTCAAAAACATCATTTTAATAATTTCAGTTGGATTAAGAAGAACTATCCCTTGTGGCAAATGTACAGTTTTGCATGAAAACAGTGAATGATCTGCAAAACACCTTGCTCTGCCTCATTCCTCTTATAGCAAGTAAACCCTAAAATTGATATAGTATTATTTAAACTGTATTTGAATAGCTTTATTTAGTAGATATTACCACATAAAAAGCACACACGGTGTGCCCTAGGCCCAAAGAATTGAACGTATTCTTCCAAAACATTGTTCAGTAGCACTGGTGCCAATGGTCCAGAATGACCATTCAGGAGTTCCATGTGTCACAGCAGCTTCTTGACTGCACCCTTCACCCTGTGCTCACAGGCCCACACTCCCACTGGCAAGGAGATTAAAGAAAACCCCTCCCAATCCCAGCAGGTATTTCCATAATTCCTCTCCCATTGGGAGAGATGTTAAGCAGTGGCTCCCACGCGGCAGCGACTAGATGTCCTCCTAATCCTCTCGCTGTTCAGATAGCTTAAAGCACCTTGTTCCACTTCCTCCACATTCAGGCACAGCAGGTTCGGCCGAGGTCCCACTTGTGACACAAACTCCACTTCACCGCACCGAAAATTTCTCAGCTGCAGTGGAGCTGAAGGGGAAAGATACAACCCGTAACAACTCAGTACAGGGTTTCTGCTCTGTTCTAGCACACAGCTGTAGAAGTTGCTGGGGGGAGGAAAGGCCTTGCAGCAGCTGCTTGGCATCTGCTAAACCTTACAGGACAGCACATTTAATGAATTCAGGATGTAAGCAGATGAATACATTTGGCCAGCATCCCTCCAGCTTGAAGGAATCAGACTTTTTACACTCTGAAACACTGTGAACTACGTGCTGCTCACATAGCTGATGCACTGAGCTTTGTATTTTTTTTTTTAACTACTATCGGCAACCTGGCCTTACAGTATTACGTGATAGCCAAAGGATAATGTCTCAGCAGCAGAGCAACCTCTGGTGAGCTTAGCAAATCGGCCCCTGCAGCACCTAGACTCACACTCAAACCCTAGAGTCAGAACAAGCAGCTGAGACTAATGTCCCCTTAACTCAGCAACTGCACAGGCATCACCACCCATGAATTCAAAACTCTTCAAGGCTTTAAACTCTGCGGCCGTGGTAAGGAGTTTCAGGCCTAGTCTTGACCCTACCTACTGTCCTGTCTAAAGCCAAAACCCACTTGATTTCAGAGGTCTGCACAGAACCTTGCTCTAAAACAGACAAAGTTTTGTGTAAGAGGCACCCCACAGAAATCAATCCATACCTTAATATCAGGAATGGGAAGACAAAAGGGGAATACTAATAAGCATATTCTCTCCCACCACCACTATCATCCACTGATAGACAACCCTGACCTTACTGACACCTCAGAACAATTACTACCCTGATTGTTCAGCTGATAGATTTTCCTGGAACCGTATAAGAAATTTGAATTGAAAAGCTCCAAGTTGTTCACCATAACTACAAGGCCAATTCAATACTATCTTTATGCTCTGTGTAAAGTAGAAAAATTAATGTATAATGTTGTTGTATATAGTGAATTTTATAATATTATTTCTATATTTTTGTAACCATGGTTAAGACATGTCTCAGCTCTACACTACAGATTTCACAATTCCATGGAAATCCTCCAAAGATCTTGCTCTGTGGGCAGTGAAGGCTTTCCTTCCCCAGCCTGGTGAGACAGCTCCTCCCTTCCTTCCCACGCTAAATATTACAAAACCCAGCAGCGTTTGCTTACCAGGCTGCAGGATCTTGGAAGGCTTCCTGTCTAGGCTGAAATCCAGCAGGATAGGCCGACAGATGAGAGGACTCCTGCACAGGCTCCTTAGGTAGCAAGCAATGAAATCCTCAGGTTCCTCTACACACTGAGGAAGGAAGGGGTGTGTTGCCAGTGAATCTGAAGAAGGGGGCAGGGAGCTACTGGAACACTGAGAGCAAAAGGAAATCCATCCCAGCAGACTGCAATCACTACCAGAATAACTCACTCACCCCCGTGCCAGTAGCTTCCCCATGCTGAATGCACACTCTGCCTCTGTTCTGCACACAGTTCTGCAGAGCTTCCCACTCGAGAAGGCTCAGGCCCAGCACTGCTGCGACATGCTGGTTTCTGCACAGCACAAAAGCTTCACCTGTTCCATCTTCCACCAGCACCCTATGGAGAGAGCAGGCAGACTAAGATGTGGAGGGAGGTCAGGACAATGCCTGCCACCCTCACAAGGGTCACATCCCACAACGGACCTCAGTAAAGAGAGAGGGAGGTCTGTTCACATCTGGGAAGACATGACAAGTATAGCTTCTGTCCTTGCTATTCTGTCCACACCCCATCCTTGATCTCATTTTCCCTTCCCTTCTGTGGTGGGTGCAATTTGTTCCCTCCTACCCGCCTCTTTCCATATCCAATCTCTACAGCGCTTACCGTGCACTGGCTTGTCCCACTCCTATGTGTGATGGACATGGTGGACTGTGTCGGGTGCACCTCCCCTAAAGAAGAGCAAAGCTACAGCTATGTATGGGTGGGCATAAGAGAGAGGGAGGGGCCACTAATCATCCCCTTGTTAAGTACACAAAGGATTCAAGAACTTCACTCCATTTCCAACGATTGCCTTGGGAAAACTTTGTATGGGGAGAAAAACGACCTGCTGCAAGGTGCTGAATGCCAACAGCAGTCAACATGGGAAAAGCAGAGCATTAACAGCATGACCTTGCTTCACCCCCAGTCCTAGCTGCCAGCCTGCCTGACAGCAGATGTGCAGTTCTTATCAGTTGTCCCTTTCTAATAAGCAAGCCTTTTTCGGACACTGGAAAAGAAGTTTTGGAATTGGGATAGGAACTCTACATGGTAGCAAAGCATGTGTCAGAGTAGAAAATCTGCAAGACTCCTTACAAGTTATCTCTGTGGAAGGTTGAATACCTCTTTGAAGATGCTGCTGCAGAGTGAGCAAACCCATTGCAGGGACAGAGTCAGTACACAGGACAAGTGGCATAAAATCCGTGCCTGGGACAGGTGAGGTTGCAAGTTGCATATAAACACTAGTGAGGGGGGTGAGGCTTCTCCTGCAAGACTAGAAGAAATAGGAATGTGAAATGCTTGGAACATGGAAACCTTTCTTGGGATACTGTAAAGTGGGAAGAGACACTGGACTCACCTTGAAGGAAAAGGTGGGGGGGAAGCTGGCAGAGATACGATGCTTACGCAGCTGGAAGCAATGTATGTGCAATAAACATTATGGAATCTGCAATATGAAAGAGTAGATGTCAGAAAGAGCTCAGAGAAACCAAACCACTCAGTTTTTTTGGCACGGCTGGGCTGGCCTTCATCTGTAACACGACAGGAAAATAATCTGTAGCAAGGCATTGGGAGACATGAAGGCATGGGCAAGGGGTGAGAAAAGTCCACAGGAGGAAAGATTTAGATATGGTTTCAGTAATCAAGTCAGAGCTGGGCCCCAGATCAGGGCTCTAAAGACAGGGGTACCTGGAGATTTTGCGTTCCAAGTTCTGGAAGAAGATGCTGGCTCCAGGTAGTAAACCCCAGAGATGCTGCAGATAGGTGGCAGCAATGTAAATGTCCACCACAACGGGGGAGCCTGGAGCAACTGAGACGCTGAGCTTCACGCTGTGATCACTGGCTAGTGGACTCCCTAGGGAGGCACAGGATGACACACACCATGAGCTCACACACAGGTAGCATCGTTTGTTACAGAGCTGGACCTGCTAGAGGTGTTTTCCCTCCCACTGCAATGAAGCTATCGCTGTTCTACCTCAAACGTTTTCCAGGTACAGTATTCCCTTTTCTATTCCCAACACACATGCAGTGTACAGTTTCCCAGCCCCCTAACAAGAAATGGGATGCAATATCCTGGCATACTTCCACTACTCTCAGAGGACAGGTAGCTAAGTGTACTGTCTCTCTGAAACAGAAAGAAGCGACAATCAATCTGTTGTTGCCTTACAGGCTATCACAATCTTACCTTTCTGCTTTTGAGGCCCAAGAGTCACAGATGGCTTCTCATTCTTGAGAGAGGCGCACAAGGTCCTCTCCACTATCTCACCAGAAAACGAAACAAGGGAACCTGTGAAACTGAGAGCAGACCAGGATTTCTGTCATGCCTGAAGACAAAAGTTGTGGAAGAAGGCCTGACTCCAAGATTGCCACAAAGAAAGGACAGGGTGGAGCGCTGTTGCTTGAGCTGGGTTTCAGGGAAACCTGCCCTTAAGCATCCAAGCTATTGGACTGAGGGCAACTTGCCCTCAGAGGCAGAGTTAAAAGGGGTAAGAGGGCCCTTTAACTTGCTTTCCATTTATGCAGACTCAACAGTGAAGAAGAAAAAGGGAGTGGTATTACAGCCTTCTATCTGCTTAACTCTTAGCTGTTTTTCTTAATTATAGAAAGAAGCCAACCAAAGAAAAACTCAGTTTACCAAAAAGCACTGCTGAAGATTTCAGCATGCATGCATATCATCCCAGATTAAACACACTTTGAACAGAAAAGCCCAGTATTTGTTTGAACAAGTTACCCTAAAATGATCAAAAAACAACAAAAAACCTCACACATTCAGCCTTATTTTCTCTGCTGCACCTGTTTCCACTTCTGACAGGAATTTAGCAGAGACCTCTGGAACCCAGTCTGCACCATTAGTAGCTCAAACATCTTCTGGACACCATTTTGAAGTTTTGTCACCCACCATCCCTTTAACTTTGATGAACAGGATGGGGGCAGTCTGGACTACTTGCAAATAGGAAGATTTCCAAACCATATTCCTAGGGCAGATAATTCATCTCTGTTCATCTCTGTTCAACGTAGTATTGTCTCCAATAGAGATGAATCCAGAATTACTCACTGAGGCATGGTCACATCTAATTTGAGGCAGACCAACATACCTGTTGCTAAGTATTTCTGGAATGGAGGAAATTCTCTGGTTCATTCCTCTCAGCACTGACCTTGCTGCCAGCTGGAAGTGAGGGAGACGTGGATTCAGATAGATTGCAGTTTATGGGTATTCCCAGCCAAAGCAGTAATGACAAGCTCTGCATGCTTAGAGCCATGTCAAGCAACTTGATGCTTCTCCCCCAGCTTAATTCTGAGGCAGGAAAATGTGAAGCCCAGCAGCAGCCTCTGATGGAGCTCAGAGCAGAATGGTCTCATTGACAAGACATTCTGTATTGATAATTTTCAAAGCTATTTCTGGTGAGATCTACAAGTCCCCTGTGAAAGCCCAGAGCAGTAAGACACTACACACCTGGTGCTCACTCAGACAGGAGATCCATGTCTCGTGCTGTAAGTGCCAGGTATCTTGGACAGGCAGGCACAGAGGGCAGGATGAACTGCTCAGGAACTTTGCTGGCACTGGTGGAAAACAGAGCTTGCCAAACACTTCCAAGTCCTGAGAGAAGAGTGTTAAGGCAAGAAAGAGGTCTATTAAAGGATTGGAGATGAAAGCTGTATAGGAAAAAAGGTCCACTGAAGAACCATGATTTAAAGAAAACATAAATCCACTGAACTCAGGGCTCTGAGAATTTTAACCAAACACAGAACTGAAGCAGTTCCTTTGCAAGATGGATGGGAATTCCAAGCCTTGAAAAGAGCTTAGTCACCCCTCTGACTCCTCACCTCCCACGTGCAGTTCAGCAAAAAGTCTCTGGCAAGAAACAGCAAGACAATCTCTCTCTTACCGAGCAGCGGGGCACAATGAAGCGATACAGCCCATCCAGATGCAGAAATGGAAACCATCGTAGAGACTTCCCCATGAAGAGCAGTAGTGCCTGGTGGGGGAGGAGAAGAGAGAGAGAAAAAGTGATGAGACATGTTAGGAAAAAAAGGTAGAAAATGAAAAATACAGCAAGAAGAAAGCAAGCCCAGAAGAGAATTTCTTCCTTGAGAAGTAAGATTAGCACCATCAAGGATAACCAAGACAAAAATCACTCTCGTTGATTAGGCATCTAGGTTCTTAATTATCACACAAAACTCCTTGAGGAGCCAGCTCCCAGCCTTATCAAACCACCCCCTGAAACTGCCTCCTGCCTTACTTCTTGTTGTGTCATGCCCTCTTCTCCATCACAGCTGGTCTCCTCCAGCTCCGGTAGATTCCTGGTTTCTGTGGGGTGGCTCCAGAGCTGAGGTCTGCCCAGCCAGAGCACCGTGGCTTGGAAACTGCGCTGCAGGTCTTGTCCTTCTCCATCTTCTTCTCTGGGTAGTTGATAATTGCGTAACATAAGACCCTCTTTCTGGGTAACCAAGAATAGGTGAGATACACAACTGGTTGTTCTAGTGTTGCTCTGGCCCTTCTGAGAGTTCTCATCTCTGTGAGCATCTGGCTTGGGATCCTCCAATTTCATCATTTTTGCTTCTGGGATTTCCAGCTCATCCTTCTTCCTCAAAGAGAAGCTGTTTCCACTCCTAAGGGTTTTCTGGATTTGTCCTTGGGCAGCACGGAGAATCCGAACATCCTCAAAGTAGAACTGCACATAGACACTGAAATGACAAATGGTAGCAGTGAAACTAAAAGTTCCTGAGAGGGAGCTGTCTGAAAGAAGCAGTTATCTGGGAAAAGCACTTCTGTTGAGTGCCCCACAGGTATTCAGCAGGAACAGTAGGAAAGGGCAGCTACCAGCCTGGGTGCATTCTGAACAAAACTGAGGTAGTGGGTTTGTTGCTGATAAAGACATGCTTTCCTACAAATAGCAAAGGATAGTTGCTTTGGCACTGAAATACTAAGCAGCTGTACCATAGTCCGAAGTAGCTGTGGAACTGTAGAGTGATGATTTTAATTGGGCACTCAACAAAGGGACTTGCCTGTTTTTTTTCTCCCTCACATGCTCCAGATTTGCCAGCTGCTTCCAGGAAGGAAAATCAGTCTGAAGAAACCTCTCCACTACAAGCTGGTAGTCTTCCACCTGCAACAATGATCCTGCAAACACATAAGGAGCTGAACTAATAAAAACAGAATAGAAAACAGCAAGCTCAGTTTCCTCATTTTACAGTCATGAGGCCAGGCAGTGACAGTTCAGCAGCTCCATACCAAGTCTCCTCTTCCTTGTTTTGGAGCCAGACGGCAGAACAGCATAAGCCCAACGCTCTCAAATTTAGCTTAGTGGGACATACCTATGAGAGCTGTATGGGCAAAGGGGCTTCCATCCTTATGGGATATCACACAGGGAAGCGTGCTGCTCTTGTCCTGCAGCTGGAGGGAACTGCTCCTGGAGGAGACTCTCAGCACACCCAGTAGTATCTGCAACAGAAAGCAAGCTGCAAAGAGCATCAAATGCTTCCCATCTTTGAAGGCCATAAGTCAAAGGGTGTATAGCAGCAGCCTGAATTCAGCTTGTGTTCAGCACACCACAGGTAAGAAAAGCAGTGCCATTATCCTGTTAGGGATAACAGGAGAAACAGGAATGCATCAGACAGGGTGCTGGAAAGCATGGGGAGAACCAGGAACTCCCAAAGCACAGACAGTAAAGGGAATCAGCCACGTACCAGTCGGGGCTGGAAACTTTCTGCTGAGAGTGTGCAGTAGGACCAGGCCAGTCTGCGATTCAGCTCCTGGGAGCCCATGTGCTGTGCCTCCAAAGGGGAAAGCAGCTGTGATGGACTGAAGCCTTCCCAGCTCTTCTGTTCTGCCATATGACAAACTGCCGACAGAGATGGGGCCTGGCATGGGGGGTTCAGGGTCAAATACTACAAAAAAAGAAAGACAGAATGAACTGGCTGAATTTCTTCCCGTCAGAGAAAGAGCTCACAGAGCATTTACTCACCTTCTGCAGGGGACACTGGTGTATTTTTGCTAGGATTTCATTATAAATATCTCTTGCTTTCTCTCCATCTGGCACCACAGCTTGCAGAAGGGGGACGACGAACTTCTCAGCAGCTCCAGGGTTTTGGTGCTTAGAGCTAAGCAACAGTCGACGGCGCCCAAAGAAACAAGAAAACCTGAAAGAGATGTAAGGCATAAGCATTAGCAATCCTCACTTTTTAGTGAGTATTGCATGGAAATCAGATTTTTTCTGCATGTTACAAGTAAATGTGTTCTGTAGGACAAGAACTAAGGAGAGTTAAAAAAATGAACATTTAAGGGTGATGCAGATTTATGTCAGGCAAGCGGACAAGGAGCAGGAAAATATTCAGAAATGGACAGACTGACAAAATCCCAAAACTCAAGTGGACAAAAAAACCCCACCCAAATATAATCTCCTTCTAAATTACACAAATGGACAAGCCTGCATTTTGGCTAAGGTTGATATGATTACTCATGTTAGGTATACTTGGCCTTCTTTTACATTCTGCAAAAATCACAAGACAGAAACAATCACAAATCACTCTTTTTCCAATATTTTCCTTGTATTGTCTTCCTTTCGTAAGTCCAGACCACTGCTTTTGAATGCCTAGAAAAGATCACACTGCCAGTCAAAAAAAGCCTAAATAACAGAAAACGAACGCAAACAAAAAGGGATAGGAACTAACTCACTGGAAAAACTTTCAAGCAGTAGCAAGACTTAGCAATCACATTTAAAGGAAGTAGAAAAGCTAATAAAAACTGAAACTTATAGCTCTTGTCATTCCTGGGGCATTCCTGTTTTATAGAAAAGCATGGTAAAAATTCCACAGTGTCAGTAAGGCACAGGAAGACTGAGCATTCTATAAACTGCTACTTGACTGCCTGAGATTAAATATATACATTTTAGTTTTTAAGTCCAAAGCAGCATTTACAGTGATCAACTGTAACTATTCCAGAACAAACACAAATATTTTCGCTAACAGAATCCAGAAGTAAACCCAGAAACTGGCCCACGGCTGTCATGTGAACAAAGCACAGCCCTCAGGGACAGAGGAAGCCATCTGGAAGACCCAGAGATAAGCATGTGTGGGAAAATCTGCTAAGACAGAGGCTCTCAAATGAATGCTGACACTACTGGCAACACTCGGAATATCTCTCAAAGTGATATGCTGAGCAGCTCTTGCTGCTCCTGTGAACAGCCAGGACACAAGAGACTTTATGTTGGCTGTGATATCATTGCAGCAGCAGTTTCCAGCTTCAGCCTCAGCGCCCACCTTGATTTGCCAAGCAGACCACACTGGCAGGCACACATCCCTACAGTGCCTCCATATTTCAGAACAAAACTTCTTACCACAAGTACATGAGCACATGCTCCAGAGTGCTACAGCTTCCTTAGAGTAGTGGGCTTACTGCATATGTACTTAAAAAACGTACAGCATTTTCTCATAAGAGTAACTGCAAGGTACAAGGAACTGGACATGTTGTGAAATCTAGACAAGTGGCTTACTTAGACCAGTAAACCAGAAGCAATTGCTGCTGCTGTTAGTATCCAAGCACAGTAATTTTGTGAACCCTTAGTCTAGAAGACACCCTGGTAGCCTACAAAGAACATTTATGTGTAGCGTGATTTCAGAAGAACTGTCCTCACCTCTCCTCAAATGTCTCCAGGAGGGTCACCAGCCAGAGGTAGACTGGCATACTAAGGTTGTAGCGGAAGAGCAGCTCTAAGTAGAGATTCCCTGAAGAGGCCGGTGGATGGTAGGGGGTGCTGAGCCTTGAAAAACTCTTCAGCACAACAGTGCTGCTCAGGCAAGCACCAAGTACAATGAAAGGGAAGGATATCAGAGGCTTCTGCAGGAGGTGGACATCGATGAGCTGAGATACACAGACACACAACTTCAGAGAAGAGATGGCTTATCTGACACCACTTCCCAAAACGATCGTCCCACCCTAAATCCTTTGTCACTCAACTGGATTGTCTATAAATCCAATGGGCCTGAGAGATCTGAGAAGGCCTAGGGAGTAATCAGACAATAATAATTTTGACTCTCATGACCAAACCTAGACATTAAAATCCCAAATTTTTTTCCAGATACTTGCTGAAATAATTCCAATGTTCCTATAGTCTTCTGTTGACCCACACACTCATGAGCCATTCCCAGGGCCTGAGTCTCTTCCACTGAATGCTTTATGCTTCATAAGTCTCAACTTACCTCCACGCATGCTCCTGGTCGGAGTCCACGTGCAGAGTTCAACAACTGCTGGTAAGCAAGGCACAAGCAGACTTTGTTATCCAGTAAAAAGAGACCAGCTTGGACATTGAGTACTTTTGTGACAGTTCCCTAAAGAGAAAGCAAACAGAAAGTTACAGGAGTGTAAAGAGATCCAGAACATAAGAGACATAGGCCTGAGCAATAGGAAAATAAATTAATGACGAAAATAAAATGTTGCAGGCCAGCAGCTGAAACCCTAGAGCACGAGTGGGTGAAAGGTAACCCTACAAATCATTACCTCATATGAAATGATCTTGGACTCTTTTTTTGATCCTAGCCTCTCCTCTTCAACTCCCAGCTCCAAGGAATTACTGAGCTGCTCAGCAGTCTCAAGGGAAGAAGACTGAGTGGATTCTCCTTGCCAAGCACCGTCCAGTGGCTGCTCCCTTGCCTGCTCTGCACAGTAGGGCAGCAGGCTGGAAGAAGCACTAGTGACAAACATCCTTTGTCCAGATTTCTTCAGGCTGGACACACTCAGGCCTGTTATTGTGTACCTGTGACCCAACTGGAGGCTATGATGCCATGCCATCTGGTTGGACTTCTAGAGCAGAGAAACCAAAAGTAACATTAGCGTGTCTTGCACTGGAAAAAGTTCTTCTTAAGCCTGATAACCCCACCAAAAACCCCCTTCTCCTTCAAAAGGACTGCCTCACACTGTTAGCAAAAGGGTGAGATCTTCAAGATGTTCAGGGACATGGCAACCACATGAGGGAGGAGGGTTGTATTTCTGCAGGGCATAGAACTAGACTTCTTACTCGCAGGCACTTACTGAAGGCTGCATGGAATTAAAAACAAAACCAAATCCAACAAAACAAAAAACAGAGAATCATTAATAAAAGAAAGAATAAATCAAACTGGGAAGCCAAGGGCAAGCTTGAAAATGAATCAATTACCACATACATAGATACAGATGGTCAACTTATGAGCAAAATTCCAAAGACTTACCCGCACCAGCACAGGGACCCAAACAGCTGAGGTGAAGCACTTCAGAAACAGAAAGAAAAATGTCTTCTGGTGAATACAAAGGAGAGGCAAGAGTCTGGCCAATTCACCTGCCACAGTGAGCTTCGATCTTTCCTTACATGGAATCCTAGAGGACAATTGAGGAGGCAAAGGAAATCAGAGATGAAGGAACTCAATACCTCAAAAGCAAAGCAAACAAATATACAGCGTGTAGTCTCTAAAAATAAATGATCCAACAAGGTAACATGGAACGTCTTTCAGAGAAGTTTTCAAAACAATATTTGGCTAAGAAATTTTTACTTTAACTTTTATATTGTAAATCCCTTTGATATTTAAAAAAAAAAAAAAGAAAACTTAATATTTGAAGACAACAGGGTTGTGTTGATCAAATTCGTGTTCTGTGACAACAATCAGACTATAAAAAGCTTTATCACAAACAAGAAGCTAATTACAGGTCAAAAGAAAAAACAAAAAGTCACAAGAAATTCTTCAGCAGAAAGCAGAACTCGGCTTTGTAGATCCATGGAAAGTGACACTGTAGAAGCTCCAAGCTTATAAACAAAAGAGGGCTGAAAGCAACAGAGGAGTCTTCCTAACAAACTTGGCATGGGGTAAAAGGGCAGCAAAACTGAAAGCAGATGAGAGGAGAGAGAGGTGACATTTCTTCAGTCATTTCTGTTTGTCATTTCAAACTTTCATTTCAAAAAAAGGAAAAAAAATCAAACAAATGTCATTCCAGTTGTCATTTTCATTCAAACTCTTACTGTAATTGAATATAACCGTCCCACTTGCTCTAAACAAACACAATCTTGATTCTAAAAGATATAAAAAATTACCTACCTTTATGTCTTTTAAAAAAAGAAACACTAGAAGGTCCATAGACACTAATACCAGCACTTTACTGCTAAAAGTTTTACAGAAGGAATGCAGAACATTGATCACATATTAGGGAACAGCAGAGAAGCTTTATGTTAAAAGTCTGAGTGTGAGTGTACATTGAAATATAGAAATAGTTATCTTGTTTAGAAAGGTCTGTTGAGCTAAATCAGACACCTAAGCTTAAAGTTTCTCACAATCAGATAAACTCAATTAAAACAAAAGAAAACTAAAAAGAAACTAAGCAGCCTGACTAGTCATATCTTACTGTTATTAAATTACACTAAGAATTCTCTACTGAAGAATAGAAAACATGATCTAGCATAACCTGACATTATCAACTTCAGTAAGATTTGCAACTCCATTGGGTATATTTTCATCTACTGTAAGTATTATTTCCACTAAGGACCACAGTTACTCTTATCAGCAGACACTTAGCTGGCACCTTTATCTCAGCAATCTGATAAGAATAATAGAAAGGTTTGGGTTGGAAGGGACCTTAAAAACAATCTAGTTCCATCTGCCCTGCCATGAACAGGGACACCTCCCATAAGACCAGGATGATCAAAGCCCCATCCAGCCTGGCTTGAACACCTCCAGGGATGGGGCAGCCACATCTTCTCTGGGCAACCTGTTCCAGTGCCTCACCACAGTAAAGAATTTCTCCCTAATATCTCATCTAAATCTATTCTCTTCCAGTTTGAAGCCATTACCACGTGTCCTATCAGTCCAGCTTTCTTGTAGGCTCCCTTCAGAACTTGACCAGTGGTGTATATTAATTTCAAATTAGAACTTAGAATTACTTTCAGTAACAGTTTTGGTTCACTGTAGGTTCAAAAAGGTTGGGGTAACTTTGTTCTCATGTCCTTTGTGAAGTATCAAACGACATCTGGAAATAATTAAATTTTGTCTTATTTTTTCAAAATAAATTCAAAAATTTCCAGTAAAGTCTTGGAAAAAAACAGATCATTGAAAAGTGGCTTTATTGTATAACTCCTACTTCCACCTCTCACCATTCTGCTTCCACCTGTGACAGAAGCAGAATTTGGCTCTTCCTAAGCTAAGCGCTCTTCATGGTACCTGCCAAACCAGAGCAACAGCGCTGTGATGGAGTTCAGCATGCTAGGTGTTTACCTGGAGGTAAGTAGTAGCTCAGCTGATGCCGGGTAGGTGACTGGAATGCTGTCAGGTACTTCCTCTGGGAGATTTACTGGCACTGGATCCAGAAGGATTTCCACGTACCCCTCTGTGCTCTGGTCTGTCTGTGGTATATATGACCAGCTTGGGAAAAGGAACAGTGACTGCAGCCACTCAAGTTCAAAATGCAGGAGCTAAGACAAAAGATAGAAAGATAAAAGGCTGAGATGAGCTAGAGCACGTTTTGTCAGCATTACTTACAAAGTTCATTACTAATGTGCCCTGGTATGCACATCACACACTCTTGTTCTGCTGGTGGGCTTCATTGCTAAATGAGAGCAGTGTTTTCTGCCCACTCTCCTATCTTGCATGGAGAACTTCTGTCCTTCCAGATGCAAGTCTGGAACAGATTTTCTGAGCTTTATAGCTGGTATTTCCTGCGTTATAGTCACACCTTCTCAGCAAGGTGATAATTAAGTCACTGCAAGACTTTGTTATCTCAGACTATTTTTCTAAAATTCTCACCTGTTTTCTTTTCCCCTGTGTTTTTGGTTAGAAGTTCATACCTATATAACTTTTTCCCAGTTCTTCACCTGCTTGGAAACCACAACCTCAGTACTCTTTCATCACCTACTCTAGGGGTTGCCTCTTATCTAGACTTTCCTTGCTATAACCTTCAGAAGGCTTTTAATTCAGTACCACTGTCACGCAAGCTATTATTCCCTGAAAGTATGTCATCAATGCATCACTGAGCATGCAGTACAACTCTTCAGAAAGTTATTTCTGCTCCATTAGTTAGAATTCAACAAATACAGGGTAGTGCTATGACCTCCAGATCTCCCAGGCCATCTCAGATTGTTGAGAATTTAACAGAGGCTGTACATTAGGCTGCCTCATTTTCCAGGCCAGCACATTTAGTATTTGTTTTCCTAGCAAGGTCAAATTTGACATGTTCTGTCCTCTCCTCAGGATCTGAGTTTGCTGTTTTCCTGCCTGTCACATAGATACGTTATTTCCCTCACTACATACTTCAGCAGACCATCTGAAGCTCCTGGTGGTCTGTGACACTTCTCCAGAAGTGGGAATAAACACAGAAGCCCTCATGCTGAGGACATACCTCACATGGAATTATCCCAGTACTGTCTTTCAAGTATAGGCAACCATCTACCAACTTCTCTTTGTCTTCTTGCCTTCCATCTGTTAAATAGCCAACCAAGATCAGATAAGCCCTCGGCAAAGCACTCTGCATGGGTAAAACACTTTGTCCTTGGTGAGCCCATTCTTTAAACTCATTAGTGCTCCAGGTCAGGTGACTGCAACACGGCATGCACTGCTGACGTTGTAGGTCAGAGATGGAGATGAAACTGGGAAAAAAAAGCAAAGCAAAACTATAGAAAAAACTCAGTCTGCAAAGTTTGGGAATTACAGTTATCACTGCAGTGGACAAAGCTTGCTAAAGTCAGCCTTAGCTGTTGGTGTGGTCTGATGATGCCACATGGCAAGAACCAACTTAATCACTGGCATTTACCAAGGATCTCTCCCAGCTCAGTCAACATGTTCTGCTTGAGCATGCTCCCTGAAAATAGACACCTTTTGCTACAATGATCTCCTGAGCAGGCATGCAGAAGACTTGGGGAAAAAAAAAAACAACTGAGCAGTGATAAAATGGAACACATTGATAACATAGAACAGTACATGTCAGGGGAGGTAAGAGGGAGAACAGTTACTAGTTCAGATATTTACTCTGCTCTCGTAAGACCCCACTGCATCCAGCTCTGAGGCACCCAACATAAGAAGGATATGAACCCATTGGAGTCCAGAGGAGGGTCATGAAGATGATCAAAGGGCTGGAGCACCTCTCCTATGAAGACAAGCTGAGAGTTGGGGTTGTTCAGCTTGGAGAAGGCTCTGGGGCTCCAGGAATATGGGGAGAGACTTTGTATCAGGAAGAGCAGTGGTAGGATGAGGCATAATGGTTTTAAACTAAAAGAGGGTAGATTTAGATCAGATATTAGGAAAAAATTCTTTACTGTGAGGGTGGTGAGACACTGGAAGAAGTTGCACAGAGAAGAAATTTCAGTTGACCTTTGTCCCAAAACCTGCTGCACCACAGGTTTTAGTTGACACTCTCCCACCATAAGCTGGAGCAATTAAGAAGTCGAACCAGAGAAGCCAAATCTTCCAGTATGGATCTTTCTCAGTAAGTTGCACTTTTTTCATGATGCTAAGCACCCAAATGCCTTTTACCAACTAAAATATAGACCACACTATCCTACATTCCACCTTTGTGAGAGTGCATACTTGAAGGCAGACTTCAGCCTCGTGCCCATGCCCAGGAACCATCCCCTATTAGCAGGATCCAGCCGGGAATCCATCCTGCAAACGCTGCACAGTACAGCAGCTCGCTCTCAGCCAGATGCCCTACTTTGGTTACACACTCTACCTGCCGCAGACTAGCGGATACGGTGCTTAATCATACCGCAAGAGCGATCGGCCGCATCGAAGCCAAGAAAGCGCATGCGGTTACCCGTCTTTGACAACATCCCTCCCACCCCCGGCATCGGGGGCAGGCATCTCGTACAGGAGCGAGCGGCCCTCGCTTGGCGGCGGCACCAGTTGCTAGTGCTGCTGCTGCTGCTGCAGCCACTCTGCTGCTCTCCCGGGAAGATCCCGCCCGCCCCGCGGCTGCGGTGGAAGGAGGCGGGATGGGGTCGCCTCCGCCGGAAAGTGCAAAAGGCGTAAGGCGCGCACAGGGACCAAAGGGACACAAGA